>JARHVA010006750.1:600000-765000 GCA_037957365.1 Torreya grandis | reverse complement strand
AACCCTATAGGTAAAAACTTGATTTTTAGGTATATTATGGGTATAATATATATGTATTAAGGTGTATTATAGGTTATTTTGTGTTATTTAATGTTGTATTAGTCTTGGTCATAGTCATTTTAGTCCTTATATCATTTTGGGGTCAAAATAAGGCATTAAATGAGTTATATGACCTCCTAGGGAAGTGTGAAGATGTAATAAGGGTGATTTCACATGACATGTGTCATATTATGCCTTAATAAATTATTTATAACTGAAAGTGACATGTTCTTCAAAATAAAGAGCAATTTTCTTCAAAAAAGAGAAGAGTTTGGCACTTGTATGGCCCACAAGGGTGTGACACATGGGATAAGGTTAGGGAATGTCTCTTAAGCTTCCTCAATCTAATTTCCAGGTTTTAAATGATTTGGAAGTTTTAATTTTGATCTAAAACCATTTTTTCCCTTGTTCACCCTTCTAGACACACAAAACTAGTCTTCAGGTTTGTACGTGGTATGGATTGTTGGAGATCTTCTAGGTCACACACCTATGGGAGGTTAAATTAAAATTATATATATATATATATATATATATATATATATATATGCTGAAAATAACACTCAAGGGTAGGACAACACCATCCATCTCTCTTTTTTCATAGATGATGTTCACAGATCAAAGGAGAAGTCATGGGTGATTACTAGAGGTACTTCTCTTCTTTCAGAAGTAATACTCAGTCAATAGCCAGATTCCTTCCTGGTAGTAATTGTAACCATGAGAAACCCACAAAAGCACAAAGTCTTTCATTACTTCCCTCACTAAAACAAGGTTTAGTAACATAGTAGAATGAAGTGTAGCACAAAGTCTCCACCTCAACTGCTAAAGAGTGAAATATATGAAAGACAATGTGGGAAAAAATTCATCCCAAGATCCTTTACATAGAAACAAAAAAACAAACATGCTAAAGGCAATTTTTGTAGCACAAAGTCTCTCCACAGTCGGCTTCAGGACACCTTCCAGATTACTTCCACTAGTTCTTCTTGTTAAATTAAATGGACAAGAATGTTTCTAGGAAACAAACATAAGAACAATTTTATAAATAACACAAGCTATTCTAGCACAAAGTCTAAAAGGTCACTTGTTTTCTCATTCAAATAAAGAAATATGATTAACAATCTGAGCTCAAAGTCTCAAGAAATGCCTTTCAATTTGGGTAGATTTTCACTTCTAATAACAGAGAGATCTCCTTTGCATAAAATGAGAGATTACAATATATAACAGCCAAGAAAGACATGGTGCTTTGTTTCACAAAATGGCCCATGCTGCATTTAATGCCTTGAATGCATTTTTAGTTTTGTTAAGGGGCCATGCTAGAACAAGGCATCAACCTTAACTGTGGAGTGTCAATTCATCTCAAATGTCTCTTTTTGAAGTATGGGCTACTTGGTCCTCATCCTAATATGTGTGTAACTATCCATTTCACCTTTACTCGATAGAGAAAAATAGGCCATGTCCTTGAGTACTCATGCTCTCTGATGTCCACCTGGTGGACTGTTTCACCTACCAAAATAACTTTCTTCAAGATATTTCTGGGCCATCCCTCTTTTTCCCTTTTTTCTTAATGTATTTTATCTCTTCCTCTTGATTTGAGCTCTTAGGCTATCTCTTCCCTTTCAGCTAGCTTTTTTGACTCCTTCTTTGGTTAGTCATTGAGTTTGTTCTTCAGGTTTTGTGCCATATTTGAAAATAAGCTGGCATTTTATTACCTTGAATTTAACATCTATAGGGATGTCATTGGTCACTTAGTCACTTGAACCACATTGAACCTGTAAACCTTTAAACCGTGAGAGTGCATTAGTTCAATGGTTTAATGGTTTGGGTGGTCCTATCAGCTCCTTGGTTTAATCAGCTCCTTGGTTCAATCAGTTGAACTATCTCTTTGAAATTGTCTCTGGAATCTTTCGCTTCCTTTGCTCAAAGCTTCTTTTCAAATTTTGAAATTCCTTAAAATTTTAAACCTTTGAACTTTGAACCATTTTGGTTCAAGGTTCAATGGTTAATTCTCTTTCTTTGAATCTTTTGGTCCTTCAAACTTTCTGGATCCTTTTTTTTTGTTGAACTCATTTGAACCATTGAACTTTGAACTCATCTAGTTCAAGGTTCAATGGTTCAATGGTTCATTCTTTTGATCTCTGAATCCTTTGTTCTTCTAAGTCTCTCAAACTTTATTAAATTCATTAAACCTTTGAAATTTGAACTCTTTTGGTTCAAGGTTCAATGGTTAAATGGTTTAATCTTTCTTCTTCAAAGTCTTCTTTTCTTTTAATTCTATCAAAGCCTTTGAACTTTTGAACTTGCCAAAGTCTTTGAACTCGTTGAAGCGCTTAACTCTTTTTAACCCTTTGAACTAATTGAACCTTTAAACCTTATGGAGGTGGGGTTCAATGGTTCAAAGTGGTTCATTCCAATTATTTGAAGCCCATTGACAAATCTTTTAATTGAACTTCAGTGTTAAACTAGCCTTGAAATGCCTAAGTGTTTGGAACTTGTTTCTTTATGAAAGCCCATCGGTTGAACCTGTGGAACCTGTTGAACCTATGAGTCCCTTAACTAAAAATGCTTAAATAATTAAAAAACTTGGATGCTCGAGACATTTTTGAAAAAGGAAAGGGAGAATTTTGGCCTGTAGGACCGAAATAGTTGATATGTTGTCCCCAAAAACAAGTGATAGATTTTGGGAATAATAGCTAGCTCTAGTTAGGGAACTTCCATCGACTGTAAAAATAATCGAAGGGAGTAGAATCCAGAATCTCCAGTGCCTTTAAGTATGCCATTAGGTTACAGAGTCATGCTACCCAAAAAAAAAGGCACAAAAAAAAAGCACCAAATAGAACTAAAGACTATACAAATATACATATGTACAACTAATGTCATTTGATACTTCAAGGATTGAAGTGATTTAAATGCCGCCCACTATGAGATAGTGAAAATGGCATTCTATCTTGATATATCAGCAAGAAACCATTTTCTCCCTAGAAATGATGATTGGTGAATGGACCTCTCCACCATGAATCAACTTTTTTGTGCATTCCTTTTGGTTCTCTCCTCTTACCCCATAGTAAGACTTGATTTCCAGTCTAAAAATCATGAATCCTTATTCTCTTGTAGAAGAGTTTCTTTACCTGATTTTAATGTGTAGTAGTATGGTCCATTACCATAATTCATTGTTCTTCTGGTTTAGTCTAGCATATTATTTGATTGTCAGCATCAAACACCTACCAATGATTGGCATTGTCAGGCACACTTGGTCAAAAGACTAGCTTGATAGTGTACTTCTAATCTTCAAAGTCTTTGTGAGGAACCAAGAGGGTCGTAGAGACAACCAATGAATCTACATGACTATGAATCTCTTTAGGCACTACAAATATATTGAAAGCATCAAAACTTTCAAGGTAGTCCCATACCAGATTGTGGTAATAACATAATATTTTATTCTTGGTTTGACACAGGTTCCTCACCTGACAAACCATCAGTTTAACATCTCCTTTAGTGTGAAGGAGTTTGACACCTTTGTCTTGAGCAACCTTCAACTCAAGTAACAAAGATTCATACTCAAGAGTGTTGTTGGTGTTGTTAAACTGTAACTTGTATGAAGAAGGAAAAATATCTCCTTGAGGAGATATTAGAACAATCCCAGATCTAGTCTCGGTAGAAGAATAGCTACCATCAAATTCTAGAATCTAGACATTATCAGAAATTGATCTTTTTTAGATTCCTCCTAGTGAGGGAGGGAGGATTTTTTTGCATCTAAACTTTGCTCTACCAATTATCCTACTATCCTATCTAAACTTTTTGGATTGTCACCTATAGGAATTTCATTAGATGAAACAGGGACATCCTCTGTAGATAGGAAAAAGTTACCCATTCCAGAAGACTCAAACAAAATTTGAGCTTTAGGGGCTGATGTTTTGGTGACAATATATTTTGCCTCCTTCTTAGGAAATAGCCTCTACATGATGCCCTTCACAGGGGTCCTTGCCTCAAATAGGTCCATGCTCAATTCTCCACCAACATCCTTGCAAAAATTTCATCCAAGTAGAATGTCATAGGAGGCTAGAACGTCGGCCACCAAGACTGTCATTTTAATTCTTTTTCCTGGAAAGGCTACAAATGCAAACTGGGCATCTTTGATTTGCCCCAGTAGTGGCACTTATTTGTTTTCCATGGAAAAACATCTCCTAAAAGTTTTAGTCAATGTAAGGCTGAGAGAACCTACCACCTTGGTAGGTATGACATTGTCAGATGTGCCTGAGTATATGACATAGTTGCTTAACTTGTGACCATTAATCAATAGGGAAACATAGAAAGGCTCTATTTTCCTAAGGGCAATAGGAGGAGTAATGAAAAGATTTTTTGGGATGGACATGTTCCTTGGGGGATCATGAGTTACCTTCTTAACATCTTATCTTATAGGGATGGATTTATCCTTCACACATTCCACCAATCTATCCAATTGCTCAGGATTAGATTGCAAGAATTTAAATTTAGACATTTGAATTTTAGTTTTCTTGACATGGTCAATTATATCAAATGTCTAAAATGAGTTAGGAATAGGGGAAGGTAGTTCATCCTTCTAGTTTTTTGGAGGGGTGGTACTGGTCTAAGAATTTGAAGCAAGAGGTGAAGGAAAACTTGATGTACTTACCTTTTTAGTGATCACCGAGTCCTTTGATTGAAAAGGCAGAGTGGTTCCCTGCTTATTAATTTAAATTTTTGGTTGAGATCAATCCTCTATTTTTTTCCTTATCAAATTGCTGGGCTAACTAGTTCTAGGATAGGGTAAATATAGCATATGATCCATCAAACACTTCACCTTTACTTCTAAGTTCATCCTAGTAATTTAGGAAACTAGTGTTGGAGTCACCAGCTAATTCTTCTTGGTCTACTATAAAGAGATCAGCATCATCTTCTTAATCAAACTCAGGTTAGAAAAGGAAAGCATGTTTAGCTTCATGATAACCAACTACTGAGTTGGTTGGAGCTGCCTCAATGGCAAGTTTCTCGTATGGGGGAGGAAGATGATTTCATTACCCTTGATTTTTGGTAGCATTCCCTTGGTATGACTAATTGGGGAATGTCCTCCTTGGTATATCTCGATATGAAGGAGGAGTAGACATCCCTTTCACCATTTGTTTTTTGAGAGCTAACAACTCATTTGCTAGTTTTTACACCATTAGATTAGTGGTGCATGTAGATGGATATTTAGAGGATGAATAAGATTTACCTCTGCTAAGATCTCTCCTTATCTTCCCTACCAAGATGAGATCATCTTTCACCTTAGTGGCCAAATCCTAAGCTACAGCAAGGTCTATGTGGCCAGCACGTCTCAACAAAAAACTCACTTTAGGTAGCTGAGAGTTGATGAAGAAACATTTGAGATTATCAATTATCGGCTGAGCAATTATAGGAATCTTATTCCTCAACTTATCAAATTTGGTAATGAAGTCCCTCATAGGTTCATGAGGCTATTTCTTCATTTGTGTGAACTGCATCAATAGGGCATGCACATCTTCTACAGGCTTGAACCTGGCTTCAAATTTGGCTTTGAGGGTGTTCTAGTCAGTCACAGACTGAGCCTACACATGGTAAAATGAGTCTATAATAGCACTTTGTAATGTCTCTACAAACAACCTGACTGCTATGTCTCCATACTCCACACCTATCACACCATAGGCTATGCTGAAGGCTACAATATGTTCATCAGGATGAACTCTCCCATCACCAAAGAATTTAGGGAAATTCTTCCTTGAACTACGTGGTAGCTCATATAGAGGTGGAGTTAAATTGAGTGGGCCAAAAGAGTTACTCTAGGGGCCTTGAGCTTCTATTTTATGACTATGGAAAGGGGGGATAAAAAATCTTGGTGGGCTATGTACGGGCAAATCTCTAGTAGTAGAGGAAAAAGAAACTATGCCTTGTATTGGTGACCTGGTGTTGGTAGGAGGAAGACTCTTAGTTTGTTGAAGGTGAGGTTATGGAGGAAACAAGTCAAAATTTCTCTACTACACCAACTCAAAAATAAGGTCAACAACACCTTGAGCTTTCTAGCTTCTTTCATAGCATGGAGCTACCAGATTGTAGAATAAAAATGGAAAAGAAGTAGCCCTACTTCATCTTGGAGCTTGAGGCTTCAAACTACTCTTTCTTTCCTAGCGGAGTCACCAAAAACTATTAGCATGAAGTTGGTAGTGTTCTTCCCTAATTCATGTCATTCCCTAGTGATATTAAATGCTTTAATTTGAATAGATTAGAAAAGGACTAGAAATTATCGTCAATCCCTAGTGGAGTCAGCAAAAATTATTGGCATGGAGCTGGTAGAGAATTAACTTTTGAAATGAAACACTCAATCTCTAATATCTCTAGTTTCACAGTTTAGAGTATATAATGGAAATGGTTAAGGCTATAATGATAATGAATAAGACATAGGTGATTCATCAATCTAAAGCTTGAGGCTTCAAATTATACAAAATTGTTGTGTTCCTAGTAGAGTTGCCAAAAATTGTTGGCATGGAGCTGGCAGAGAATTGACTTTTGAAATGAAACGCTCAATCTCCAACATCTTTGGTTTCATAGCTTAGAGTATATAATGGAAATATATAAGGCTATAATGATAATGGGTAAGACACAGTTAATGATTCAATCTGAAGCTTGAGGCTTTAAATTACACAAAATTGTTGTGTCCCTAGTAGAGTCACCAAAAATTATTGGGTGAATATTTTGTCACCAGCTAACTGATGGGAAAAATAGGTGTTTCGACCATATCATATGGAGATTTATCAGCCAAAACATGTCGGTCTACCACATCAAAATGGGACAAATCTCTCCTCTCATCAAGGGGAGGTTCCCTATAACTATAAGGTACTAATACACTATATATATGCTAAAAATAACACTCAGGGGTAGGACAACACCATCCATCTCTATTTTTTCATAGATGATGTTCACATATCGAAGGAGAAATCCTAGGTGATTTTTGGAGGTAATTCTCTTCTTTTAGAAGTAATACTCAGTCAACAGCCAAATTCCTTCCTAGTAGTAATTTTAACCACGAGATACCCACGAAAGCACAAAGTCTTTCATTGCTTCCCTCATTGAAACAAGGTGTAGTAACATAGTAGAGTAAAGTGTAGCACAAAGTCTCCACCTCAACTGCCAAAGAGTGAAATATATGAAAGACAATGTGGGCACAAAGTCATCCCAAGATCCTTTACATAGAAACAAAAAAAAAATGCCAATGACAATTGTTGTAGCACAAAGTCTCTCCACAGTCAGCTTCAGGACACCTTTCAGATTACTTCCACTAGTTCTTCTTGTTAAATTAAATAGACAAGAATGTTTCTAGGAAATAGACATAAGAACAATTTCCTAAATAACACAATCTATTCCAACACAAAGTTTGAAAGGTCACTTGTTTTCTCATTCAAATAAAGAAATATGATTAACAATCTAAGCTCAAAGTCTCAAGAAATGCCTTTCAAATATGGGTAGAGTTTCACTTCTAATAACAGAAAGATCTTCTTTGCATAAAATGAGAGATTATAGTATATAACAGCTAAGAAAGACTTGGCACTTTGTTTCACAAAATGGCCCATGTTGCATTTAATGCCTTGAATGCATTTTCAGGTCTGTCAAGGGGCCATGCTAGAATAGGGCATCAACCTTAACTATGGAGTGTCAATTCATCTCAAATTTCTCCTTTTGAAGTATGGGCTACTTGGTCCTCTTCCTGATATGTGCACAACTTTCCATTTCACCTTTACTCGATGGAGAAAAATAGGTCGCGTCCTTGAGTGCTCGTGTTCTCTGATGTCCACCTGGTGGACTATTTCACCTACCAAAATAACTTTCCTACACATATTTTTGGTCCTTCCCTCTTATTCCCTTTTTTCTTAATGCATTTTATCTCTTCCTCCTGATCTGAGCTCTTGAGCTATCTCTTCCCTTTTAGTTAGCTTTTTCGGCTCCTTCTTCGGCTAGTCACTGAGTTTGTTCTTCAGGTTCCTTGCCATATTTGAAAATAAATGGGAATTTTATTACCTTGAATTTGACATCTTTAGGGACATAATTGGTCACTTGGTCACTTAAACCACATTAAACATGTGAACCTTTGAACCATGAGAGTGCATCAGTTCAATGGTTCAACGGTTCAGGCAGTCCTATCGGCTCCTTGGTTCAATCGTCTCCTTGGTTCAATCGGCTCCTTGGTTTAATTAGCTCCTTGGTTCAATCGGTTCCTTGGTTCAATTATTTAAACCATCTCTTCAAACTTGTCTCTGGAATCTTTTGCTTCCTTCACTCGAAGCTTCCTTTCAAATTTTGAAATTCTTTAAACTTTTGAACCTTTGAACTTTGAACCATTTTGGTTCAAGGTTCAATGGTTCATTCTCTTTCTTTGAATATTTTGGTCCTTCAAACTTTCTAGATCCTTTTCTTTTCTATTGAACTCATTTGAACCTTTAAACTTTTAAATCTTTTGGTTTATGGTTTAATAGTTCAATGGTTCATTCTTTTGCTCTTCAAATCCTTTGTTCTTCTAGGTCTCTCAAACTTTATTAAACTCATTGAACCTTTGAACTTTGACCTCTTTTGGTTCAAGGTTCAATGGTTCAATGGTTCAATCTTTCTTCTTCGAAGTCTTCTTTTATTTTAATTCTGCTAAAGCCTTTGAACTTTTGAACTTGCTAAAGTCTTCGAACTTGTTGAAGCACTTAACTCTTTTTGAACCTTTGAACTCATTGAACCTTTGAACCTTGCGGAGGCAGGGTTCAATGGTTTAATGGTTCAAAGTGGCTCATTCCAATTATTTGAATCCCACCAATAAGTATTTTGATTTAACTTCAGTGTTGAACCAACCTTGAAATGCCTAAGTGTTTGGAACTTGTTTCTTTGTGAAAGCCTACCGGTTGAACCTGTGGAACTTGTTGAACCTGCGAGTCCCTTAACTGAAAATGCTTGAATAATTAAAGAACTTGGATGCTCAGGACATTTTTGAAAAATGAAAGGGAGAATTTTGGCCTGCAAGACCAAAATAGTTGATATGTTATCCCCAAAAACAAGTGACATATTTTGGGAACAACAATAATTACCATGGAAAACATTAGGTAGGTACATGGAAGATGGTTTGCATTCACCAAGGAAGTGACAATCCATACACTATCATTAAATAGCTATCTATAGTCATTTGAAGTCTTATTAAATGTTAGAAGACATAAAAGGTCTAGGTTTCACCTTGTAAATTATATTTTTTTTAAAAAAGATGCATCCTTATCTCTAGGCCTCATAACCATTCATATCTCTCTTGAGATGAAATCCTTACAAAGTTGTAGGTTATAAAAAGTACATGAAATAGTCAAAGGAAGATGAGAACATTTTTTGATAATTTTGATTGATTTGATTATGATAATATTTTTCAAGTGATTTTAGGAACTTAAAAAACCAATATGGTCTCAAACAAGAGCAAATAGCTAACTTCAATATGTACATAGCCCTGACTAAGCAAATATAGCCAACCAAAAGTAAAGTTTGAAAAGGTGTTCCTTTCTTGTGAACCTAGAGAATAGTAACATAGAACATAATGTGAACCTATTTAACATGAAGACCAAGAATTAAATACTATTATATTGAGTCTTGATTAGATAAAAACCTACAGATATCTCCTTTATTTGAAAATATACTCCTACAGCCAACTGTAGATGATTGTATAGGGCAAAGAGCAAAGAGGTTAAGTTTATTGATATGGACTTAACCTAAATATGGATAAATAGGTAAAAACACTTATTAAATTATATTAAAACATATAAATAGGTCCTAATATATATACCAAATTCTTAATTCAAACAAATACACCTACAAGATTCTTTATTAGTCCAAACATAGTTGACTATGTTTGACTGTGATAGCAGTGACCCAATTGACAAATTTTCTAGGATTTTGGCATGAAAATACATGGTTATGTGAATAAAATGAATATTATATATCATTATGGGTTTAATAATACCATATATCAAGGTGAAAAATTCTAAAAGTGTGACATACCCCTGTAGGTAGGAGAGATATACAAACTATATCAAACTATCAGTTAGACCTAATGGAGTCAAGCATGGTTGGGAATGTAGATGATTGAGAGGATTGGTAATCAGTAAAAAAACTTAGACAGGGATTATATATACTCCACAATATATCAATATCATGAAAATAGGGAAGAATGATCTCAATTAAGCATACACAATCTACATGAAAAAACCCTGCACAGTCTGCCTTTTCTACAAGTTTGTTTTGGGTTTTGGAGAGGTTAGAGTCAAATGACCTAGTAGAGGGATGAAATTTTATTTGGTAGGTCCTAAATTTTTTTATAAGACACTAAAATATTCATTTGGTCTGATATAATAGGGTAATTTCCCTCTATTTTATCTCAAATAGAGGGCACTTCCCTTATGCATAAACCCTGTAGTCTTGACAAAAGGAGATAGAAGGGTGGGAAATATGTTATTTAAAACTTTAAAATAGGTATATTTAGTTTTAAAACACCAAAAAAAACATGATATACCTTTCTAATAAGGGATAAACTAAATAGGGTGCTCAAAAACCCCAAGGTTACAGTCAAGCCCATTGGGCAGGGTTTTGACCTAAAGCCAAATGGTATACCAATGACACCTCCAACTTTAGTGATGGGTTGTAATGGACCAAGAAATTTTTATAGGTTAACTAAATAGGTTTTAAAGTTTTAACCTTGGATAGGAAACATAAATAAGTCATTTTAGGACTTAAAGGCAGTATTAGGACTATGCAAAGCAAAAGAAGAGCTCGATAGGCTAAGTTGAAGTGTTCACATCTTCATGGAGGATTTTAATGGATACCAAAGGATTTTATGGAGGTTAATATGGTAATTTATCATCAAATTATTATTAAAAAATTAAACTTCAATGTCAAATATTCATGAACAAACCTTAAGAATAGAAAGCAATCAAAACCCTTAGATAAGGACCTGATTAGGAAGCTGAGGATGGTGAGATACCAAAATGGAATAGTTTTCTGATAATGATTATTGAAGGTTGTATAAAAATATCTCAATATACTCCCCATTATAATTATTTGTATGTATTTATATGGATAGGGTACAAAATAGGGTATTTTTGACTATTTTTTACATTGTGCAAGTTTTAGGAGGTTTCAATAGATGAAAAAAACATTGGAAGGAAGATTGAGACTTTATAAAATTCCCCATGTCCATTTAATTCCTTTATAAAACTTATAAGTTTTTAAACCATAGACCTCATCTTAGCCAGTCAAAATTGGCATACTGAACATGAGGGTGAGAAGTGTGAAAACCCCAAGTGGGAACCTTTTTAAGGTGTGTCTGATACCTCTAAGGCCATGAGGGGTATTTAAAAGTTTCATACACTCCTTATCATGTATTTTTATGGAAAATTTAATCCAATTTTGAGGCTAAGTGTGAGGGGTGATTGAAAGAGGAGTTTCTTAGAGTGTAAGTAGTGATAGCTTATTTCCTGATGATTCTAGATGACCAAGACTACAACCAATGCATGAAGAGGAATTTATAAAATCATTGCCTCTCATTCAAATCATCATACCTATCCCTATTCAATTTTTGGATGTTTAATTAAGTGTGGATGATGAAGGTAGTTTTTTGAGCGAACACAAGGACTTATGCACCACATTTCAAGAGTGTTATGCCTTGTACAGACACTTATACTTGTTGGCCTTGCATGTTTAATTTCACATATTCTTCTCATGCATAATAACTCCTTTTATCATCTTTAAAAGTGTACTTGTGACATTTGGACTTATCTTTTTTCCTCTTTCTCTCAAGTTCTATAAGAACTAGCCATTTTGGCCTTTGTAACTTATGTTCCACATGAGTATGACAAAGCCCTGATCATTTTCATACCATTTGATCAATAATATTACTTATTTTTACCTATTCCATAACTATTTATAGTGTTTTAAATTGAATTATGGATCTTGCTTAGTAAAGACTATGGATTCCTTAGCATGTTGTCTCATTATGTTACCTATTTGTAGCTTCTTTTTGTAGGTCATGTGAAGTGTTATAGGAAGTGTCAAGGTTAAATGATTTATCCTATTTACTAGTGTTATTAAAGGCCTCTTGTCTATCCCTCATATCCTAAACATTCATCCACAACCTCATAATAAAACATTGATGTGAGAAGATTTAAATTGGAAAAGAGTATGTTCGGTTAGTCCTTTATTCTCATGTTTAACATGCAATTGGTTGGAAGTCATCAACTTATTTGGTGTATCACCTCCATTAGGATAGTTTTATTTCAGTTTTCTCTCTCCCTTTTCCCTCACAAAATTTAGGTTTAGTAGTGATCCAAAGTGGTACATCAAGGGAGCTAGCCCTATCTAAAGATTCACCTCATTCATAGGCTACCCACAAGCCTAGAGGTGTGCCACTTGGATGAGGAGAGCTGAGACATATCCTCAAAGGGTGAAAATACAAGTGACAAAATTATGTAAATTATTTTTAAATTAAAATATAAAACACACTAATTTTTTGAGAAGCTTTCAAAACAAAATATCAAGTAAGATGTATCAATGTCAAAAATTTTAGCTATTTTTATGAGTAATCATGGCATGTAGTTTTAAGGATAATTTATGAGGAAAGCCTAGTCCTTTCCAAGGTCATACACTACAAATATTAAAGGGTAAACCAATGAGGTAAATTCAAATAATGGGAACCATTTTTTAATAATAAGGAAACATTTGTGAGGAAGTCTTGGTCTTATCCAAGGTTTTACATTATAACTCACAAAATTAAAAATCTAAGGGGTAGGATCAATTAACAAAACATATTCATCAAGGAGGAATATTGGGAATGTTTTAATGAAGTAGGGAGTATAAAAATCATGGCATAGGTGTTTTAACTAAACCTTAGTAGGCATGAGGCATACTAAATTAATAGGTAAACTCTAAGAATTTATTTGATGCCAAATTTGATAGATATTTGTTTATAATAAGCACAAAACTTTATAGGCAAATAAGTTCAGTAGTAATATCATCTCATTAAGGTTATGTATAGAAGAAAATTAAAATGGACCTACCTTCCCATAAAATGTTTCCCATTCCCCAAGACCCCTTATATAATTTTCATTCTACTATGAATATTGGGTACTTGTGTGATAAAGTAGGTAGTGTATGCACCTAAATTTTCTCACTCTATAATTATTCTATTAATCCTACTAATTTATCCTATAACCTTAATCCTAGTTAGTTAATTCAAATCCTATTTCAAATTAAACATTTACTACATCATATTAAAATTTATACACCCCCATGACTAATTAATCACTTCATTATCCTATTAGTATCCTACTTAACTACTAATTATACCTCATTAACGAGCCATTAGCACACTTATCAATTAAAAATTCATATTTTTCCAACTACCACCCTAGCCAACCTACCCCCTAGCCTTCCCTACATCCCTATAAACCTTAAACCCCATTAAATCCCTATCTAATCCCTATTATCCCTTAATCTAATCTAGAGATCTCTAGATCTAGAGAACTCTCCCTACAATTCTAGAACTCTTTAAACTATAGTCTTCTAAAATAATTTAAAAAGTCTTATAAAACTCCCTCCATCAACCTATAAATATCCATTCATGGAGAAATGATAAATTAATTATAAATCTCATAATCCTTATTTGCATCTACATACCAGCCATCTAAAACTCTCACACACTCTTGCAATCCACTCAAGCATCCAAAGAAGCCATTAAAACCAACTTGAGGCCATATCAGGAAATCCACATACAACTCAAATAACATTGAGAATCAGTTGGAAAATCTTGAGTGAAGCTACTAAGATCAAGGTGATGGTAAGTATTTATTCCTAAATTGTTGTTTGTTCCTACATTTCTCTCTTTTTGATGTTATTGTGCTTTTAGGTTAAAATTGATATTAATATTAGCTTTGATTCATATCTCAAAAATACAATCATATATTTGGAAACCACTATAGGAGGGGCTCCTTTAAATTGATCATTATAAATGATAGATGTGTTAGGCTAGCTTACAGGACTGGTAAGATGAAGAGAGCTCCAAATTTTGTCAATTTTTCACATCTAGGCAAAGTGATGTTTTGCTCTACAAACTAAAATATTTTAGAAGCATTATTGGAGACTCTAGTTGTGGTATTTCATAAACCATATGATCTAACCATTAATAATTGACTTTTTTGGAAGGTTTTTAACTTATTGAAATATCTCTTTTCATAAAAGGCAAATTTGACATAGACCTATAGTTTTGAGTATGTAGAGGTGTTTTTGAAATGATATAGTGTTAAAATCAAATATATTAGCCCTATACACATCTTTTTATTTCCTGTAGGATTTATAATAACCTAGTTTATCTTTTAGGAATAAAATAAAAATATGTCACCCTTAATAGGAGTAGTTATTTTTATACTAATCAAAATTTCATATTTGTAGTCATGGTATAATTCTAAATTTTGGTTTTCCCTCTATAAAAGGTGATTTTGACTTTAGCTCTAAAATCATTAATTTAAACTACTAACCTTTACTTTATAACAACTTTTTGTCTATATTTGATTGTCATTTGCTCATAGAAAGGGCGAGGTGTTGTTCAAATTGATATCAAACATCTCTAAACACCCATTTAACTACTTGGTGCAATACCACGTATTTGTAGAAGAAATATTGGCTACTAATTTCAGTTTTTCAGGTTACAGAGTTAGTTTTAGAGGGAGATTGATAGTAGTTGTTGATAGTTTGTTTTATGATCTTATGAAAAAACATCTAGTTTATTATAGATAAGATCAACTTTTTGCTCCTAAATATTCTTAGAATTTCTCTATTTTGTATATATCTAACAAAGTTTATAACTATTTGTAATACCACATTTTGTGATAGGTAATTTTGTTTTACATAATTGATTTTGCATATTGATAGATGATTTAAAATTAAAGTGATAGGTAATAAATTTTCCTATAAATTTTGCATTTTAAAATCTTTCAACTTCTTTAGAAATATTTTATAAATATTTTTAATACTCTATAAATCTTTTAACATTTTTAATATTTTTCAAATATTATAGGCATTATGATAATATTTTATCTTATAATTCATTATATTTTCTATATAAATAAATACCACATTCCGTAAAAGGTGAAATTGACTTCCACAATCAGTATTAAATGAATATAGTTGATTTTGACTTAGGGTTTTTTAAATACATCTACCTAGTCAGGCATCAAATATAGTTTTATTTTAAACATTTTATGTATATTTTGAACATCATATAAATATTTGTAATCACTTTGTACATTTTTTTATTTCTATTGTCAAACCCTATTGTGTCTTCCTTAAGTGATAAAACCCCATCTCATGAATTTCGTTGCTATCTTTAACCTACAATATTACTTAACCGTAAGTAGTTTTGCATTATAATTAATTAACAGTTTGTAAAATTACATATTTATGAGTTACAATATTGACCTAAAGTTGTATTTTTATATATTATATAATTGATTTTGAATTAAATTGATTATGCAAGTGAAATTTTGTAGGTTCGAACATGGTTTTGACTATTTTAAAACTACTAATCTTTTTTAGTGTAGAAAACCTTAGTGGATGATCCTAGCTCAGTTTAATAATGTGTTTTCTTGCAGGATCATTACTTAGTCTAGGATTTTAATCTTGAATTTGTACATGTCTTTGCTTGTTTAATTCTCTCACATAGTTAAAATAAAATAAAATAAAATTTTGTTTACCTATTTTTCAACCCATTTTTTATTTTTAGGAGTGAAACATGACATGGAATTAATCCCCATACACTTGCCTAGTCACTAGGGGTTGATGATATAGATTTTATTGCCATGTATTCAACCAAACTCTATCTTCTAGTGGAGTATAAATATAAAGGATAATCATCATTAGTCTAAGCACTTGACCCCATACATGTCATCCATGAAGGGGAAGATTTAATTCTCTTAACTAGGCATTAGACATCACTCTATATATTTTTGGGCCCCATGTACCCTATGTATCTCAGGGATGGCCTTGGACACCTTTATGAAAACCTAGTTTAGGACCTATTAACCATAACAAGCAACTCATTTCCAGAGTCAAGACCGACTCCTATGTGACCATCAAGTGTAGAAAGGCTTGACAAGATTTGGTAGATTCCATAATGGGTAACTGGCCTATAGCCTCACCTGCAAGGATATTAGATGGTGTAGTCATCGGGTTACATAGCCTTTTTGTTGACTAAAAAGAGGGTTTGTGGATTGGCATGTTTGTGTGCATGTTGTGCTAAGGCCCATACTATTTATGAACTAATTTACCCTATCCATTTATTACCAGAATACCTAGAGAACTTTTATGGCACACCCCACCTTAGGATAAAACTAAACTATTTCATCTTCATATAATCATACACACTTTTGAATACTAGGTTTTGTCTTAAACCAAAACTATAGTGGTCACCCATCACTCTAAATTATAGTCATCACTTCAATCAACCTATCCTTGATTAAACATTATCAAATTATAAAACCTTAATAGGTTTTTTTCTTAGTACCCATTGTCTCATCATCTTGTCTATTCATATATAGCACCCATCCAATCATTGTCTTGATGGTGTGAAATGTAATTTAGTCATCTCATCCCTTAGTATCCTTGTTAGATTGAAACTTTATAGTTTTATATATTGGTAATATTCAAAGTCACTTTCCCTCCCATCCTACATCAAAATAACACCTAATCACTCTCACATCACCCTCACTATCCACCACACCTATCAAAACTCATGCCCAAATCCTAAAAATGGGATAAGGATCAAACTAATAGAATGATGTATTTAGGACTCTAGGTGAGCAAAGTTATGATAGTGAAGAAACATAAGTGATATGCACACTCCTAGAGAAGAGGAATGGTTCACAAATAAATTCTTTAATAATGATGAGGTTAGAGTGTAATTTAACAAATACATATATGAAAATTATAACTAAATTATCACCCAAGTCATTAAAATGGGTAGTAAACTACCCCCTACATTTAATCCAACCCTCGTAAAATAGCTCATTCATCTATTATATATACCTAATACTCCACGTCATCAAGATAACACTAACCAAGAACAAGGGGAACCCAACCTTGTAGATCATGAACAAGAATTAGAGGAAAAATAAGAACCCCCATAAAATAACCATAATGAGGCTGAAAGGAGGAGATCTACCTTGGAAGATCACCCAGACTAATTGACCCAAAAAATTAATTCCCTCACATCTCAATTTCATATTGAAAACCAAAGACTCACATCACCAGTAATACCACCATAAACACTAATATAGATCCATTAAGATCAATAATAAGCCAAACAAAAACATCTAATCCCTTAATGGACCCTTCATTTTCCCAAGAGTAGAGGATGATGAAAGAGACTCTTCAACATATAGACCCTGACACTATGGTGATGAGATATAAGTATGAAGACTTTTGTACATCTTCATTGGATATGATCATCTTGAAAGTGCCCTTCCCAACACACTTTGAGATTCCAAAGTTTAATAAATATAAGGTGAGATGGGACCCACATGACCACATTTATTAATTATATGTGGCATGCCATGTTGTCTTGTATGATTATGCTTATCTACTTATACTCTTCTCCAAAAGTCTTATAATACCTGCACTACAACGGTTCATGCATATACCAAAAGGGTCCATCGCTAGTTTTGGAGATTTAATAGAGAACTTTTTGAGACATTTCTCCTTTAATATAGAGCATGATATCTCCATTATATATTTACAACACTAAATAAATAAATGGGGAAAGCTTAGCATCATTTTTAGAATGATGGAGAAGCCTTACTAGCTGATTACATTGCACAATCCCTAAAAAGGAGCTAGCCAAAATATTTATTGATAATCTCAATGATGAATTAAAATATTAGATAAAATGACATTGTGTAAAATCTTTCAATGAAATTATATATAAGGGTATTCAAATCTAAAAATCACTAAATTAAAATGGGATAATTAAATTATATACTCAAAATGAACAAGGTCAAAGTTAAGATAATACTTTTTCGAGTAAACCCAAAGTCTTCAATAAGAATAAAAGTGTATTATGAGATGGTTCATGGATTCAAAACATGTACAAACCATACAAAAAGCTCCCCCTACTACTAAAATTCAAAATGTCTCTAGTATAAATATACTAAGGGGAAAACCAAAGCCTAAAATAGGAAAAAGGCATATAACTAATCTTGGTGTAACTATATAAATAGTCCTACAATAATTACTTGTTAATATGATCACTTTCCTTAAAATTTGACCATTGGATGATAACAAACTATGCCATAATTGGTATCGAGAAGATGCATTTTTATTATATCATGGAGTCAAAGGACATGATATTGATAAAATTATGAAATTAAGGAACTTCATCTAAGATTTAATAGAAAAAAGGAGAAATAGAAGTTGAATAGGAGAATCCAACAAGTCAATCCAAGAATCAACAACTGGGTATATATTAGGAGTCATTACCTAAGTATGATTAGAGGTAAAAGAAACCACCAAAGGATCTGGATCAAGCCTCCACATCTAATAGATCTTACTATCATTCCATCTCATACCATTACATTAATAACATCAAAATTTTAGGCCCCTAAGAGCCCACACATTCTCCATCCACCATCCTAAACATCAATAGGGCAATATCTAATTGTGTAGTCACTACATGGTGTGGCAAGATCATAGTTTCTACTATACTTCCAAAGGCCCCATCCACCTCCTCATCTCATAAAGTCACTATCCCTAAGAAGTCTTAAACTCTTCTGATAAACCATATGATATCATTCAACAACATGAGAATACTTCAACCCAAATCTCTCTTATGTATATTCTCAAGGTATCATTTGTACATTGGGAGATACTTAATCAAGTCTTGAATGAACTAAAAGTCCCCAAGAATATTGACACAAGTCAATTTCAAATCTTGGTGGGCCATTTATCCCCTACCCCAAAAATCACCTTCAGTGCCTAGGATATGCCACCTATAAGCCATTACCATATTTATCCATTATTCATTGAGATCTCTATCATTAATCATTAAATACCATGGGTACTTATAGATGGAGGAACAACCTTGAATTTGTGTAATCTTGACTTTCTTAAGAAATCGGTGTATTATAAATCTTTGCTAAGGCCCACTTTAATAATGATCAGATCATATGATGATAATTATAGGCCATCCATAGGTATAATATATCTTCATATAACTATGGGACCCATAGTACACCAAACCCTAATTCATACAGTGGACATAGATCTCTCATATAATCTACTTTTGGGATGCCATTAGATCCATGAGATGAAAGCAATGTCCTCTACTCTCCATCAATGTCTAAAATTCCCACGTTTTAGAATGGAGGTCACAATACTAGGGAAAATTGAACACTTTTTTAGATACCAAATGGACCAATCAAATCTTGCTTACTAATGCCCTAGAACCCATAAATATTCTTATAAACTTAAAGCTATGAAATATATCCACTTTGATGATCTATCACTCACTTCATCTAAATCCCCAAACACCACTCACCTCAAAATCACTTCTAAGGTATATGGTGAGTATTAATATAAAACTCTTTGTGTTAGAAACTTTCCACTATCCCCACATAGCTATGAGTTCCCTACTATAAGGAAATAAAAATTCATCACCTATCAGTTTGGGTCCAGAATGTTTCTATGCTAAATTGCTTTCTACATTCAAAAGAAGAAATAAGAAACTAAAAGAAATGGTCAAGGCTAGAAGATACCTGATAAAGTCATGCACACCGAAATCAGACGTTGGAAGATTCTCCTCTTTGGCTGTGGAGGAATGACACCTGCGAAGAAAAGAGACTGAGTTAATTCTATTTTATGTGGTTTATGTGAATCAGAATTTATTAAAGTTATGAAATGTAAATCTGCTCATGAAACTTGGGTAAAACTTGAGAATATTTACAAAGGTGATGGAAAGATTTAGCAAGCTAAGCTTCAGACTTTTAGAAGATAGTTTAAGAGTTTGAAGATGGAAGAAGAAGAAAATATAGCAAATTATCTTTTGTGGGTTGATCAAATAGTTAATCAAATTCAAGGTCTTAGAGAAAATTTAGAAGAATTAACTATGGTTCAAAATGTTTTGATATCTTTACCATTGAGATATGATGCAAAATTTTTGGCAATTGAAGAGATGAATAATTTAACGAAGCTAAAGATGGATGAGTTTCATGGTATTATTATGGCATATGAGATGTAAATTGAATGAGATAAAACCTCAAAGAGAGAAACTACTTTCAAGACATCAAATAAAGAGAAGGATAAGATTCAAAAATCAAGTGATAGTTCTAGTGATGATGAAGATGACAATGGAGCTCTATTCATTCACAAGCCAAAAAATGGCACAGGTAAATATCAAGAAAAATTACCTTTTAAATGTTTTAATTATGGAAAGATTGGACATTTTGTATTTAAATGACCAAATAAGGGTAATGATGATAATGAAGAAGGGAAGTCTACATACAAGAAGAATTTCAAAGGTAAATTCAAGAAGGGATTCAAGAAGAAGAGTTTGTATTCTAAAGATCCTAGCTTAGTCAAAGATAGTGGAGTTAGTGATTCAAAAGAAGAAGAGATTCTATTCATGGCCATACATGAAGATGCCTTCATAAGTAAAAATACAAATGATCAAGAAGAAGAATAAGATGAAGCTGAAGTGAATCTAGAAGGAGAACTCATTTATGCCTTAAGAGTTAAAAGCTATTGAATATAAGAATCATAGATTAAAGCTCCAGATCAAAAAAAATGAAAAGGAGTCAAAAGAAATAATTGAAAATCTATAAGCACACTTTGAAGAATCTAAGAAGAATTAAGAAGATATAATGACATAGTTTAAAATAGTAAGTGAAGAATATGAAAGGTATGTTATTGAAATTGCTTCTTTAAAATCAGATCTTGAGAAAACAAATAAAGCAATCAATGATAGAGTAGCTAATGATTCAAAATTTTATAATAACACTAATATGTTGAATAAGATATTAGAAAATCAAAGATCGATTTTAGATAAGATATGTATTTAATTTTAAAAAGAGAAAGAGGAGGTCACTAATTTCACAGACAAGAAAAAAGGAAAGAGCTATGTTGAAGCTCTTACAAACGAAGAAATAAAAATGGAAAAAGATAAGAATACAAAGGACATCTCAAATAAAGAAGGCTAGAGGGAACAGAGATACAAAAGACAATCAGGTCAGAGATACACAAACAGGTCCTATTTTTATGTTTACTATTTTTATTATAATGGATATGGTCATAAGAAAATAGAATGTCAAAAAAGGGCTAACAATTTTAGAAATAAGGAGAAAGAAATTCATGCAGAGTCAAATAGAAGCCACAACTCTTTTTCTCCTCTATCAGGATTTAATGAAGAGGCCATAATATTTTACAAGTTCAATAACTTCAAACACATAGCTTGGTACTATATAAGTGTGTTTGAGTCAGTCAATAAGGGCCAAAGTTTTAAGGCTCCATTCATCAAGAAGAAAGTTCAAACAGGTTCATGGCAAAAGAAACAACCTAAAAATTATATGTTGGTGCAGATAGCTTTGCATGCAATAAATGAAGAAAAGCTATAGTTCATTGATAGTGGATGTTTTAGGCTCATGATTGGAGACAAGATTAATTTCATAACCTTGAATAATATTAATGGTGTCATAGTGAAATTTGGAGACAATACTACTACCAGAATTGTTAGAAAAGGTACACTAAGTTTGGATAATGGTAAAACTAAAACTAAAAATGTTTTATATGTAGAAGGTCTTAAGCATAATATTTTGAGTGTAAGTATAATGTGTGATTATGGGCACACACTAAATTTTTATGTATAAGGTTGTGAAATTAGAATAAAAAATTTATATGTGTTGGTTGTAGATGCTCAAAGAAAAGACAATGATTTGTATATGTTATCAGACATTAAAGGTCAAAGATGTTGTTTGAGTTAGATTGAAGAAACTTGACTATGTCACAAGAGAATGGGGCACATAAATTTTGATAATCTTATCAATATCAACAAGAATCAATTAGTCAAAAATCTTCCAAAGATTACAAATTCATCTGACATGCTTTGTGAACCTTGTCAACATGGGAAGTAGGCCAGAAGGTGGTTCAAAACAAAAGAATACTCGACAACGTAGATATTAGAGATTGTTAAAACTGATCTATGTGGACCTATGAGAACTCAAAGTACTCAAAGTGAGAAATATTTCATGTTGCTTATTGATGATTTTTCACGTATGACTTGGGTGATGTTATTAAAGAAAAAATTAAAAGCTTTTAGATATTTCAAAGCATTAGTTGAGAATGAAACCAGTTTGAAGATTAAGTGTCTAAGATCAGATCAAGGAGGAGAATTCATGTCATATTAATTTATTGATTTTTGTGAAGACCATGGAATAAAGAGACATTATTCAGTAACCAAAACTCTACAACAAAATGGAGTAGTTAAACGGAAAAATAGAATATTTTATGAGATGGCGAGGATAATGCTAAATGAATCCAAGATAGTAGATAAATATTAGAGAGAGGAAGTTTCTATAGTAGTGCATATTTATAATAGATCATTATTGAGATTCAATAGTGACAAGACTCCTTATGAGATATAGAAAGACAAACCAGTAACAGTTGATTATTTTAGAGTTTTTGGCAGTAGATGTTTCATAAAGAGAACCGATAAAAAACTTGGTAAGTTTGAATGTAGAGCAGATGAAGGTATATTTTTTGGTTATTCTTACAAAATTAAATCTTATAAATTTTATAACAAAAGAACCAAAAAAATATTTGGAAGTGCAAGTGTCAGGATAGAAGAAGATGGAACACAAAGAATCAGTGATCCAGTAGACATTCCTAAAATCATTGAAGAGGAAGATTTTGAAGAATTAGATGAAGATGAGAAGAAGGAGAAAATGGACACCAAAACTCCATCCAAATATGTTTAAATAAATCATAATGAAAATGACATCATCAAGGACATAAATGAAGGAATTCACACTAGAAGAATGATGGTAAGTGAATCTGAGCAAGTTGATTTCTCTTTATTATCCAAAATTCAGCCTAGAATGTTTTCAGAAGCTATACATGATAAGCATTGGGATAAGGTTATGGATTAAGAATTAAATTAAATAGAAAATAATGATAATTTTTAATTACTACCTAGACCAAAAGATCACAATGTGATAGGAACAAAATAGGTTTATAGAAATAAGTTGAATAAAAATTCAAAAGTAACTAGAAATAAAGAAAGATTAATATGTGAAGGATATGCTCAGATTGAGGAAATAGATTTTGAAGAAACTTTTGCACCAGTGGCAAGGTTAGAGGCTATTGGAATGATTCTTGCATATGTAGTGTTTAAAATTTTCAAAGTGTTTCAGATAGATGTCAAATCTGCCTTCTTAAATGAGAATCTAGAAGAAGAGGTCTACATTGAGTAGCCTAAGGGATTTATTCTCTCAAATATTAGTATCCATGTATGTAGATTGAATAAAGTATTTTATGGATTGAAACAAGCTCCCATAGCTTGGTATGCAAGATTTGATAAGTACCTACAGGATCAAGTTTTTAAGAGAGGATTTGTTGATAGTAATCTCTACATCAAAATAGAAGGTGAGAATCAATTTATTGTTGTGGTATATGTTGATGAAATCATTTTTAGAGAAAATATTGAAAATATGACAAAAGAATTTTCTAATAATATGCAAAAAGAATTTGAGATGTCTATGCTTGGATAATTGTCATTTTTCTTAGGATTGCAAATATTTCAGCTAGATAAAGGAATTTTCATATCTCAAAATAAATATGGCAAGGAAATGTTGAAGAAATTTCATTTTGAGGATTGTGCACTAGTTGGCACACCAATGTGTATAGGAAATAAGGTTTGCAACAATGAAGATTTGCCTATTATAGATCAATCTTTGTATAGATCTATGATTGGTAGTATTTTATATTTAATAGCATTGAGCCCAGACATCATGCATGCAACAAGTATGGTTGCAAGATATCAGTCAACTCTAAAAGATAGTAATGTTTAGTTGGTGAAAATTATATTTAGATATATCAAGGGGACATTGGATTATGGATTATGGTATCCCATAGGTAGATATTTCAATTTGGTTGCTTATATAGATTTAGATTGGGTAGGGTGCTTAGATGACAAAAAGAGTACAAATGGAGGAATTTTCTTTCTTGGTGATAGCTTAGTATCATGGTTAAGCAAGAAGTAGAAATTAGTATCACTTTCTATAGCTGAATTAGAATATATTACAATGGTATTATGTTGTATTCAAGTGTTTTAGAAGAAGCAAACTTTGGAAGATATCAAGGTAAAATATGATGAACCTATTTCTATTTTTTGTGATAACACAAGTGTTATTAATATTTTAAAGAATCTAGTGATGCATTCAAGAACAAAACATATTCCCTATAGATATCACTTCTTGAGATAGTAGGTTATAAATCAATAGGTTGAGATGGATTATATCAGTACTATAGAGGAGATTGTAGATATTTTCACAAAGGCACTACCAAAAGACACATTTGAGTATCTGTGAGAAAAGTTGGGAGTAATTTCTTTTACTTCATGCCATTGAGGTTTAACATCAGTTGAGGGGGAGCTATGTGTTAGCTCTAGGTAGGCCCTTTGCCATTGATGTCAAAGGGAGAGAATAACAGGTATAGTTATAGGTGTAAAAATAGGTATAGAGAATAGGTACATGTTGTTATAGTAAGGGGGAGTTAATATATATTTTTTAGATGGTAGTATGTACAGGTTTTAGGATGTGGAAATTTCAATTTGAAGTTTCCATCAATGACAAAGGGGGATATTGTTGGAAATATCATAATTTATGTCAAAGGTCTATAAATATTGGTGATAAAGACCCCATTCCATTTAATGGTGTTTTTAATATTCATATCTTGGCTAATGTGTGTTAAGATTTATTTAATATTAATGAATATATTTTTGGTTGCATATAAGTCAAAAGAGGGCCCATGGAGAAGTCAAAGGGTCACAGAGTAAAAGATGAAAGAGGAATGGGATGCATTTTCTCATAAAGAGTCATCTTAAGGAATTCCAAGAGTCACCATGTGAAGACAAAAGAAGTATGGCAAATTTTTCCATGAAGGGACACTTTGAGGAATATGAAAAGTCACCAAGATAAAGACAAAATAGGAAAGGATGCTTTTGCTTATGAAGGGTCACCATATGACTTTTAAAATGCAAGGGATATGAAGGGTTATGCAAGTTTGGTGCCATTTTCCATGAGGATTGAAGGGTCACAAAGGGTGAATGCCAAAGGTCATTTGTAAAGCTATAAATAAAGGCTTGAGAAGCCATTTGTAAAATGCAAGAGGGTGCATGGTTTATATTTTTTTTAATGAGAGAAAATTAAAAGATATTATAGAGTTATATCGTTTGTTGAGTAAGAAACATTGAGAGATAGTTATTTTTTATACACAAGAGGGGTTGGTGCTCCTTTGGATTGGTGCTCATAAATATTTGTAAGCGTTTGGTGCTCACAAATTATTATTTTTTTGGTGCTTGACAAAGGGTTGGTGATCCTACAAGCTGGTGCTTATGAACTTTGTATTTTGAGTTGGTACTCATTCATATACTTTAGATTATTCTCTATGGTTTTTTCCACTTTGGGTTTTCACATAAAAATATGGCCTCTCTCTCTCTCTCTCTCTCTCTCTCTCTCTCTCTCTCTCTCTCTCTCTCTCTCTCTCTCTCTCTCTCTCTCTCTCTCTCTCTCTCTCTCTCTCTCTCTCTCTCTCTCTCTCTCTCTCTAGTGTGGTGTAAATTATTGTTTCAATTTTATTTCATATCTTGAATGTGTGATTAAGTGCTTGAATAAAAATAAATTAGATTAAGTAAAAAGATATATAATTATACTGATTCACCCCCCCTCTCAATATATTCCATGCTTAACATTTAGCCATGTCCTTAAAGTTATTTCTCTCAATATAAGTTAGGTCATCTTGAACATACTCATCATTATTCTCTTTTATATTCTTAGTTATATTTTAGGTTGTGTTTTTTAAAAATAGATATCTTTTTTTAAACTCTTTATTAAGCCATTTTAGAGTTTTAAGCCATCATGTAAATAATATCATCATTATCATTGAATTTACAATGTTGTCCTTATTTTTTATGTTTATAAGTCATTTATATCACCCTTTTAATTCATTATCAATGTTTATATCTAGCCTTCATTAGGTTATATTGTTAATAATATTATGTCCTGTAAATATTTTTTATCATACTTCTTGTTAAATTGTCATAATCTTGTTATGTGGTATTTTTAAGAGTTAGTTTTTTTTTGTGTTTTCTTGTTGTGTTGCCTTTGTAAGTGTTATTTTTTGTCCTTTTTATAATGGGAATGAGAATGGCCTTAAGTTACTAGCCAATATGGAAAATGGGAATGCCATTAATGGAGTTCCCACTCCAAGTCCCCAGGCACTTTGAGTCAAATGTGGCCTCAACTATCTTAATGTCATAGATACACTTACAATCAAAGTGAAAAATCAAAATAGGATTTCCTACATTTCTAATGGTTTCAATCCCCCACAATCCATCTTCATGCCTCCTAATTATTCCACTATCTTATTTGACCATCCTATTCTACTAACTGATACCCCCCCTCTCCTTAGTACAGAAGGATTTTACCCAATACCAATTTATGAGACATATGATTAAATAAATGGATTATTTATCCATCTCTTAGCACATGCCATTAGTTAACATATTTTCCATTTAATTATAAGATCACATTATCCCATGAAAAATAAAACATAATACATCATCTATCTCTAAAACCATGTCATATACATCATATAATAAATAATATCATCCACATCATTATAAATTAAGAACATCCATAGTCTAAATGATGTTACCAACAATGATCAATAGACCATTTAATATAAATCCATCTATCATTATCATATAATTAAAACACTCTAATCATACATATAACATCTAAACATATCTATATAATAAAAATAACCATAATATAACCAAATCCATACATCATCTAACACATGATTAAAAAATCATCACAATGACATATGTCATAACAAACAGTCCCATAGTCACATACTAAAAAATATAAGTACAAAATGGCCCCCATGGAGTCCATGTTCTAAAATAATACATGTCCACAATATACATAATGTCTCACAACAAAAATTTAGAACAACACTATCCTAGAGGACTCCTAGCTTGCTGATGTACTGACTAATAATAAGTACTAGATCTATAGGATGGCGCATGTTGATCCATTAGCACTACCATATCAACCTTTTTAGTAAGACATCATCCTCCTTTTTGGCCTTATCATCCACCTGTAGCTCTAACTCTCTTTGACATAGACTCAACTACATCTACACAATCTACACTTGTAAAGTCATTAAATGTGCATCACGGCACTAGATCTACCTATGTAATGTAGCAATCCAACCATATTGAGCCTAGATCTAAATTATGTATCCCTACAAAGATGCAACCTGTCCCTAAAAGGATGTAATTTTCACATCCTTTTCCCCAACCTACCCCAATACACATGTAAGCCGACTCAATATAGCTCCCATCTAACTATCCCCTTGTATAATCTAGTGTTAAAGATCCACCACAATCCTATCTTTCTTGGTGGTAATCCCCACCACCTCTATAGCCATATCTTGTACCTCCCATCTTAGTCTATCTAGTAGTGGCTATTCATTCACACTAATCAATGTCCTAGATGGCTCCACATCATTTGAACCCTCTCTCTTCACCACTTGATTTCCACTTATAGCCTAGTTTCCTCCCCTAACCCCCTAATCAATGGTCATCAATACCATACCATCCCCATCCTACCCATCCTGACCATCCTATCCACCCTACCCATCTTGAGCCTAGGGTTGTGGTCTCTAAACCTGCCTCCTCCTCAAATGGACCCATGATTATAGCAAACTCCATAACACTCCTCTACTCCTTGATCCCAATGATTATCTTAGTAGTCTCTAGGGTCATCTTTATGACCACCATCATATATATGTTGTCATGGCCCTAATATATACTATGGATTTTTGATAATCCCACACAACTAGGGAGATGAAAAAATAATCCACCCTCACCAACACCCTATCCATCATCTATTCCCACTAGGTCCTCTCCCTATTACTACTTGTAAAAAGGTGTTCCTCTCCTAGGATGTCATGTTTCCATACAAATTATTAATGGCTTATATCTCTTAATAATTTAGTCTCAATGGTTAGTCAAGTAATACTCTATAAGCATGAATCACATAACATTTGCATCCTTGGCCCATTCCCATGAGACATTTTTTTAGGGCATCTATGTGATCTGATCAGCCCTCAAGCTATCAAACACCTACCTATAAAACTACATGTCTCTAGTATAGGCTTTGTATATCCCAAAATGATATACAAACCAAACACTAAGTGATAGTCAAGCTCTCTATCCTCATGAGTACCTAGGGGTCACTCAATATCTATATGTTCCCAACTCCAAACCTAAAATAATAGTGTAGGATCGAGGTTTGTTTCCCCTCTATATGCACCCATGTGTAACTCCCTATATAAATGACCTAGTACTATGGGACCCTAGGCAAATACGTGTTAGTCTTAAACCATGTTAGCAACTACATATCATAGTCCAAGGTGAAACCATTGTCTACTCTTATCTGAAAAAAGTATGCCAATGATAAGAGACATCACCACTAGACTCAACCTATCAATCATCCCCTCTCTAAATGCCTTGTCAATGTCTATCTATGCATATCTTACTCTAATGTGTATCCACCCACATAGTATCTACATAGTCCCACTAAATACACATGATCACCAATAAATTTGGTCACATCTCATAGGTAGATGATAAATACATAGCATGTCCTATGAGGTCATATTCATATCTCCAGTCATAAAATGAAATGTACTAGTCTCTAAGTGCCAAAGTTTCATTAAGGTTGTGATCAAAGCTATATCTATCTAAATCATTGGCATCATCATAATATAATAGAGGCTAATCATCTCTAAAACCACATAATCCACAAGAGGTAGTATATTCATCTCATGAAGAACTAAAAGATGATGTAATCAGGACACTAACACTCCCAAATCCTCTTGCACCAATGAACAACCCATCAATCCATGATTACTATTAATTTATTAATCCCTACCTATTTATCCTATTAATCTTAACAAGTCAAATAAAAACTCATCCATATTATTTACCCACTCTAATAACCCACCCCTATCTTACTAATCATTCCCAATCCTACTATCTAACCACACCTAATTACCCATATTAACCCTCCTAACAAACCTTTCTACCTATCTAACTTATCTACTTACACACTTGTTTAACTTACCTACCCTCCTACCTATCTAACATCCCTACTCATCCACCTCCTCTTATTCATTTAACTCCTTCATCCATCTTATCCCCCCATCCCCTTAACTAATCCTAACACTACTTTTCTTCAATATTGCTTCTACCAATTAACCCTAAATTATGGCATTAAAAAAATATAGATTGCACATCATAGTTTTGTAAAAATTCAAGTCACTACTTATGGTTTTACAAAATCACATTTCCCCTCATTTGGTAATTGCAATACTATATATCACTTGTTTAGTATTGTAAAACCATATATCACCACATGTGGTTTTACAAGATCACAGCTTGCGAGTGCAATTTTGCACTTTATGATTGCAAAACTATGCTTAGGTGTAGTGCCCCTAGATGTAGTCTTACCCTTACTGGTCATACTTTCAATAAATGAATGTAATAAATGTAACATGACAAAAAAAACTAAGAAGGGTTAGGTCACTCACTGATGGTCCTACATCAGCTGCCCTCTAGAACTCCCAAACTCTCTCTCTCTCTCTCTTTACAGTGCAATAATCATGGAAGGTGGTCGATATTTTTCTCTCTAGAGATTAAATCAACTATAAACAAGAGTAAAAATGACTATTTTTTCCCCTCTTTTTATATTTTACCCCTAATTACCCTATTCCTTTACCCCCTTCACCCTATTTAACCTATAGTAACTATACCTTCCTATCCAATCAACCAATTTTGACCCATCAATCCCTTTATCCATATTTTTATCACATTTATTCATATCATAGTCATTATCTATCCCTAAGTCATTATAAATCATTTTCTAGGTCATGGCCTTCAATTCCCTACTCCTCATCTACCATCCTGAGTCAGAACAACAATGGCCTAAGGTCTCTTTAGACTATGTAGGCAACACCCAACCACTTTTTAAGTGCCCAAGGATATCTTAGCCACTACTAACATCCAAATATCATCTCATCCCCATTGGGTCACTTGAATCTATTAAATCATGTTGAGATACAATCTTTATCTCAAGTCTATTTATTATCACCAATCATTTATCAAGTGTCCTTTATCATCCTATACCTATCCCTTGCATGTGTCATTTATAGGTAATTATCACTAGATCATGGCCTATCTCATCTATCCATTTCCCATATATTAATTGATATCTCAAGAATTTTCTTCTTATCATCTCAATCAGATTGCCTCTCTCCTTGGCATTGGTCATTACCTAAGACTTATCTTCTAAGGTTGAGTAACCTTATCGCATTATAAATCTACTTAGGGCATCTTATCATAGCTCAACTCACACTCGAGGTATCCCAACCCCTCATTATCTTGGTCTTATCCCACCCTAGGTATTTCTTTTCAAGTGGCCATTTGACTCATTCCATCCTGTATGTCCCCTCGAGGGGGAATCATGTCCACTAACATCATTTGCTAACTTATCCATGAAATGGTTTTTCTTTGAAATACCATTAATCCTTCCACTTCACCCAATCATAATTCCCTTTCAAAGAAGGGAAAAATATATGCACCTAAATTCACATGATCTAATTATTCTATTAATCCCACTAATTTATCTTATAACTATTGACCACTTTTTTTCCTTAGTTCTAGAAAGGCATCAACTTGAGTATTGGGATCTTTAATATATTATGAGAACCTCATAGTTGTCATGTATCTTGAGGAATCAGGGAAATTCAAAGGAATGTTCATTGGTTGTCAAGTGAAAGGGGTTTGAGTCTCATGTCTTTTCATGCCATGTCTTCATTTTAGTGTCTTCCTAGTGTGTATCTTTATATGTCTTTGAAAATGGATTGAATTGATCTTATGATCTAGAATGCCTTAAGCTAAGATGGTTGAAGATGGCAGTTGATGATTCATTTTGATATTATTTGATGTACTCAATATATGTAAGGTATGTGGATTATGAACATTGAAAGGGTCATGAAAATACATATAGGCTTAATAAAAACCTTTAAAAAAGCTAAAAGTTATTATTTTGTGATATTCATTAGTATTCTTCTTAAAAGCTACGTGTATATTGTCCAAAAGAAGGTTTTGGTCTTAAAATGATAAATTTTGACCTCATAAGGCCATTAAAGTATCACTAACATCTTTCAATTGCCCCCATGGTCCTTATATTGATTAGTCAAATAGTTCATGCTTTGAAAATGTCTCTTCTATGAGCCTAAAAGGTTATTTTGCCATAAAATAAGCTCCCACATGTGAAATATGCCCCATTTTTACTCTCCAAGATGTGGTTTTTTCTTTGAGATGCCTTTGACCTTTATTTTCCTTCACGTTGCCATAAAATGGTGGTTTGAAGCTGAAACAAGAGGAAATGAGGGGGATTTTACAGGTTTCAATAGTGTTTTAGGTGGTACATATTTGTATAGTATGGATTTACTTAAGATTCTTGGAGATGTAAAGAGATCTTGTTAAAGACACATGGTGAATATATTATGGTGTTTGATGACTTAAGAAGATAAAAATTAGTGGATTTTCTCTACTTAGTTTATCAATAGATAGTAATATTACCTTAGGTTTATGCTCATTCTATACAGTAGAGAGCGAAAGGATGTTTAACCTCTTTGTAGACACTAGAAATATGTACACTATAGATATAGATCCAAATTACCTTTTAAATCACCCCTTGACCCCCATTTATTAAATTATTTATTAAACATCCCCTTTTCACACCCACTTACCCTTTTAGCTAATTTAATTATTTAATTACACTAGTTAATCCTATTTTTACCTCACCTTCCCAAACCCATGGCTAAACTATCGATACCAAGCCTAAAGATAATTTCTAACTTGGAATTTAATGACCTAACCACATAGACTTCTTCCTCACACATGACCAATCCCCTTTAAATACCCTCAAATAATTTCTTAATGCCTTAACCATTAGTCATAAGTGGAAATGGCTATTTCTAGCCATTTTGACCTTTTTTACTCAATCATCGGTGCACAACCCTCACCCGATGGTGGTTGACCCAGACCATCAATGGTTACATAATGTAACCCCAAGATATATGATGAGGATGTTTTGGATTGAAAATGGATGAAATGGGATCACTAAGAGCAAATGACCAATAAATATTGGTAAATTAGAGCTAAACAAAACTAGACATAGACTAAGGAGGCACTTTCATATTCTTAACATCAAGGATTCAAGTACGTTACTCTATCCAAGTTGCCTCTAGATTCTTAAGAGGCTCAACACTCAGCTACAAAACTCCTTTAGGAAATAAAAAACTAAATTTAACTATTATGTACTAGTTTTTAGTTAAATTATTTGGTTTCATAAGCTTAAATCCTACACGTAATTCTAAACTCTCCCCACAACATCTCTGGTGTTGTAGTTATATAACTCAAAACATCCTTCTCTCCACTAAGCACCCTCTAACCATTCTCAACCATTTTAAATGTCAAAACCCTAACCATGAGACCTATGAGACCTTACCTCTACTCTCATGACCCTTAACCAACCTTCAAATGACCTAAAAAACCCCTTTACAACTTACCCACAGTCCCTTTCTTGCCCAAATCTGAGATTGTCAAATCCACAGTGACCACCGATGATCACCTTCAATTACTAGTGGTCATTTTTTGACCAAAGATGGTTAAACCCTAACCATCAGTAGTTACCAGTGACCACTGATGGTCACTATGTAAATAATTTTAATCAAAACAACAAGCATTTATCAAGCACCAACCTTAACTAAAACCCATATTTTCTTGACCTTTATCACTACACAAAATCAACAACTTGACCACACCTTAACAGTTTAGCATTTCTTTTAATGTTATTTTGTTAAAACACATTATCTCTTGAAAAGTATTTATTTCATTTTTATTAAGTACTTTCATTATGTTATGTAGTCTTTCTTATCAGTAATTTTTTTAACATTGACTTGTCTAAAAGGTGGATTGACAATGTATAATAAAGTCATGTACTTCTTGGATCTAGCTTATTAGGCAATCCACCCACCTACCTAACCAATCGACCATTTTCTAGTGTCTTTTTTATTTATAGGTCATCCTCCCAAGCTAAATACGATTATCTACAACCATATGGATCACAAAGTTTAAATGAAATATAGGTTCTACTAATCTCACCCTTATTTTAAGTTTTACATCATTCTAAAGGAAAAATAAATGAAAAACTAGTGAAACATTTTGGCACACTCGATGGGACATATTTGTATTTAGGCTCTTTTCTTCTTAATTTATACTCATTTAAAATATATATATATATATATATATATATATATATATATATATATTTGGCTTAAAATTAACATTTCATACATTATTTTCTTAAATAATTAGCTCACATAGCTTAATTAATCAAGTACATTAATCATCACATCACTTCTTTACACACATAGACCAAACCAATTACACCAAATCAAACATCATAACACTTGACATAAGGCCTAACTAGTGTTTCATCTTATAGTGGTAAACCTTCACCCATTGGCTATCCCACTTGGATGCCATTACCAAAAGGGAGAAACTAAAATTCAATTCTCTGATTGAGTATAATATCTAGCATTTGGTATATCCTGGCTAAGAACATGACACCCTTATCAATGCAGTGTGTGAAGTGAGGGGGTAGGCTCCAATATAAAGCCATGTATCATTTATAATATAGATAATTTTGAGAGCCTAAACTACCTGAAACCAATCGTAGACTTATTTTCCAATACCTGATCTAAAAGACAAGTTGGGTCACATATTCTTTCTAACTTAAGGCATAATCCATAAGAGAGACAAAAATAAACTTAGGATTTAACATGATTAATATGTGTTTTATCTTCTTTGACCTTTTTCTTATCTTGTTTGTGTTGAGTTGTGAGTAATCTAGCACCTCTTGGAAATTTTCCACCATCTTGCCTTCATCCACCTCATCTCCATTTCCTTATTCAATGGCGAACCCTCTTATATATTCTCCAAGAGATCATATCTTTGTTAAACTCCTAGAAGACAACCCTTTTACCTTAGATTTTTACCTTGCATCTAATTCCACTTGTGATCCCATGCCACCTTATCTCCAACCCAACCTTACCTATGGCTAACCCAACCTTGATTATAACCAAACCAACCTCACCTATAACCAATAAAATCTCAACTACCACCAACCAATAACCTCTCAATACCTATTTTACCACTATCATAACCCACCTCAACCTCAACTATCTCAACCTCACTAATTTTTTGATTACCTATCTCAACCCTCACCTCAACTATATCAACCTCACCAATCTTTTGATTACGTATCTCAACCCTCAACTTAATAATCTAAACCTCACTAGTCTTTTGATTACCTATCTCAACCCTAACCTCAACTACCTCAACTTCATCAAAATTTTGACTACCTACACCAACCACCATATCAATTACATAAAACTCCTTTATGGTAACCCTTTCAAAACCAGGACTTGGTCTATCCCATCAAGCATCAATAAAATTTTCTAAACCAACCTATCCTATCAAACATATCAAACCAACCTACCTTATAAACCTCATCAAATCCAACCAAAAACTATCAAATCACATTATCAACCTTACCCAATCTATCTAGTTAACCCACCTTATCAACCTTACCCAAGCTCTCAAACTAATCTACCTTAACAACATTATCAAATCAAACTAACAAATATCAACCTACTTTATCAACCTTACCCAACCTACCCAACCACCTTACCTTATTGACCTTACCAACATTATCAAATTAAACCAACAACTACCAACCAAACCTATCAAACCAACCAAACCTATAAAACCAACCAATCTTATCAAACCTACCCAACTTACTAGATCAATAAAATTCATTTAACCAACTAATTATCTTACAACCTTAAGAGCCATTGGTGCACCCTATTTCTAGGTAGTACACCTCACTAAGAGAATCATATGCCTCAATCCTTGACAAACTCTTGAAGGCTTCTATCATTAGACTTCCTCAAATAAAACCCATCAATCATTCTCTTCTAAAGATAATTTCGTTTTTAGAAAATGAGTTTTGTACGTATCATCATACAAATGGACATGTGGTAGATAGATGTTAGTCTTTTAAGAGAATCATCTAAAACCTTATTGGCCAAAAGGAGGTCCCAAAGGATAGTCTCTGTGTTCCCTCCAACCTAGCCTTGAATGTCTTCAAGCAATCCATATTTGAACCTCTTCCTACACCCATTGTTGTAGAAACCCATAATTAAATCCCTCAATTTAATGATGTCCATTCATTAGATTTGGTTCTTAGTGAACCTATAACTAAGGAAACCATAATCAAAACCCCAACAAATCCACCTCATTTTGAAATCATCACTAAAGAATAATCAACCTTAACCCAACCACTTGTTAACCAAGTAGAACCTCCTTAATTTTCCTTTGAAACCATAATTAAGGAAATAAACCCACCCTTTCCACTTCCCATTTTAATGGGTAAACCTCCAACCAACCTACCTCTTCCACTTCCCTTTTTATTAGATCGACCTCAAATCAACTTACCTCTTTCTCCTCCTTAGAAATTCAAATCACTCCCACCAACAATATCTATTCCTCTTACCCATTTTGTGGAACCAACCAAAACCCCAACAACCATACCTATACCACCTACCATTTTTATGAAACCAATCAAGGCCACCTCACCCTTTTAGCTTCCTATTTTAGTGGATCAAACCTCAACCCAACCCAACTTACCTCTTTCACCTACCCCTCTATTAGAGCCAACCTAAATTCACAACACCTCAATCATAACCAAGTCAATCCCATTATTCTATAATTTTTGCATTTCATCTATTTAATAACATTGTCTTTGGTTAAATTCCCTTTTAAATAGGGTAAAATATTTGTCACCTTACCAAACCAATCAAACTAAATAAACAAGAAAACCAAACCAACAAACCAAATCAAAAACCCATCCTACCTTCTTCAACCAATCAAACAAACCTCTAAACAAAATAAATCAACCAAAATCAACCTAACTTTTGATCCAACCATAACCAACTAATCTATCAACCCAAACCAAAATCAACCCTTCCTTCAAGATTTCTTAGATAAAAGTCTTATCCACCTTTTTATCCAAGCTACCCATACCTCATCTAAGCTCCCCAATTGGGATAATAAGACATTATTATCCAACTGGTATTTATTTTAAAATGATGTTCCCAACATCATTACTAGATCCCAAACTTACCCAAATCCAATCCAACAACATTTCCCTCCATAATACCATCAAATAAATATCACCTGAACCATTACTATAAATTTATACTCCACACCAACTAATAACTAACAACTACCAACCCTTGGGAGCTGGATGAAGTCATATTCATCCTTCCTAAACCCTCTTTACTAATCAACATCCTCACCTAGGGGCCTTTTACCACCTTAACCTTACATAGAAAAAGTAATTAGGGGAACTCTTTCTTCAAAAGGATTTAACCATTTTATTATCCTCGAACCTCACCTTCAGTAACTTCATCTAAAACTTTGGCCTTAACTTGTTGCCCTCAACACAACCTCACCTTTCCTAGATTAACATCGACCTATCACCAAAAGCAACCCTTAGAACTTATAACTCAACCTTGCACATCCTATCTTAGTCTGACCAACCATAACCAAGCATCATTTCATCCCAGTAAGCCTCCATACCAACACTTAACCAGCCTTTCCTCTTTCTTATATCAATATAAAACTCTTTTCCATACCCAATCTAGTGTCAAAAAGTAATTGGGGGCATCTTTACTCCTAACTAGCTCAATGATTTATGTGTACGTATGGATCTAAGTCATATCAAAACTTAAACCCCTCAATGCTTTGAATTTATGTCTCATTATTTTTTAACCCAAGTTCTTATTCATCTTATGTCTAACTTAATCTCATCCCTTATTTTCAACCTCCTTATTTTAAGAACAATTGACTAAAATAAGATTATGTGATTATCCATCATAGCCTTAGCCTAATCCTAAGCATGGGTACCATGGATCTACTCATGGCATGATTCTCATTGCTACTTTTCATCCCTTATAGAATGGATCACCATGGTCCTTGTCACTTAAATCTCTTTCACCCATCATCAACCTTCTGATGTTATGGTTTTTCCTCCATAAAGGAAAGCCTTTTAGCCTATATAGACTAGTCCATGTCTAAACCAGCATAAATAATAATAAATTTGGGATACCAAATATATATCACTTGAGTCAAAAATATATAGAATTATAGACTTGTCCCTTGAAGGACATCTTCCAAAACAAATCAAAATTGCTTAATGTAAGGTAGACTAATCCCTTGAAGGACAGCTATCAACATAAACAAATCTAATACTTAGACCACTCCCTTGAAGGATGGCTATGTCAACGATTTGTCAAGAAAGAAATAACTTGTAAGCTTCTTGCATCGATCAACATACCAAACCCATCACATCAAAGAATCAAAAGACACCAAGTCAAAAATCCAAAACTAAAAGTAATCCCAAGAAAGCTTCAATCTACTTTCACAAACCATTCGTAGACTTCCCACATCGATTAGTTTACACCAAACTTAGAGCATGGACTTGTCTATAATGGTTCCTAGGTCACCTACAGGAAGGTAAAGGCATCTTCACAATAATTTTACACTACCATTCATCCACCTATCATTCATCTCCCCCTTTTACCCTCTCTAAATAAATTAAGTTATTTTGAGCTTACTTAAAACTACGTGACCAATCTACCTTTTTTTAAAAATGAACTAATAATAATGCAATGTATGATATGGGTTTATGTTTATAAGACCTTACCATCATGGTCTTTGTCTATAAGATCATTTATCCTCCTCCTACTTTCATGACCACTGAAGAAGGTGTACGCCTTCCCCTTTTGAGTCATTTAACCCCAACCACCAAATTTTCACCCTTTTACAAGAAAATGGGTTCCCTTATACCCAAACATAGTGGTATACCAAATTTGACAACCAATTTGAACACCACTCAACCAAAAATTTTCAAATAATAAAACATTACCATAACCACGCACCCATTGGATAACACCTTACTCTCCACCAATCAACCAACCAAACTAATTAACCTCAACTTGGTCATTTTGGCCCACCTTTCACACTTTTTCCAACCAAACCTTTCCTTGGTCATTTTGATTGCATACCTACCTTGCCACACTTGACAACTTACACTAAATTTGTGCACCAATCATTTAGGTACCTCAAAGCATGACCCCTTATGGTCCCGACACCTACAACCATTTTATCTTCTTAAGATCACATCCTAATTTTGGATACCTATGAATACATCAAGCTTATCTAAGAGACTTGAGTTTATAGGAGTAACCCATATTATCTATGCTTAATATTATGTCCTAGCTACCCTATCACTTATCCTTATAATACCAACCCTTATTTACCAACTACCTCAACTATGGAAACTTAATCTATGTGAAATCTATGATATCATACTTAGTCATATTTTATGCACCTTTTCATGCTTAAATTCCCAACCAACCAAACCAACCTTGTGACCCACATATCTAGCTTACCAAACCTGTGACCTATTCCATTTTCTCAATCTCACCTAATTTTTGGATACTTAATAACATGGTAACCTTTTGAATGGTTAATTGAGTTTATAATTACACTCACATCCACTATGCCTAAATGTGATGGTTTGGTTCACTTGTCACTTGTCCTCCTTACAATGACCTATTTTACCAATTCATCCATCTTTTCCCCTTATACACTTGTCAAACCTACACTCAACTCTGTTTCACCTCATCAATTCTTGGTTTGAGGGGGAATACATCCTCCTATACTTGAGGCATCCAACCTTATATCAAACTTCTATTTTTTTTGTAACTCACTGACACAAACTACACAATAAAAAGGGGGAAATGTAGACACTAGAAAACCCTACACTATCAATCTAGATGTTTCATTACCCTTTAAATCACCCCTTGACCCCCTATAGACACCAATATCATGTCAACCCCCCCTTGGTCCCCTTATAAATGTTAACACTCAACCCACACTTACACGCCTTATTAATTTAAAAACTACTTATTTTAAATTAATTACCTCACCTTGGACACCTCACCCTAAGACTATTTCTTAGCCTATGAGTCAGCCTGAGACTAGGTCCTCCAAAACCTAACTACCCATGACCTATTCTCACCCCATCTTAACTCCCTAACCAACTCCCATGCCTCATAAGCCCTTGTTTTAACTGTTCTCCAATGAAAAAGGCACTTGGTGGGTGGAGAAATGGGTAAAGAGATAAAAATAGCCCTTTTACCTATTCTCTCTCCATCGATATCAGTCAACCCACGGCTGACATTGGTAGTTCTATGCCAATGTCGGTGGGATCACCGATGTCAGTTACACAAGCCAAGCTCTAACATTGAGCTATGGTCATCTTTTCACATATTCACATGTGCACTCTGATATTTCAAGCACCAAAACTCAACTATCATTCTCCTGGCTACTAAAGCTCTAAACAAATCATTCTAGAGACTAGATTGAAAGATTGTACAAGGACCTCAAGCTACTGAATTGAAGTAATCCATGTTTACTTCATTGGCTCACAACACTGGTCACATCAGCCACAATAGGAATCACTATTCTGACACCTCTAGTTCTTCACCTAATAAAGCTAAGTACTCTCATTTTCATTTCAGTGTTTTAGAATATATTGTCAATTAGTTTTCATTGATATTTCTAAATATTGTCGAGAGGCTCAACTTCTTCTGTGGAGGGGCTGAAAGGCCTTCCCCTTGTTCTCACCCCATTTTCACACCAATCCTTTACCTATACCCTTCCTCAGACCTCATTCACCTTCCCACAACCCTGCACCAACCTCTAAACTTCCAAAAACACCTCTGTCTATCTCAAAAATACTCTAAAAGCTGTCCAAGGCTGACAACCCCAATCAACATCAGCAGACCAACCGATGTCAACATCTATAACACCTTCAGTCAGATTGACATCGATAACCCAACTAACATCGACACCATTTACTAGACTGACCTTAGTAGACCCACCAACATTAGTGACTGTGTTTCAAACTAGCAAACCAAAAAGCCATCTAAACAACCCATCTAGACTAGATAGAACCTTTAGCCAGCCTTCTATAGCATTATGAGATACATAAACTGTAGGGAATAGGTACACACCATCTACTTTTCTATTTATTTAGTCATTTTATCATTTCTTCCTTTACAATACTTTTATCTTTAAACAGTGGACTGTCATCCCTTAAGGAGCTTCACGCTTCCAAGACCGAGCACGTAGCTTGGCAGTCTACCATAGCCTCTTCTAACATCTTTCTTATTTAAGTTTCATTCTTACTGTAGGTGTTTCCTCCACAACCAAAGAGGAGCTCCCACAAGGCTTGGATACAGTGCACACTAAATCCAGGTAACATCAAACCCATAACCTCTGAACCTTAGTTTCTTTCTCATTTATATGTAATTAGTGAAGATTTAGAGAAACACCCCCCTTTAATAAATTATTTATTAAACACCCCCTTTTCACACCCACTTACCCTTTTAGATAATTTAATAATTTAATTAAACTCGTTAATCCTATTTTCACCTCACCTTCCCAAACCAATGGCTAACCTATCAACACCTAACCTAAAGGCCATTTCTACCCTAGCATGCAATTCCCTAACCACCTAGACTTCTTATCCATGCATCCCCATGCTCATTTAAATACCCTTAGATAATTTATTAATGATTTAAACACTAATCATAAGTGTAAATAGATATTTCTATCCATTTTGACCTTTCTTACTTAATCGTTGGTGGTTAACCCTCAATCGGTGGTGGTTGACTCAAATTGTCGATGGTTACATAATGTAACCACAAGACCCATGATAAGGAGATTTTATAATGATAGAGGATGAAATGGGATCACTAAGAGAAAATGACCAAGAATTCTTAGAAAATAGAGATGAATGAAACCAAATAGAGACTACGGAGGCACTTCCACATTCTTAACATCAAAGATTCAAGTACTGTTACTCTTTCCAAGTTGCTCTAGATTCCCAAGAGGCTCAACACTCAACTATAGGAATCCTTTAGGAAATCAAGCACTAAACATAAGTATTTTGTATTGGTTTTCAATTAAGTTATTTAATTTCAAAAGCTTAAAGCCTGCACCTACTTCTAACCTCTCCCCACAACATCTCTAGTGTTGGATTTCTACAACTCTAAACACCATTCTCTTTACCAATCACCCTTTGACCACTCTCAACCATTTTGTATGTCAAACCCCTAACCTTAAGACCTTTAAAGCCTCACCTCTACTCTCAAAACCCTTAACCAACCCTCAAACTACCTATAGAACCCCTCTGTAACTTACTTATAGCCCTTTTATTGCCTAAAGTTAAGACTATCAAACCCATAGTGATCTTTGATGGTCACCTTCGATTTCTAGTGGTTACATGTTGATCGAAGATGGTCATACCCTAACCGCTAATGTTTACCAATGACTACCAATAATCACTATGTAAATCATTTTAACCAAAATATCAAGCATTTATCAACCAAAACCCATATTTATTAACCTCTATCACTACATAAAATCAACAACAACAACCCGACCACACCTAAACCACACCTTAAAAATTTAGCATTTATTTTAATGTTATTTTGTTAAAATGCATTATTTCTTGAAAAATATTTATTTCATTTTGATTAAGTACTTTTATTATGTTATGTAGTCTTTCTTATCACCAACTTTCTTAACACTAACTCGTCTAAAATGTGGATTGATAACCTTTAAGGAAGTCATGTACTTATTAGATCTAGATTTCTAGGTAATCCACCCACCTACCTAACAAATCAACCATTTTTTAGTGTATTTCTTATCTTTAGGTCATCTTCCCAAGTCAAAGAGGACTATCCATAATCATCTAGATCATGGAGCACAAACCAAATATAGGTTATTCTCACCTCACCCTTCTTTTAAGTTTTACATCATTCTAAGGGAAAAATAAAATTAAAAAAAGTGAAACATTCTAGCATGCTCGGTGGGACCTAGTTGTATTTAGGTGATTTTATTCTTGATTTATAGTCATTTAAACAAAATCAAAATTTATTATGGGCTTAAAATTAATGTTTCATACATTGTTTACTTTCATAATCAACTCACATAGCTTAATTAATCAAGTAAATTAACCGTAGCCTCACTTCTTTGCACACATAGACCAAACCACTTACACCAAATCAAACATCATAACACTTGACATAAGGCCTAATTAGGGTTTCATCTCATAATGGTAAACCTTCACCCATTGACTATCCCACTTGGATGTCATTACCAAAGGTATAAAACAAAACTCAGTTCTCTGATTGAGTATAATCTCTGGCATTTGGTATATATTAGCCAAGCATTCAAAACCCTTATCACTATGGTGTGTGAAGTGAGGGGGTAGGCCCCAATATCAAGCCATGTATCATTTCCAATATAGACAATTTTGAGAGCCTAAACTACTTGAAACCAACTATAAACTTATTTTCTAGTACCCACTCTACAAACCAAGTTGGGTCACATATTCTTTCTAACTTAAGGCATAAGCCACAACAGAGACAAAAAGAACCTTAGGATTTAATGTGATTTAGGGTGTGTTTTATCTTTTTTGACCTTTTTATTTTCTTCTCTATGTTTTATTTGTGAGGAATCTAACACCCCTTGGAAATTTTCCACCGTCTTGCCTTTGTCCACCTCATCTCCATTGCCTTATTTAATGGGGAACCCTCTTATATTTTCTCTAGAATATCCTAACTTTGTTAAACTCCTATAAGACAACCCTTTTACCTTATAGTTTTTCCTTGTATATCAATCCACTTGTGCTCCCATTCCACCCTATGGCCAACCCAACCTTATGTATAGCCAACCCATCCTTGCCTATAACCAAACCAACCTCACCTATAACTAATAAAATCTCAACTACCACCAACAAACAACCTCTCAATACTTATTTGACCATTGTCATAACCCACCTCAACTTCAACTATCTCAACCTCACCAATCTTTTGATTACCTATCTTAACCCTTAATTCAACTATCTCAACCTCACCAATCTTTTAACTGCCTATCTCAACCCTCACCTCAACTATATCAACCTCACCAATATTTTGATCACCTATCTCAACCCTCACCTCAACTACCTCAACCTCATTAAATTTTTGATTACCTACCCCAACCATCATATCAATTACCTAAAACCTCTTTGTGCCAACCCTCTCAAAACTAAGACTTGGTCTATCCCATCAACCATCAACCAAATTTTCTAAACCAACCTACCTTATCAACCTTACCAAAGCAACCTACCTTATCAACCTCATCAAATCCAACCAATAACTATCAACCCACCTCATCAACCTTACACACTCTATCTAGTCAACCCACATTATCAACCTTACCCAACCTCTCAAACCAACCTACCTTAACAACCTTACCAACCTTATCAAATTAATCCAACAACTATCAATCTTACCTAACCTACCCAACCACCTCACCTTATCGACCTTATGAACCTTATGAGATCAAACCAACAACTACCAACCAAACCTATCAAACTAATCGAACCTATTAAACCAACCAATCTTATCAAACCTACCCAACCTATCAAATCAATCAAATTAATTTAACCAACCAACTTCATCAAACCATCTAATTATCTTATAACCTCAAGAGCTATTGGTGCACCCTCTTCCTAGGAAGTACACCTTGTTAGAGGAATTTTTTTCCTCAATCATTGACAAACTCTTGGAGGCTTTTGTCATTAGACTTTGTCAAATCAAACCCATTAATAGTTCTCATATAAATCCAATTTGGTTTATATATAATGATTTTTATACATATCATCATAAAAATAGACATGTTGTAGACATATGTTAGTCTTTTAAGATAATCATCCAAAACCCTATCAACCAAAAGGAGGTCCCAAAGGATAGTCTTTATGTTCCCCCCAACCTAGCCTTGAATGTTTTCAAGCAATCCATCTTTGAACCTCTTCATACACCCATTGTTGTGGAAACCCATATCAAAACCCTCAACACAATGAGGTCCCTTCATTAGATTTGGTTCTCAGTGATCTTATAACTAAGGAAACAATAATAAAAACCCCAAGCAATCCACTTTTTGACCAAGTGCAACATTTTCAAATTCCTTTTAAAATCATCACTAAGTAATAATCAACCTTAACCCAACCACTTATTTACCAAGTAGAACATCCTCAACTTTCCTTTGAAATCATAATTAAGGATACCAACCCACCCTTTCCACTTCCCCTTTTAATGGGTCAACCTCCATCTAACCTACCTCTTCCACTTCCCTTTTTAGTGGATCAACCTCAAATCAACTTAAATCTTCCTCCTCATTATAAAGTTGAATCACTCCCACCAACCATATCTCTTCCACTTACCCATTTTGTGGAACCAACCAAAACCCCAAAAACCATACTTTGGTCACCAAATCTTTCACCCTAGAAGAAGTTGTTTAAGATTATTCTAGATTTGGGAAACATGGGAACACTTCGATGTATGTGGGTGCAACTATATTATAAATGAGCATCTAGGTTTAAGGGCTACCTCTCTAAATGTATCTTGAAACACTCTTATCTATGCCAATTGATCACTTAAGGGGAAAAGAGTTAGAGATTGCATGAATTGAACCTAGTTTAAAGGAGGTGATGCACCAATATGTTTTCCATATGACCATCATACTTTCCTGCACTAATAAAAAATGAACACAAACTAACTTCTAACTCCTATGAATTCTAACATGAGTATTTCAACATGGAGTTGAGATGCATGAGAGTTACTCAAGGTAACTAAACCATAGACTAACTATAGACACTAAGGCTCATTTTACACTTAAAATAGAGGCTCATGCACTTGACAACACTTCATATGACCTGTTAGATTAGAAAATATTGCACAAACATGAAAGGATAAGAGAATAAAAGATAGAGAGTTATCACTTTTCATCATCATACATCACTTGCACACTTAGATAAGTTGTTCCAGAACTCAAAATTAGATTGACATTAATATTCAAAGGTAGAATAGGACATCATTCCATTAGGGATACACCATACATGGAGTGGAATTAGCTTACAAGGGCCAAAATGGAAGATACTTATGGAATTTTAGAGAGAGAAGTGTGAAACAAGAATTCCTAAAAGAGAATCAAATGAGTTCAACCTAATTTGAACCATAGTTTTAATGGCTTCTAAAAATATCCTCATTCAAGATTCCTAATTAATCTGAGATACTTCAAGTGGTTTGCATAGTTACATTTTTATTTCATTGATGCTCTCTAATGGTTGAAATGTTAGGATCAAGTTGTTCCAAATTGGGTCCTGGAATCAATGCGATTACAACCCTCAAATCCATTTGTTAGAGATTTATCTTGGTGTTAACTACTCTTTACTAGCTTTTCATAGCATGAAAAAGTGGGAAAAAATGTCCCTTTCATGTAGTTGGTCCTGTGGATGGAACCATTTGGGTTTACATGTATGCCTTCATGGCATCCTTTGTAATTTTGGCTTTTATTCCAAGTATATCATGTTTAAACTTGCCTTCATACTCATGATTCCATTATAGATGGAAAACCAATCTCAGACTATTGGGTTTCCTATAGTCATTATTTTATGACACTCTGCTCAATGCTTAGTTCCTATTAGGTCCATATATATCCATTATGTCATTGCAAAAATTGAGGGTTCATATATGCATGGACCCTTCTTTAAATAAATTGAACACAATCATAAAACAAGACTATAACCTTCAAATATTTTAACCAAAGGTCTATATTAAGCTTTGATGGTGGTCTTTTATGTCCATTGTTCCTGACTACATCACTATGTCTATCATTGGCATTTTATTGAGCTCTAATGGTGACAAAATGATCTTGTAAGGCCTAATTGCTTCTCTTTAAAATGAATTCTTGAATTCCATAAAAATTTTGAGGCTCGCCTTTTATTTTAATTAGTTTTCAATATCTAACCTAGATCATTAACTTATTAATCTTTGTTTAATACATTGATCTTGATCTATATAATCGAGCATCAGCCATCAATCTTGCCATTGACTTCTTAGCTCTATCCAAACCTGTGTCATACATCAATCATGCATTAGTTCTTAGGATTTATTATTATTCTATAGCCTCATGCCCTTACACCACATGTCAAATGTGTGTTTATTTTAGGATCTATTATCAGTCTATTATCTTTTTCACTTATGCCATGTGTCAACCTCTTGATTTCCTTGATTGTTTGACTCATCTCGCACTGTTAGATCAAGATGTATGATGCAACATAGATCATTAAATATGCTTGAACCCACTATTTGAAACCAATAGCTATTTCATGAGCTTAAATTTTACATACATACTCCCATTAAATGACATTAATATGATTTTCATTGATTTTTGCATGATAATTAAATTTAATATCAAAAGTATTTGTTTTACTTAAGATTAAACTTGATGTTAGTGTGAAAGTCTTATGTTTCAGGTCATCTTTTAAAATGTTATAACTTGATCCAGAATGCTCACGTGAACTTGAAACTTTCAAAACATGTTCCTAGCATGAAGAACTACCTAGTGTTATAATCCTTTAGCTTGTGGGGCCTTTTTGAGTCTAGATAAAAATGCATAAAAGAGTTGGTTCATTATGGTTTCCATGTGACATCCTGATGATGGTTTGGGTTCATAAAGCCTATTCTAGAGCTATTGCTTGATATTTGAAAGCTTGGATGAATTCCTTGAGGCATAAGTAAATGTGTTCCATGATTTAACTACACTGATTACCATGAAGACCTGTTGGGATCCTTGAAAACCTATCACTTGCATATATGATCCTAAAATGACCCCTTAGACAATAAGTGACACAAGGACTAAACTTAGACAATGACCAAAATATAGTGCCATAGTAAATAAGATCAAAAAATCTATAACATACCTTATGACATTAGAAAAATCCCCCTATATAAGATTTTCATTATAGGGGTTGACCCATTTTGGCCTATGGTAAAGAAAAGTTAGCCTTCTTAGCAATTTCCTAAGGGTGGTATGCTTACTATGCCATGACCAATTGCCTAATCCTATACATTGGGATATGGAGTCACATATACAGTAGGTTTTACACATAAACTACCTTGAAAAACACACCAAATAATAGAAAACATTAGGAATAAAACATAAATCAAGAAACTAAGTAAAACACACTTGTACTTCAAGAACACTTATTGAACACACACACAAACTAAATAAAAAGAGTCATACACAAACTATCCTACTATTTACAAACCTCACTCTTGACGTGAAACATATGATCAAATTTTAACCAAGATAAAATAAAATAGTCCCCCTTGCATCTTCATCACTCTATGAAGTTAGCTTAGCATGAGGAACATGATCTTTACCAATCACTTGAATATTTTTGTGGTCAAGAAACCTACCACCTTTGAACCTTATTGGGTATTCAAGTGAACTATTTGGGACCTTCATAGGTGATCTTTCCTTTTCTCTAAGAACTTTGCTTAAGGATGCAACTACTGTGATCTCCCACATATCCATTGGTTGTTCTTCAAAAAAGTGTATATTGGAGTGTATGGTAGTCCACTCAGTCTTGTCCTCTCTTAGGAAAAAATGTAGTTGATGTTTTAGAGTATTTATATCCTCTTATTCATGGTCCAATCATTTTGGATATGGTTCAACATCAGGTAGGTCTCCTAACTATTGTTTAGGCACAATAACCTCTACCTTCACCTCATTATCCATATTCATAATTTATTGGACACTAACATCATCAAATTCCTTTATGATATCAGGTTCTTGATCAACAAAATGATCTTCATCTTTATGATTATTCAAACAATCAATATCATGTTTGTTAAAATCATCAACAAAAATAGGTGTAGACTTATTGAAGGGGGAAATGACATTACCAAGATGATCAAACTCATGACATATGACATAAAACATTTTACACAATTCATTCTCATTCACTTCATGAGTTTCCTCATCCAAAGCATCCTCATCAATGGTACGGATACAAATAGTATTCCTTCCATTATGATGTTCAACTAGATTCATTATCCTATGATCATCATATTCATGAATTATATAGTCACCTTCTGTAGCATGAGAATTTTTTGTGCTTACCTTATCTTCTTCAAATGGTTATGCATGCATCATGTATGTCCTAAGGTCAATCTACTCAAATTATGCATAAGGATCATGTCCATATGTATGTACACCATACTCATCTAAGAACAAATCAAAAATTCCTTCAAGTTTATAAGCTCCCCCATCCATACTAGGCTCTTCTTTTTAATGAACAACATAATTCAAGTTGAAACTCACTTCAATGTAAGGCTCAATATGAAATATTACAAGAGGTTAAGTTTTAATTTTCACCTTGGTCCCATACCTTGTCCTAAAAGATAATAAATAGTAGTTAGATAAGAGGTAGGTACTTATCTTTGTTGTGAAGTCCCTTAATAGTTAGATTAAAAAGTGGGTTGGGAGATCAACCACAACTATGTCTTACAAGACAATCATGCAAGAAAACCTTCAGTACTTTTATCAACCTACTATCTTGGTAGGAGTACCATCTAATTGAATGAACCCTTTACTATGTGGCTCATATTTTAGGCCCATCTTGTCAGCTACAACCTTGGGCATGACAAAAGTAGAAGCTCCATTATCTAGTATGTGATTGTGTACCAACTTATAACCTATAATGAGGGTGAGGTAAAATGGTGGAGGTTTCTCAACCCTAGTGTATGGTTCAAAATTGTACTAGGATCATTTACAAGATCAACATGGCCATGACTTTTATTTGAGGGTAAGACACTAGGAGGGATGGAAGATAAATATTTTTGTAGGAGCTCTTTTTTACTAGGCATATGTAGATCATTCCAAAGGGAAATGGATGTTTTAGTACTCTTCAATGAATCAAAAATGTTTAAATAATCCATACCTACTTTTTTGGGGGCTCTTTTAGGCAAACAATTACTTGAAACTTGAAGAACAGGAACATACCTTACCATATTTTGACTTGATGGAGATGTAGGAGCTTTTAGAGCTATCACATTTGTAGCTATGTCTTATTTCTTTGTAGGAGGATTAGATGATCCTATGGGTATGCTATTTCCACCTCCTAGATCCTTCCTCTTAGCCCTTATATTATATGTAATATATGCTCCTTGATTTTGTTGTCCCCTAAAAATATCACTCATTTTTGGGACAACATTTGAACTATTTTGGTCCTACATATCAAAATCCTCTCTTCCCCTTTCAAAAATTGTTCTGAGCATTCCGGTTCTTCATTTTTCAAAGCTTTCTCAAAAATCTACAGAATCTGCAAATATGTTTCTACGAACTGAACATGCTTGAGATTAGCAGGTTCAATGGGTTAAAAAAGCTTCTATAGGCAAGTTTAATCAAAAGAACAAGCTTCTAACACTTAGTCATTTCTAGGATTGGTTCAGCGCCTCGGTTCAATCAAAAGGATTTCAATCGGCAAATGATAAAGGACTTAGGCTTGAACCATTGAAATTTTGAACCAATTTGGTTCAAAGGTTCAATGGGTTCAACGACCAAGTTGGTTCAATGCGCTTGGTACAAAAGAACAAAGGACTTTACCAAATAATGAAGAATGAACCATTAAACCGTTAAACCAAAGTTGGTTCAATCGGTTGGTTCAATCGAAAGGTTTGAGGGGTTGCCCCAAAGTGAAAAAGGCAAGTGCCCTTACGAAGGGCAGGCAGCATTGGTTTGAAGGAATTCACAAGGGAAGAGAGCCTAAAGAAAGCAAAGGAAAAGCCTGTGAAAAAGTTCCTGATGGAAAAAGACAAAGTACAGCGGATGCTGCCACGTGTCCATTATAAAGTAGAGTAGAAGTTGCCACGTGTCATCTTCTGTAGAATGTGCAAAGGTTTCTAAAAGCTTCTAAAAGTTAAGTGGAATATGTCACATGTCCTATTATGATTCAGTGAAATGTGACAAGTGTTTGCATCTGTCATGTAAGAGCAAAAATTTTTGCTGCCCTTGCATCTTTTGGTCTTTTCCATGCAGGAGTGGCAAATTTTTCCACCCATGCATCCCCATTTCCTCTCCTCCAGGTGCAAGGGTGGAAATTTTTTCTGCCCTTACATGTTCTTCTTTAACATGTGTCAGCGGCAATTTTTGCCACCGACATACTTTCTCCCTGACATGCACAGGCAGCAATTTTTGCCGCCTATGCACAAGAACTTCTCCAATATGCAAGGGCGGCAATTTTTGCCACCCCTACATACCTTCTCCCCATTTTTCATAACTCTAGGAAATTTTCATTTTTCTTATTTTTTGTGCCCGCTCCCCTTTTCTTTTGCTTTCTGACCTACTCTCACCTCAGCCTTTTCAAGTGCGTTTCCCTAGTCATGATCACTCAAATGTGCAGTTTTCCTAGATTGCTAATTTTTCCCCTAATTACACAATCATGATTCTTATTGAAGTTTCTCTAAAGAAGTCAAAGATAATGAAGAAGACTGGAAATAAAGATTGAAGCTATTCTTCCATGCTTTATTCAAAATGCACTTTGTAATTGACTTGGGACATTTTCACGTGTACTTTTGTAATATGTAGTTACATGTAAAAAATCTATAAAATATCCCAAAGTCAATGCTAACTCATCTTTGACTAGGTTTTTAACATTTTAATCTTATTCTAATTTTGAAGGTTTCTCCCTATTATAGAGGGGACCTCTTTTGTAAATATATCTCTAATAATTGAGAGCAAAAACTATGCTGAAATTGAGACACTTCTTGAGACTTTGTGCTCAACTTGTAAATCATATTTCATCGAATGAATGAGAAATAGGTTTATTTCAAACTTTGTGTTCAAGTAATTTGTGTTATTTAGGAAGTGGTTCGTATGTCCTCTTTCCTAATAATCTCTTATCTATTTTATTTAATAAGCAAAGTGTGTGTGTTGACATTATCTGAGGATGTTTCTAAAAGATAGAAGAGAGACTTTGAGCTACTTTCATCTTGGTGATCCTATTATCCTTTATAGTTTTAGGCAAAGACTTTGTGCTTCATTTCACTCTACAGTTATGCGTATTTCAAATCGGTGAAGGAGACAATGGAAGACTTTGTTCTTACGTAGGTTTCTTTGTTAACTTTGTTACCTACTTCAGGGGATTTTTTGCTCTATGTTGGATACCATTCTTGAAAGAAGAGGAATGTTCTTAGCTAACGACCAAGATTTCTCTCTCTTTTTCATTGGACATCATCTCTAAAAAAGAGAGGTGGATGCTATGAAACTACCCTGCATATTATTTTTTGCTTACTTATATATATACATAAAGCATATAAATATTCATAGGGAACCTCCCCTTGATGAGAGGAGAGATTTACCTCGTCCAAATGTGGTAAACCCACACTTTTTGTGGCATACATCTCCCTATGTTGTGGTTGATATACCCATTTTGTCATCAGTTAGTTGATGAAAAAATATTCACCCAACATATTTATCACAAAATTTTCTTCAACTAGGAAATTAGGGAATATCTCTCCTTGAGGTTGCCAAACCTCATTAACTTGCATCATCACCTCATCTTAATTGATAGGAGGGGAGTAACGCCTCCTTGAGCCACTAGATCTTTCTCTCTATTCTCATTGATATCCATGAATTGGTCTTGCTACCAATATTCTCCCTACACCAAATCATTATGATTTGGTACCACCTCCCTTTCATTGGTGGTAGAGTTACGACTGTATGTATTGGTAGGCCTATTGGGATTAGGCTACCATTGGCCTCTTCCTCTTTCATATTTTTTCTTATAGGGGTAATGATTATGATAGGTACCTTTTTGCATATTATCTTGCCTAGTTATAACCTCTAAGGCTAGGAACTTTGATTTCTAATAAGCATCATCTTTTTCCTTACTAGGAGTTACCTTAGCTTTAGTATTGAAATTAGGAAATTGGGCTACATCTAGAGTATTAGCATAAGTATGAGACAAAGGAGGCATAAAAACCTTAGGATTCAACCTTATATCTTGGATGAGACTATTTTCAGCTTTTATAGCAAGATCATATGCTTCAGGAAGAGTGGAATCTCCCATAGATTGAAGCATGATAGCAATTTTAGTCCCAATGGCTTTCAAGTAGGCAGGGAACACAAATCTAGAAGGTGGTCTCATGGGAGGAGGAAATATATGCAAAGTCTTCTAAAACCTTTCATTGAAGTCATGCATTTTTTATTTGGGTCCCCTTTTTATCACATTGATCTGATGTATGAGAGAGGTGTGGTCACTTTCATCTCCAAATCTAGAAGTCAACAACACTCCAAACTCTTCCCATGTTGTGATGCATCCACATTCTAGAGTCTTATACCAATGAAGATACTTACCTTTAAGGGACATTCCAAGGATTCTAATGGAAATTTTCTCTCAAAAAATATTGTGGAAACTTCAAAAGTTAGAAACATCTCTAATATGCTCACTAAGTGTGACATGACTCTCACCATTGAATGTGGGCACACCTTTTGTGGCATTAGGAAGAATGGCATCATATACTTGGAGTTGAATTGGGTTTTTAATATTGAATATAGGGAAATCATAAGGTCTATCCATGTATTCTTATTTAAGATCTTTAATTTCTTTAACCTTTTCACTCTCTTTCTCTCTAGCAAAATCTACTCATTCCTCAGAGTGCAGATTAGGATGTGGATATTGAATTTCAAGAATAAGTTTAGGCTAAATGGGTGGGTTCATGGGATTGGATATTTTACCATAGGATGACCTAGTGAGAACCATGAAATATGAAGACAAGTTTATAAAAAAAATAAATGGCCTTAAACTATATTTACCTTGAAGAAGTTTCCAAATGTTGAGTAGCACACCGATTTACATCTGATGTTTTCAAGACCAACAATCACCTTGACAAGTTATCTTGAAGATAATGGTGTCCCACTAAGTATTCCAGAACTATTATCACCAAATCTTGCACCCTAAAATAATTTTTTCAATCTTCTTATATATTTGGGCAACATGGGAACACTTCTAGGTATGTGGGTATACCTATATTGGAAATGATCCTCTAGGTTTAAGGGCTAGCTCCCTGAATGTATCTTAAAACACTATTGTCTATGCCAAATGATCACTTATGGTGAAAAGATATATATATATATATATATATATATATATATATATGTATGTATAAAATGAATTTAACCTATTCTAAAGGAGGTGATGTACCAAGATGTTTTCCATATGACCATCATACTTTCTTGAACTAAAAAACAAGGCACATAAACTAACTTCTAAGTCCTATGAATTATAATATGAGTATTTCAATATAGAGGTGAGATGCATGACATCTATCCAAGGTAAATGAACAATAGGCTAATTATAGACACTAAGGCTCATTGTACACTTCAAATATAGGATTATACACTTGAAAACACTTCATTTGACCTATTAAAACAAAAAAATCTTACTCAAATATGAAAGGATAAGAGAAGAAAGGATAGAGAGTTATCAATTTACATCACCATACATCACTTGCACACTTAGACAAATTGTTTCAGAACTCAAAATCATATTTACATTAATGTTCAAAGGTAGAATATGACATCATTCTGATAGGGCTATGTCATACATGAATTGGAATTAGATTATAAGGGAAAAAATGGAAGCTACTTATAGCATTTTAAAGAGAGAAGTGGGAAATAAGAAGCCTTGAAAGACAATAAAATGAGTTTAACCTCATTTGAACCATAACTACAATTATTTATCCATATATGCTCATTCAATCTTCTAAATTATTTTGGGATACTTCAATCGTTGCACAGTTACATTGTTATTTCATTGATGTTCCTTGATGGTTGTAAAGGTAGGATCAAGTTATTTCAAGTTGGGTCCTAGAATAAATATAGTTGAAACCCTCAAATCAATCCATTAGAGATTTGTCCTAGTGTTAACTACTCTTTACTAGCTTATCATGGCATGCATAAGTGGAAAAAATGGTTCCTCACTTCTTTATACACATAGACCAAACCACTTAGACCAAATAAAAAATCATAACACTTGACATAAGGCCTAACTAGGGTTTCATCTCCTAGTGGTAAACCTTCACCCATTGGCTATCCTACTTGGACATCATTACCAAGGGGAGAAACCAAAACTTAGTTCTCTAATTAAGTATAATCTTTGGCATTCAGTATATCTTGGCCAAGTACCCCACCCTTATCAATGTAGTGTGTGAAGTGAGGGGGTAGGATACAATATCAAGACATGTATCATTTCTAATAGAGACAATTTTTAGATCCTAAACCACCTAAAACCAACCATAGACTTCTTTTCTAGTACCCACTCTAAAAACCAAGTTGGTTCACATATTATTTCTAACTTAAGGCATAAGACATAAGAGAGATAAAAATAACCTTAGGATTTAACATGATTTAGTGTGTGTTTTATCTTCTTTGGACTTTTTCTTGTCTTCTCTATGTTTTAGTTGTGATTAATCTAACACCCCTTAGAAATTTCCACCATCTTGCCTTCATTGACCTCATCTCCATTGCCTTGTTCATTAGAGAACCCTCCTATATTTTCTCCAGGAGATCCTAACTTTGTTAAACTCCTATAATATAACCTCTTTCCCTAGAGTTTTCCCTTGCATCTCGATCCACTTATACTCCCATGTCACCCTATGGCCAACCCAACTTACCTATGGGCAACCCAACCTTTCCTATAACCAAACCAACCTCACATACAACCAATGAAATCTCAACTACCACCAACCAATAACCTCTCAATAACTATTTGACCATTATCATAACCCACCTCAACCTCACCAATATTTTGATTACCTATATCAACCCTCACCTCAACTATCTCAACCTCACTAATCATTTGATTACCTATCTCAACCCTCACCTAAACTACCCTAACCTCATCAAAATTTTGATTAACTACCCCAACCATAATATCAATTACCTAAAACCCCTTTATGGTAACCCTCTCAAAACCAAGACCTATTATATCCCCTTAACCATCAATAAAACTTTATAAAACAACCTCTCTTATCAAACCTATCAAAACAACCTACCTTATTAACCTTATCAACCTTGCCAAATCAACCTACCTTATCAACCTCATCAACCTTACCAAATCAACCTACTTTATCAACCTTATCAAATCTAACCAATAAATATCATCACGCCTTGTCAACCTTACCCAATATATCCAATCAACCCACATTATCAACCTTACCCAACTTATCAAACCAAATTACCTTATAAACCTTACCAACCTTATCAAATACAACCAAAAAATATCAACCTACCTTATCAACCTTACCCAACCTACCCAACCACCTTACCTTATTAACCTTACAAACCTTATCAAATCAAACCAACAATTACCAACTAAACCTATCAAACTATTCAAACCTATCAAACCAAACAATCTTATAAAACCTACCCAACGTATCAAATCAATCAAATTCATTTAACCAACTAACTTCATCAAGCCAAAAAATTAGTTTTCACCCTTAAGATCCATTAATGCACCTTCTTCCTAGGTAGTACACCCCACCAGGGGAATCATATGCCTCAATTTTTGATAAACTCTTAGAGGATTATATCATTAGACTTTATCAAATCAAACCCATCAATCCTTATCTTCTAAATCCAATTTGGTTTATAGATAGTGAGTTTTGTACGTAACATCACACAAATTGACATGTGGTAGATATACGCTAATCTTTTAAGATAATCATTTAAAACCTTATGAAACAAAAGAAGGTCCCAAAGGATAGGCTCCATGTTCCTTCCAACCTATCCTTGAATGTATTTAAGTAATCCATACTTGAACCTCTTCCTACACCCATTGTTGTGGAAACCCATAATCAAATCCCTCAATAAAAAGAGTTCCCTTTATTAGATTTGGTTCTTAGTGAACCTATAACTAAGAAAACCATAATCAAAACCCCATCCAACCCACTTGTTTACCAAGTGTAACCTTTTCAACTTATTTTTAAAATCATCACTAAGGAATAATAAACCTTAACCCAACCACTTGTTGACCAAGTATAACCTCCTCAACTTTTCCTTAAAACCATAATTAAGGAAACTAACCCACCCTTTCCACTTTCCCTTTTAATGGGTCAACCTCTAACCAACCTACCTCTTCTACTTCTATTTTTAGTGGATCAACCTCAAATCAACTTACCTCTTCATCCTCATTATAAATTCTAATCACTCCCACCAACCATATCTCTTCCACTTACCCATTTTGTAGAACCAATAAAAATCTTGACAACCATACCTTTTCCACCTACCCTTTTGTGGAACCAATAAAAGCTACCTCACCCTTTTTGATTCCTATTTTAGTGGAGAAAACCTCAACCCAACCAAATTTAGCTCTTCTACCTAAAATTTTAGTGTATCCAACCCAAAAATCACAACACCTCAACCATAACCAAGTCAATCCCATTATTTTATAATTTGTTCATTTTTATCTATCTAATGACATTGTTTTTAGTTTGATTCCCTTTCAAACAAGGTCAAATCTTTGTCACCTTACCAAAACAAATCAAACACCCATCTTACCTACCTCAAACAATCAAAACAAAATCTAAACCAAATCATTCAACTAAAATTAACCCAAATTTTGATCCAACCATAACCAACTCATTTATCAACCCAAACTAAAATCAATCCTTCATTTGATATTTCTTAGATAAAAGTCTCAGTCACCTTTTTAGCCAAGTTACCCATACCTCACCTAAACTCCCCCACTAGGATAATCGAACATTATTATCTAGCTATTATTTATTTCAAGATGATGTTCCCAACATCATTACTCTACCCCAGACTTACCCAGATCTAATCCAACAATATTTCCCTCACCATATCACCATCAGGGAAATCCTACCTCAACCACCACTTAAAACTTAAACTTTACACTAATTAATAACTAATAACCCTTGGGATGTGTATGAATTCATATTCATCCCTCATAAACCTTCTTTACTAACCAATATCCTCATTTGGGAGCCTTTTGACCTGTTAACCTTACATGGAAAAAGTAACTAGGGTAACTCTTCCTCCAAAATGTGTTGACCATGTTATTAGCCTTAAACCTCACCTTCAACAACTTCACCCAAAACTTCAGCCTTAACCAATTTCCCTCAACCCAACCTCACCTCACCTAGATTAACACTAACCTAAGACCAAAACCAACCCTTGGAACTTATACCTCAACCTAGCCTAGCCTAGCTAACCACAACCAAGCACCATTATAAGCCTCCATACCAACCTTGCCTCTTTCCTCTATCAATATAGAACTCTTTTCCATGCCTAATCTAATATCAAAAAGTAATTGGGGGACCTTTCTACTCCTGATTAGCTCAACCATTTATGTGTATATATGGATCTGAAGCATTTCATAACCTAAACCCCTCAATGATTTGCATTCATGTCATGTTCTTTTGTTAAACCAAGTTATTAGTCATCTTGTGTCTAACATAAGCTCATACCTTGATTTATACCACCTTCATCTCCTTATTTTAAGGATAATTGAATAAAAAAGGATCATGTGATTATCCATCATAGCCGTAGCCTAATCCTAATCATGGGTACCATGGCTCTACTCATGGCATGATTATCATGAATAATTTTCATCACTTATAGGATGGATCACCATGGTAGTTGTCACTTAAAAATATTTCACCCATCATCAACCTTCTTATGTTATTATTTTTCCTCTATAAAGGAAATCCTTTCAACCTATTTAGACTAGTCCATGTTTGAACTAGCATAAACATTAATAAATTTGTGATATCAAAAATATATCACTTGGGTCAAAAATATCTAACATTACAGACTATTCCCTTGAAAGATAGCTACCAAAACAAATAAAATTTCTTATTCTAAGGTAAACTGATCCCTTGAAGGAAGCTATCAACATAAAAAAATCTGAAACTTAGACGACTCCCTTGAAGGATGGCTAGGTCAGCCATTTGTCAAACAAACAATCACTTGTAAGATTCCTGTATTCATCAACTTCCCAAACCCATCACATTAGATCATAAAAAGACCCCAAGTCAAAAATGTAAAACCAAAATCAATTCTAAGAAAGCTTCAATCTGCTTTCACACACCATTCATAGACTTATTGTATTGATCAGTCTAAACCAAACTTAGAACATAGACTTATCTATAATAGTTCCTAGGTCACCTACAGGAAGGGTAAGCCATCCCCATAAAAAGTTTACACTACCATTCATCCACATACCATTCATCTCCCAATTTTACTCTCTCTAAACAAATCAAGCAATTTTGAGCTTACTTGACGCTATGTGATCAAGCTACCTTTTCTAACAAATGAACTAACAATAATGCAATGCATGATAAGTGTTTATGTTTATAAGCCCACCCATCTTACCATCATGTTGTTTGTCAATAGGATCATTTATCCTCCTTCTAATTTCATGAACACTTGAAAAGTTTTTGTCTTTCCCTTTTGATTCATTTAACCCCAACCACCAAATTTTCACCCTTTTACAAGAAAATGGATCCCTTTTTACCTAAACAAAGTGGTACACCAAATTAGACAACCAATTTGAGCACCACCTAATCAAAAATTTTAAAACAATAAAACATTACCATAACCATGCACCGATTGGAGAGAACCTTATTCTCCACCAACCAACTAACCAAACCAATTAACCTCAACTTTGTCATTTTATCCCACCTTTCACACTTTTTACAACCAAACCTTGCCTTGGTCATTTTGATTGCATACCTACCTTTCCATACTTGATAATTGTGCTCTAAATTTATGCACCAACCATTTAGGTACCTCAAATTATGAACCCTTACAATCTTGACATGTGCAACCATTTTGTCTTCTCAAGATCACATCTTACTTTTGGATACCTATGAATACATCAACCTTACCTAGGAGACTTGAGTTTATAAGAGTAACCCATATCAACTATTCTTAACAATATGGCCTAGTTACCCTATCACTTGTCCTTCTAGTACCAACCCTTATTTACCAACTACTTCATCTATGGAAACTTAGTCTATGCATGATCTATGATATCATACTTAGTCACATTTTATGCATACTTTTGTACTTAAATTCCCAACCAACCAAACCAACCTTGTTACCCACATATCCAACTTATCAAACCTGTAGCCTATTTTATTTTTTTAGGCTCACCTAATTTTTGAACCCCTAATAACATGGTAACCTTTTGAATGGTGAATTAATTTTATAAGTACAACTACATTCTCTATGCTAAATGTGGTGGCCTAGTTCACTTGTCACTTGTCCTCCTTTCAGTGGCCTATTTTACCAATTCATCCATATTTTCCACTTATAGACTTGTCAAACCCACACCTGACTCCATTTCACCTCATCAATTCTTAGTTTGAGGGAGAACACCTCCTCCCATACTTGGGGCATCCAACCTTCTACCAAACTTTCATTTTTTTTGTAGCTTGCTGACACAAACTATGAAACAAAAAGGGATAAAATGCAGGGACTAAAAAACCATATGTTATAGATCTAGATGTCATATTACTCATTAAATCAACCCTTTAATCCCCTTTAGTAAATTATTTATTAAACAACCCATTTTCACACCCACTTACCCTTTTAGCTAATTTAATTATTTAATTAAACTAGTTAATCCTATTTTCACCTCACCTTCCCAAACCCATGGCTAACCTATCGACACCTAGCCTAAATACCATTTCTACCCTAGCATCTAATGTCTTAGCCACCTAGAATTATTTCTCATGCACCCCCATGCCCTTTTACATACCCTTAAATAATTTTTTTAACTCCTTAACCACCATTCATAAGTGGAAATGGCTATTTTTAGCCATTTTGACCTTTTATACTTAACCATCAATGGTTTATCCTTGACTACTGGTGATTAACCTAGACTATCGATGGTTACATAATGTAACCCCAAGACCCATGCTAAAGAGGTTTTAGAATGACAAAGGGAAAATGTGATCACTTAGATTAAATGACCAACAACTCTTGGAAAACTAAATCTAAATAGAATCATTTAGAGACCAAGGAGACACTTCCACTTTCTAAACATCAAGGATTTGAGTATTGTTACTCTATCCATGTTGATCTAGATTCCTAAGAGGCTCATCACTCAGCTACAAGACTCCTTCAAGCCATCAAACACTAAAGCTAAGTATTATGTACTAGTTTTTAGTTAAGTTATTTGATTTTAGAAGATTAAATCTTGCACCTACTTTTAACCTCTCCCCATAACCTCTCTGGTGTTGAAGTTCTACAACTCCAAACACCCTTCTCTCCACCAGTCACCCTCTGATCACTCTTAACCATTTTAAATGTCAAACCCTTAACCTTGAGACCTCTAATATGTTACAACTGATCTCATGAACCTTAACCAACCCTCAAACAACCTATAAAACCCCTCTATAACTTACCCATAGTCCTTTTCTCACCCAAAGTTGAGACTATCAAACCCACAATGATTGTTGATGATCACCTTTGATTGCTAGTAGTCATTTGTTAACTGATGATGGTTATTCCCTAACCATCAGCAGTTACCAATGACCATTGACAGTCACTATGTAAATAGTTTTAACCAAAACAACAAGCACTTATCAACCACCAACCTTAACCAAAACCCATATTTTCTTGACCTCTATTACTACACAAAATCAACAAGAACAACCTAACCATTCTTGAACCACATCTTAATAGTTTATCATTTATTTTAATGTTATTTTTTTAAAACGCATTATTTATTGAAAAGTATGTATTTAATTTTGATTAAGTACTTTCATTATGTTATGAAATCTTTCTTATTAGAAAATTTCTTAACATTAACTCATCTAAAAGGTGGATTGATATCCTCTAAGTAAGTCATGTACTTTTTTGATCTAGCTTGTTAAGCAATCCACCTACCTAACTAATCAACCATTTTATAGTGTCTTTCTTATTTTCAAGTCATTCTCCCAAGCCAAAGAGGAGTATCTATAACCATCTGGATCATGGATCATAAACCAAATCCAAATTATACTAATCTCACCCTTGTTTTAAATTTTAAATCATTATAAAGGGAAAATAAATAAATAAGAAATAGTGAAACACTCATAAACAGAGAAACTAGACTTTATGACCTTACATTCATGGGTGTTGGTTGTTAGTTTATTATTCTAAAATTTATGTAGAAAGGCTAAGAACTTAAGGGTTTTATTCACTTTTCACATATGCACAAGGCAAGAGAAGTGGCGTTTTGTGAAGTTTTTGTCTATATTGACAAAATGAGTGCTTGTTCCTAATTTTGAAAGTCTCAAAGTGACTTTTCATAGCTTTCTCAACTTTTTGATCCACATGTATGAGTATGTAGATATTAAGAAAACATTTACTACCAAATCTACATTCTACAGGCAATTTGAAGGATAGTATATGGTTCATGATGGATCAAAGTATATCAAGACTCATTAAGACTTTATTTTTAGTGTTTCATTCATGGAAAGTGTCCTTCATTCAAGTTTCTCAAAATTCATCAAGGTTTTACAGCTTATCAACCATCAATAGGTATTCATCATCCTCAAAATCCTATGTTAGCACATGTTAAGGTAACTTAACATATGTTAAGGTAGTTTAGGGAATCCTAGGTTTCATTTTTCACTATTTATGCTTCATAAAGTGCCTCTAAAATGATATATATTGTTGAGGCATATGTTTATGCTCACCTAGGATCCATTAGGGCTATCTTGATAGTGGATTCATGTTTTATTTCACTCCCTCATGTTTCATCCCATTTCATAGCCTTATCACTGCCATTCACCATTATTGTAAGCTTATCACTTCATCTTCATTCTCCCATATAGCTTATTATCATCATATCACTACTATCTATCTACATTCACATCATGGATCCACTATTTTAGAGGAATCAAGGGTGTTATGGATTTCCATGGTCATGAAAGTATGTTATATAGCCTTAAACACTAGTAAAGGGATGAATCATCACCTACAACCATGGCAAATATAGTAAAGAATATACTTCATGAAAGTGGTGTATAGAAGAGAGTAGAAGATATCTCAATGAGAAGACTTTGATAAACTATTTTCCTAAGTTGTTCTTAATGGATGAGAGGTTCATAAACCATGTTATGGATCTTTTCAAATACTCATCCTATCCTAGTCCATATAAGATATAGTGGATCATCAACTACAATCACACTAAGACACAGTAAAGATACCATCTTTCAAGAAGGTTATGTGTATTAGGTTTGGATAAGGATAGAAAACATTATTTTTATGTTATTATAAAAGTATAAAGGGTCCATATGGTGAACCACGGAGATATTATCTACAGCCAGTCATGAATGATGAGTTACAATCAATACCCCACTTCCAAATATAGTAATTTTGGAAAAAGCATCAAGTTTAATTCAAATGGAATGAGTATAAAATATTAAGTCAATGGTGAGATTAATATAGTATCAATATATGTGGTAATAATGTCTTAGACCTAATGAAATAACCAGTGTGAAGCTACAATCAGCTCAGTGGAGTTATATAGCTAAGTGAAGTACACTCAATCTTAATAAAGGAGTGAAGTTGGACTTGTGATATATGAACCATAAAATATGTTTGAATCCTATAGTAAATCTAAGAAATCTCAAAACTAGTGAAGAGGTTGAAATGGTTTAAGTCTAAGACACAATAGTCAACATTCCAAAATACACATATAGGTACTAAGTAATGTACTATGTGTAAGGAGAAAAGATAAGTGTTTGAGGTGTTGAAAAGGATATTTAAGTGATAGTTTAAAAAAAAAAATTGAAACTTTAAAAAATTGAAACTTAAGTCATATTCAAAGGACTTTTGAAAGTTTGATGAGCATGAAACATAGTCCTTAAACATAAAATTCAATCAAAAGGTAAGATATAGTTTGTGTATCCTTTAGAGATCTTATTTGGATTGAAGAGAATATGATTGTGGACATATTGAGAGGAATGAGATCCATTTTTGATGATACCTACAATGTTTTAACACCACTAGAATACTCATACACCTTGATATGAATATGAACTAGTAAAAACATAGTTGGGACCTGTTGAAACCTAAGAAACTTAGCAATAAGCAATGCCATATCTAGTTTTAAGGAGTTTTATGGTTTTGAAGCCTTTATTGGTGGAGTTAAGATATAAAACTTGGTAAAAATGGTATCCATGACTAAATTTAGATATCCATGATATCCTCAACACTTTAAAAATAGTGGAAATATACATTATTTTATCTTAGATCTTCCTCAGTCATCTTTAATTAGTAATGAGACTAGGTAGACTTTTTGGAGTCTTGTGGATCAAACAAGAGGGTTGAAATTCATGTGGAGGTTTGAGAGTAAATAAAGATAATGGTAAATATTAATACACCCTATGATATTAATCACATTCAAGTTTTTTATTCAAATATTCCCTTGAGGGCTAGAAGATGTAGACAAACCTTAGACTTACTAAGAGACATTGCCACCATTTAAGATAGATATAGGTCCTCATTACACATTAGAGTCAAAATAATAGTTTATAGAGTTAAATAAAGTCTTGAGAGAAGTTTTGGAGTGAGGGGGGTGCAATATATTTATCGTTTGTCCCTTAAACCTTCCTTTTTTTTACACAATCTAGATAGTCATTCAAAGAACTTTTTCCCTATGATCATATCTTAGCCTATCTTTTACATGGAAACTCAAGATAGTCATAAAAATTTAAGGGGTTAGTATAATTTAAATCCATGATAATATGTTTTAATTTAAGGATATATGCCATATGAATCATTTCTAAGAGTCTTGGACCTCTAAAACCCTTGCAAAACCCTGAAAGGTACTCAATGATGGAAAGATGCCTCAAAATGTATCCAAATGAAGTGTTTGAGACATGAAATGATATTTTTTGTATTATTAACTCTCTTGAGCATCACAATAGCCTAATAGTTATCATTTGCAGAGGTCATATTATATACACTAGGCCTAGAAATGCTAATTTGAGCCTATGAACAAGGAAATGAAGGGTGTTTTCATATACAATGAACTTCAATGAAGAGACTAGATCCTAAACTTCTTAAAAAACCTTTTAATAATAATTTAAAGGGTTCCCCATGATAAGAGATTATATACATGCAAGTAAAGGATAAATGGATTGATCAATCCTATACCAGAACTATAAGGGACTTCAAGGGTATTAGTTATGTTAAATGCAGTGATTAAGAGATTTTAAACTCACATTAAGGTTAAAAATCTAAGAAACCTATAAAATCATATGATTGTCTATTAGCATCATTAAATAATTCCATTAAAAAGGGGAAGTAAAAGTCAAAATGAGGTCATGAGGGTACCCCCAATATTCGTGAACAACATCATTGGGTTATTATAGGGATGTATGTCAGATATGAGATGTAGAAGAAACACTATAGTTGGTTATTTGGACCTTAAGACACTTAACACTGTTAAAAAAGTATGCTTCTTCCCCAAGAGGGGACCTCACATGCTCACCATTGTATAGATATTTTACATGGGAGGCTAGCCACTTTGGGAGAGATAGAGGTATTAATATACTAGTGTTTTATGGAATTGGTTTAGAGATTTAATGCATAAACTTTATGAATCATTGTTAAGAGTCCTGAGTACTCTTAAACCTTTCTAAAACCCTAGTTAAGACCTAACTAAGAATATTTGATGTAAAAGGCATCCAAATAGATTGAAATCACCTAATTAGCTCTTGTATCATCTAGTAAACTCAAAGAGGGTCATGACCATGGTACTTTGTTATACAGATGGTGTATTGACCTATTAGACAAATAATGTTTTTTTTGTGAAAAAGAGCATAATGAGAGGTAAAAGGTAGTTTAATACGTTCTTAATCATTGTATATGTTTGTTTGAGACTTTTTTCACTTTCTTAAGGCATTAAATGCCCAAAAACATGCATATAAGTATCTCTCAAACTCTCTTCTAATTAGCAAGTCTGTGAGAAAGTAAAAATGGTCTACTTGATCAAATAATACTAAGTTGTAGATGAAAGAGATCGTGAGCATATAAATAATATGTGGTGTTAATGAAAAATATAGAAACCTCCATAATTATTACTTGAATAAATTAGGTTCCATATTTATGAGAATTCATGAAGGTTTCTTGACAGTTATATGGATATGGTCAGCCCATAAAGAGAGGCAGATAATTGATGCTTTATGAAAGATGGTTGTTTATGATTATTAAATGTTTTTAATAAATAAGAGATAAGAAATTCAATGAATATGGAGTGCATAAACATTTCATGGGTCAAAGGTTACTAAAAATAGACTTTGACCATCTTAAGCACCCTTTGAAAGCACTTCAATGCATATAGAACTATTGTAATTGTCATGTATGGTGGTTATGTTATTTTGAATTATTTAAGGAATTTTACTCTAGTATCCCTCTTTATCTCTTGATTTAATTATATTTATTGAGTTGAAAAGGCCTAATTTTGGCATCCCTTAGGATGGTATAGCAAAACTCTATTGAAATTATATCTTGTACCTTGAGTTAATGAGAAAATATTATTGTAAACTTATTCATTATTGTTAGTGTGTATTTAATTATTGACTTACAAAAATTTATGAGATTCATAATCTTTTGAAGTTACTCTCCTTCACCTAATTCTATGTTTTCATCCTCTATAGGTCATGTGAAGTGTTATTAGATAGAAGTTTATTGAAGAATGAGTTAGTTTGGAGTGGCTTATATAGACCTCCATTCCTTTACCTTCAATTGTAGACCTTTTATATAACCTTAATCTAAAACATTCAAATTTATTATTATATTAATAAGGTCTAGTTGATAAGATATTTTCATTTCATTCATAAGTATTCTTAAGAACAAGGTTAAGAGAGGATCATTAAATAATTGGTGCATCACCATCACTAGTATAGATTTTCCTTTTAATTTATATTTGTAACTCTTTTCACCCCAAATCAAATATAATTTAATAAAAGGATTAAAATTTAATACATTAAAGAAGATAGCCTCATAATATAAAGGTTTGGTATAGCTATAGGTAACCCACAACCTGTAGACGAATCTAATGTTAGTCCAAGTTTAAAGGAGGATTGAAAATCTAATTCACAGGGTACAACTTGGGTTGTTAACAGTTTTGGCATGCCTAATGGGACTTCTCATTGAATATATTTAGAGCATACATCTATAGATTTGAGTACATCAACAAGATTCAAAGGTCTTAGAGGCATATTTCCATACATTTCATGCCAAGAGTGTTTATAATATCTTCTTCAAAAGGTAAGGAGACTAAATTTATTGAGTTATCCTTGGATATAGTTAAGAAAAATAAATCTTCTAAATATAAACCAAATCCTACACCTCGTAATTATCCTAGTTTTTCACAAAAGTCTACATTTTTCTAAGTAAAAACTATCCAAATAAATATTACTATAAATTCCACAATTCAAATGGCTATTCCTAAGAGACAAGATTTTGTGCCTTTTAACGGTGGCAACCTCTTAAACCTTAATTATTTTGATGACATACCTGATGCTACCTTAAAAATACTTCCTTATTTCATAGGAGAGAACTCAACTAATTTTGTTAATCATATTGTAGGCATAGCCAATCTAGGTTTACTACATAATGTAACTTAGTAGCATGTCGCTATGAGATTGTTGGCAACTTCCAGTAAAGGCAAAGCACTCTTATGGTATATTGGTTTATCACGTACATCTATTAACACTTGGCATGAGTTTGAATAAATATTTTGTAAACATTTTGAAGATAAGAGTGACCATGTTTCCTTGGTGGAATAACTTAGTACAATAAAGAGAAACCCCTATGAGTTCATGGTAGACTTTGGCTATAGGGTTTAGAAAACTAGGATAGGATCCCTATACTTATCAAACCCCCACCTAACTATGAATTCTTATATTACTTAAAGGATCTAAATTTATGTTTGGTGGTTATGATACAACTAATGAGAGGAATCACCTTACTAGAGGCCTATGAAGTAGCCATAAGGGATGAGAATTACGTAATCCAAGTAGGTAAACTCACCCCTAAACCACCCATGCCTTTGTTCCTAGAGATTCACCCCCATATTCCTACCATTTCTCTATTAATATCCCCATCTAATCTTGATTAAACATATGGTAACCAAGTGGATATATTGGGTAAGATAGAGGGGTTGCTTAAGGCCCAAAATAAAAATTTAGTGGCTTTGGAAAGGAAGCAAATTCTACCTCACAGACCTTATCAAACACCTTACCAAGATCCTAATCAATCCTATTAGTATAATAGGCCTCCTAATCAACCCAATCAATAGGGCCAAGGGTAAATTACATAATAAATACCATATAATTCATATAATCCTAATGTTGATATTAGTTCTAGATCTTTAGTTCTAACTCATAATAACTATGCTCAAGAAGGACAATGGTGTGCTCAATTAGATCAATCAATTAGTATGGAAATGGATCCAAGTGGTGAGGTGAGTTAAAAATGTTTCATGTAATAAATTATAGCTCTTCCACCACATGATAATATACCACCTCTAAAAATAAGGAAGCTTCTTTATCACATGGAGACATTCCTTCTATGACTCAAGCTGAGGTACCAAGTTAGCAAGGAGCAAGTGGAATAAAAATGCCTTTTTAAACTACTTTTTCTAATTTCCAAGAAGGTGAAAATCCCTTTGATTAAGTGGTATCTAATCAGGGTCAGAATATAGTAAATGTGGATAATTCAGTTGTAGCTCACACAAGGGCTAAAGTAAGGGTGTTTGATGATGGTTTGGGTTTTGAAAAGTCAGACATTCTACCTTCTCACCCAACTCAAAATACTACCACTCAAGATTCACCTAAAAAAAAATCATCAACTCAATAAATGCAAGATGGTAAGGGGTAAAATTAAAAAGTTCTTTTCATACCATAGTTTATACAAGCTTCAAGAAACACTTCTACTCCTAAGTTATAGTCTAAGGCATCAAATAATAATCTTATCATTGTTAATCAAATTAAAAAGTTCCCTATCTATATTCTTATGTGGGACACATTACTTATTTTAGGACAAACTGATCTCCTTCAAGAAGAGCTCTCCAAGCTTTATCTTTTGGATAAACAAGCAAAGAAGGTAAGTGTTATGCATATAAATTATAATTAATATCTTGGACCTAAATCACCTAAGGTACTTAAAACACCCCATTTATATATTTTATTCATCATAGGTGATTTTCATGTACGTAATTGCATGATTGATAGCAGGGCTAGTACCTCTGTCATACCTAAATCCATAGCTAATAAGTTGGGACTTTAATATTAACCTCATGAGAAGGTAGTTTTATAGTTGAATGGGTCTCCTACTAAGATTTTAGGTGCTCTTAGGGACCTTAAGGTCATTTTATTTACTTGTCCTAATTTCATTATCTCTCAAGATGTGGTAGTATTTGATCTTCCCCTAATTTGCTTTATGATTATCTAGGAATTTGACTACCAGAATAGGGGTATATCTCTTCTAATTGGTCTTAAATGGTTTCTAGAACTAGGTATGGGATAAAGGTTACCATAAATTCAAAACCTATATCTAGGTTAGATTTAGAACCTTATATGCCTAACTTATCAAATGCTAATTGCACTATCTCATAGGAAGATGAACACTTCAATGATCAAGAAACTTTTGAACTACTTGAAGGTAAACCCAAAATTACTCCTTGATGAATGGGTAGATCATAATCATGGTTATGATCCTTATAAAATCATTGAATAATCAGGTTTGGGTATTTATTACATGCATGAAAAATATGCCATAATATCAAGTCTCACTAGCACAACACAAGATCATGAAGGAGTTTGGAATATGTTCTTTGATGGGTCTAGATCAAATAATAGGAGTGGGGAAGGTTTCATTCTCATATCTCCTCTCAATAAAAGTTAATTTTCTATTATAATATTCAAATTTAGTTGTACATCTAATACTGTAAAATAGGAGGACCTTATTCATGGTCTACATTGGGCAAGGAAGAGAGGGATTAAGCTTTTGCAAGTTAAGGGAGACAATGAAATAGTAGTGTATCAGGTAAGAGGTATAGTTTTAAACAATAATATACTCTTTAAGTCATAAAAACATAGGGTTTGGGACCTTATGGATAAATTCTAAGCTTTTGAAATTTGTTCCATTCCTAGAGGAGCTAATCAACATGTAGATCGATTAGTTGCTCTTGGAGCATAGTATGCTATAGTGGATGGGCATAATTACACTAAGGATTATCCCCAAATTAAATTGGTATGTATACCCTCAGTTATTAATAATTAGGTAATTTGTCAAGAATTTGATAGTGATAAACAAACTACCCATTTCCTACAGCATGAGGTAGAATTTTTCTCAAAGAACTAGGATAAGTTGCAATGTCAATATAAGGACCAGATTATCCAATTAAAGTCAAATAAGTTACCTACGGGATTGGTAATTTTGGAGATCATATTTAATTATTATGATCAACTAAGAAAATATAAGGTGAGCATCTCCACTAAAAAGGAACATTATGAACAAATTGTCATATTTGAATATAAATTACTCAAGTTAGAAAAAGTGAATATTAAGTAGGAGAGAGAAGCCTTCATATCATTTTTAAAATATTTTATGGATTTTTCTACATGTGAATATCATCAATTTAATGGGTTATATCCTAGGTTATCACAACATACCATAGATTTAGAATAAAATGCCAAAATTGTGAGGTAAAAACAAAGACCAATCAACCCCAAGGTCGAGATCCTTATGAGGAAATAACTAGCAAAGATTATTGAGTCCAACATAATATTTCCCATAAAACATTATATATGGGCTTAAAATATTTTACCTATGAATAAAAATAATGGGGAGATAAGGTTGTGTGTAGATTTTAGATATCTCAATAGGGTGTTATTAAGAGATCACTACACTATTCCATCTACAGATCAGATTTTATAGAGAGTCTCAGATTCACAAAGGTTTTCCCTACTTGATGGATACTTAGGGTATAATAATATATTGGTGAAGTAACAATATCAATACAATACTACCTTCATAACTAAGTGGGGTTACCTATGTATATAATAAAATGCCTTTTGGAGTATCTAATTCCATGGCTGCTTTCTAAAGGGAAATGGAAGTGTCTTTCCAAGGGATTATAAGTGAAATGGTACTAATTTATCTTGATGATATTAATATGTTTTATAAAGATCCTACAGATCATTTAACACTTTTAATATTGGTGTTTGATAGGTGTAGGTAGTTTGGGGTCTCTATGAACCCCCAAAAGTGTATCTTTGCAGTGCATGAGGGAAGGCTTCTAGGACATGTGTCCCAGGGTGGAATTTATATTTATCTTCAAAGAGTAGAGGTAATATTTACCTTTTGTTTGCCTAAACACAATAAGGGATTACAAAGTTTCTTGGTTAAGATCAACTTTATTAGTAGGTTCATACCTGGATTTGTAGAAATGGTGAGGCTACTAACTCACATGATCAATAAAAATTAGGAGTTTTCATGGATCAAAGAAGGTAAAATAAGTTTTGAGGACATTAAATAGGCCATTAGTCAATCTTCCACCCTCCTTAACCCTAATTTTACAAAATACATATTCATGTATGCCTTATCCATGTCTGATACAATTTTTTCATGCTCATGCAACAAAATAATTGCCTTTTTTAGTCAAGCATTAGAGGGGTATGAGGAGAAATATAAATTTATTGAAAATCATGTCCTTATTTTCATAAGGTGCCTAAATAATTTCAATCATATGGTCTATAAAAATAATATCTTTATGATGGTGGTTTATCCTAGTGTAAAGGATTTTATCCTTAATAGAAACGTAAGTGAAAAGAGGGATGGTTGGGTGAAAAAATGCATGGAATATGATATAGAATTGAAGGTTAAAACTTTAGGAAGGTAATTTTTTAACACCTTGAAGTAAATTTTAAATAGGATAAAGAAGTGGTTTTAACAGTCCAAGATAGTCAACATCAAGCTTTAACTATCTCTCCTTCCATTTAGATGCAATACATATCAAGATTATTCCAAATGGGAAAGTGTCTTATAGGATTTAATGGGGAAAAGAGGAGACATTTAAGGCTAAAATTTATCCCTTACATCTTTATTTATGGATTACTCTTCAATAAGGACATTGGTGATATGTTTTTGATATGTGTAGAAATGAGCCAAGTGGACAAGTTGTTAGAATAATTCCATGATGGGTCTATAGGAAGCCACTTTGCAGCCAATACTATAGCATCAAATATCATAAGATATGGATATTTTTGGCTTGTATTTTTCAAATATTCACATGATTGGGTTAGAAATGTTCTAAATGTGGAATGTTTATCAGTAAGCAGAGATTAGTTGCCATGCCTTTGAAACCTATTCAAGTTGAGCAACCCTTCATGAAATGGGGTTTAGACTTCATAAGAATTATTCATCCCTCATCAAGTATTTATAATAAGTGGGTTTTAAAAGCCACTTTTTACTTTACCATGTGTTTTGAGGAAGTTTCACTCAAGGAAGCAAATGAGAACTCAGTTTTAGAGTTATATGACAGCCTAGTGACTCAATTTGGGGTCCCCTCAACAATTATATCAAAAAATATTTTGAATTTTAGTAGTCAAAATGTGTGTGAGTGGACCATTTATCATGGTATTTATCTCAAATATTCATCAAATTACTATCCTTAGGATAATGGACTAGTAGAGTCCACCAATAAGAGTTTGAGTAGGATCATTAAGAGGATAATGGAGGACAGTCAAATAGGATGTCATACCAAATTAAAGACTACCTTGTGGGTAGATAGAATCACTCCAAATAAGGCTATTGGTCACTCTCATTACCTTTATTTCTAATATTATAGGCTTCAAAAATATCCATCCTATCCATAAGGATGTTCATGAGGTCTATCTGAGTATTACTCTAAGGCACACCTCCTAAGACATTCTATTGAGGGGGTTGATAATTTGGTAAAGTGGTAGACATGGGCTATGAGGGAAAATATCCTACTATGGTAGACATAATAGGTTGAGATGATGCCACGTATTGAGGGATTTGTAATAGAATATTCTATTGTGGGAAGGACTATAATTAAGTGCCTACGGCTGGTTATGATGAGGCTACATACTAAGTGGTTGAGGAGACATAATTTTGGGAAGGTTGAATGTATGGGATTTGATGTGAGCTATGTGCTAACTTTATTCTAATGGGAGGGATATTTTTAGGAATTATCCCTACTAACGTTTGTGAAGGTATGGTGGACATAGGTAGAGTAGTATTTTGGACCTGAGTAATGGTTGGAGAACTGGTAGATATTGTGAATGGTTGATTCTCTAAAGGTTGAAAAATATGAGCATTAGAACCAGGTGGATGAGATTTGATGGAAAAGGTTACCATGGTTGTGGTAAATTCTCCAATTCTCTCAATTCCATAAAAAGGCATCCTAAACCTATGTGGAGAGTTTTGGGCATGGGGGAAGGAGAAATATGTATTTCTTGACTATTCAAATAATCATTAAGAGCAACAGGGTTATTGTCTATTATTTCCACAAAGGAAGGATCTCCTTGAGGATAGTATTGTGGAAACACTAGATTCTCAAAGGATTCAAGGGAAGTAGAACTAGGTGTATGCTCCATAGGAGAAGATGTATCACCCTCCTTAGATTCTCACTTTTTTTTATTATTATTGAGTTAACACCATGAAATAAAAAATAAAATTGAAGATAAGACAAACAAATAAAACAAAAAATTCTTTTTGAATTATCTCATTTTAAGTATGAATGAAAGATACACACACTAAAAGTCATTATAAAGAAGTTTTTTTATCACTTTTTTAACTTTTAAGATGTGAAAGAAAAAGGCAAAAAATAAATGGGTAACAAAGGTCCTAAGAAATGGCAATCTAAGGATGGTTTTAGGTAGTTTATTTTGGTTCCCAAAAAATTTTACGCTTGTATTGATACGTGGCATGGTACTTGAGGCTTGTTCCCCTCACTTCACAATCCCACAACCAGTGTGGGTGCTTAGCCAATGCTGTATCAATGGTCTAGAGATTATACTCAGCTAGAGAACTGAGTTGGTCCTCCTTTTGGTGGTGAAATCCAAGTAAGATCATTGGAAAAAGGTTACCATGAGGTGATGAAATCCCTATTGGTTTCCTTATGTCAAGTGTTTAGATGTGTTAATTATGATAGTGATTTGGTTTGAGTGTGGATAAAGTGATGACTATGATAGATTATTGCCTAGATTATTCTATGTGATAAAACCTAAGCAAAGGCAAATGGATGCAGTTTATTTTAAATTTTAAGAAGAAATAAAATGCAAAGTCTAGATTTCTTTGAATGAATGCAACAAACAAATAAAGGGAGAAGAGATTTTAAAATTCAAGAATGAATTTCTAATAAAGAAAATGAGACCTTATGGGTCCCACCAAGCATGCCAAGATGTTTTAGTATTTTTTTATTTCTTTAATGTTATTTAATTAACTACTAAAAATAAAGTATAAGCAGGGTTTAAGATTACCTTGAGATATGGATGGTTGGTTGTGCACCGTTGATAAAGATTGATTGTGATGACTCTTCTTTATCTAGGGAGGAATGACTTGTAATTCACCACACTTAAACAAAAATTGATTAATAGATAGTGGGTGGGTTGCCTGGTATAAACCAATCCCAAGAAGCGGTATGATTTTTCAGATGGATGTCAACCCATGTTCAGAGATTCAAGTTTATTCTTAAAGATGAAGTTAAAAAAATAGATATGGATATAAATAGATAATGCCAAAGATGATTAATTAATAAGAAGATTTATATGATCAAAATATGCACCCTAGAATTCATTAGCAATGTCTTGTCTTCTTGAATTATAGCCAATAGTTCATCAATATAGGAGAAGTTACATACAAAAATCACAAGAAAATGTCCTAGCTCGAAAGCTATATCACTCTGATCTATAAAGAGAGATTGAGGGACTATGGGAAGATCAAATATGCTAATTGAATCATGCACTAAACTAGGCAAGGTCATCAACATGAGTAGACAAAAATTTTAGAAAAAAAATTGTAGATTTTATAGAATATTTTAAAGATTTAACAAGGATCAATGTCGATACTATAGGATTGATGTCAATTTAGTTGAATCGACGTCAATTTTGTGAAACACTATTAAATAGTAAAAATAGACTATAATAACACTTTGTATTTTGATAAAATGATGAAAATAAAATGGAAAAGAGAGAAAAAAATTTTGATAGAGATTCAAGAGTTAAATGAGATGTTTAAAAATAATTTATTAAACTGATAGGGATCGATTTTGATCCAACAGGATTGATGTTGATTTAGATGAATCGATATTGATTCTATGTGAGAAAATTAAATATCAATTAGACTATAATAATGACCTAGAAAATTGATAAAATAGATAAAACCAAATGTCAAATAATGAAAATCAGACACAAAAGATGTTAGAAAAAAATTAATTACAACACTAACCTTTCTGATTGAAAATAAACTTGATGAAATGAGGGAAGAACCTTCACAAAATCCTCTTGATGATTCCTTAAGTGGAGATTCTACAAGATAACAAAGCTTTCAAAATGTCTATACATAAACTATAGTGAAATTTTGGTAGAGTTTTAAAGTCAAAAGCACCGTCACCATCCTCTTGACCAATGGAGGTCTATTGTGTATATATGGATTAGCATCAATTTTAATTGATCAGCATCGATCACCAAGGATTAACATTGATTTACCTAAAATGGGTGGAGTCAAATGAAATGTTGTTCCAATGGGTTGGCACAGGGTAAAGGAGGGTTAAAATGACCTCCAAGGTTGTTTAGTTTTTTTTAATCATGGAATAAGTTTGTTAGGAGGGAGAGAAAATTTAGATTTTAATTGATTTTTAAGATTTTATAATTTTAAGGGTAAAATAAAAGGGATAATTACTATTTAACCATAACAATTAACTTATTAACCTAGGTGGTAAAGGAAAAAATAATGGTAAAATGTAATTATAAAAATAATTATGCATGGGGGGAATTATGACATAATCGTACATAATATTAATACAAAGTGTATAAATTTATCATCTACAAACATAACATAGATGGTGTAGTCATGTAGAAGATGCCCTCCATGGGTAGATATATCGATGAGTGTCTCAAATATAGAAGTAGGATGCCCCCTCAATGGGTAGAGTGAAGCAATCGAAGATCTAGATGTCACTATATGCACTCAAAGAATATTAAGTGAAGCATGGTAATCTAGATAAATCAACAAATCAAAAGCATAGAACAACAAATGTAAGTCTAGCATGGTAGTATAGATGTAAAGCATGGATAATGCATATAATTGAAATGTTTTTGTGCTTTTGAATTATTTAAATGTTTTTGTATTTTGAAATTTTATATTGTTTTTGGTATTTTGAAATGTTTGAATGTTTTTTTATTTTTATATAAGTTATGTATAATCAATCATAAGGAAACTATGTTACAAGTAATTGAAAAGAAGATATTTATAAGTAATAAAAAAGAAACTATCTATAAGGCTAAGAAGAGATGATACTAACTGATGAGTCTCATGAGAGACTCCCTATCATGGTGCCCTATATCAAAGATAGGGATTGTGCATGATTTTGAAGCATGATGGAAGGGTTGAGACTATGGCTATGAAATATATATATATATATATATATATATATATATATATATATTGTAAATGCTCTAAAATCTCTATAGTGGAAACCAAATGTGGGGTCCCCCTATAACTCTGAGAAGTGGATGTAATTGTAGGGATCTTATGGACCCATATGGTAGTAGGAGAATGTCTCTGAACATGTTCTTTATGTGTAGATGCATGAGACCTCAATGATACTACCCTGGGTGTGAACATTGTAGCTAGAAACTATATGGAGTCCTAAAACTATGGCTGCTCTAAAAGAGGCCTTTGTGGAAGTGTATGAACTCTCTTTATGGTGAGGAAGGCCTCAATTCTATATCTAAACTGGAAGAACTATAACAAGTGGAGAAGTTAAAATTGGTGACTACAAAGTAGAACATGGCTCTAAAGTGGGGAGTGGTAACTCATATGGAACTTCACAAATTGTAAGAACTTGATTAGCATGAATGGATTTCATGCTTTTGTGAACTATAGAAGGTAATGCTCAAAGTTTCTAAATCTATGGATGACCAAGTAACATATAAAAAAATCTTGCACTAGGAACAATAGTAAATGGTGTGGCCACATGTGTTATAACAACCTATAGAGGAATTGCAATCTCACCCAATGAACTTTCTATGTGCCCACTAAATCTACTATGTTGGGTGAATATTTTGTCGGCCAGCTAACTGGTGACCAAAATAGTTCCTATCACCATAACATAAGGAGATTAGCCATCCAATGTTGCAAGTTTACCACATCCAAAGGGGACGAATCTCTCCTCTCATTAAGGGGAGGTTCCCTATTAAATATGCAACGCTATATACAATATAAATAAGCAGAAAGTAAGACATAGGGGTGGGATAAACCATCTATCTCTCCTTTTTTAGAGATGATGCTAAAAAATGGAGGAGAAATCCTGGGTGATTGGTGAAAATACTTCTCTTCTTTTAGAAGTAACATTCAGCCAAGAGCCAATCCCTTCCTAGATAGTAGAAATCCTAGTCAAGCAATAGAAGGCACTTCTCTTCTTTCAGAAGTGCTTGTTATTGCAGACAAGAAAAATCTTTCTGGTAGGATAAGTAACAAGGTGCCAAGGGCGTAGCAACCAGCAATCTAAGATGTAGCACAAATTCTCCACCTTGACTTCCCAAGAGCAAGATACAAAGAACAATGGGGGCACAAAGTTGTCCCAAGGTCCTTTACACATAAACAGAAAAGAAAAACACACACTGAAGACAACTATGATAGTGCAAAGTCTAAAAGTAGTTGACTTCAAGACACCTATCTTATCACCTCCACTAGTTCTACTTGTTAAATCAAATAAACAAGAATGCTTTCAGAAGATAGACATAAGAACAATCTCATAATGTAGCACAAGCTATAATAGCACAAAGTCTACAAGTAACTTACTTTCTCATTCAATCAAAGAAATATGAATTACAATTTGAGCTCAAAGTCTTAGTAATGCCTTTTAATTTTGGTAGAGTTTCACTTCTGGTAAGGGGAAGATCTCCCTTGTAACAAATGAGAGATTAAAATATATAACACTCCAAGAAAGACTTGGGTGCTTGTTTTCATGAAAAAGGCCCATGCTACAGTCAACATCTTCAATGTGCCTTTAGTTTTGTCTAGAGGGACCATGCTAGGAATAGCACATTGCCTCAACTATGGCATGTCCATTCATCTAATGTCTCTTCCTTGGTATGGACTATCTGGTCCTTTCTCTAATGTTTGTACAGTTGTCCAATTTGCCATTACTTCATGGAATAAAAATAGGTTTACATCCTTGATTTGGTACACTCAGAAGTCTACTTGATCCACTATTTCACCTACTAGAAAGAACTCTTTTGAAGATATTTCTAGTCCTTTGGTCTCGCTCCTCTCTTCACTGCTTAAGCACTTCTTTGCTCTCTAGTTGAACCATTGCTTTAATTAAACTTTCCTTTGGAATCATCCATGTTGCTTCTTTGTCGTTTATAGCCCTCCTTGTCTAAGTCTTTGAGGGGTCCTTTCTGCATCTTTGACAAGTGGCAAGTTTCGTTGTTATGAAACTCATTAGAAACTTATAGAAAATGGGATCCACAACACATCTTGCCCAAGCAACTTCAAAAGGGGAATGTAGATGCAAACACTTGTCACATTCTGCTGAGTCATAATAGGACATGTGATGTATTCCGCTTAACTTACAGAATCTTTAGAAACCTTTTGAGAGTCCTGTGGAAGATGACACGTGGCAGCTTATGCTCTACTTTATAATGGACACGTGGTGGCTTCTACTACACTTTGTCTTTTTCTATCAGGTGCTTTTCTATAGGCTTTTGTCTTTAATCAAGCTTTTCCTTTGCTTTCTTCGAGCTGTCTTCCTAGGTGAATTCCTTTAGATAAAATGTCTGAAGGAATACCTTTGGACAATTTGTCTGAAGGAATACCTTTGGACAATTTGTCTGAAGGACTCTACTTTGCCTTTTTCCTTGTTCATTTTTATGAAGTTCACTTTGTCTATTTTTGTTCGCTGCCCTCTGCAAGGGTTCTTGGCCTTGCTTCACCACCCTCTACAAGGGCACTTGTTCTTTTGGCTTTGGGGTAACCCCTTGAACCTACCGATTGAACCAACTTTGGTTCAACAATTTAATGGTTCAATCAGTTCATTCTTTGTTATTTGGCTAAGTCTTTTTGATCTTTTGCACCAAGTGCATTGGACCAATTGGTCGTTGAACTCGCCTAAGTGTTGAGAGCTTGCTTCTTTCCTGCAGAGTCCATAGAAACCAACATGCGATGCTCATAAAACTTAGCCTGTAGAGTCTATAGATTTTCTTCCTACAGAGTCCATAGATTCAAACCTACAGAGTCCATAGATTCAAGCCTGTAAAGTCTGTAGATTTTTGGAAAAGCTTTAAAAAATGAAGAACCCAAATGCTTAGAATAATTTTTTGAAAAGGGGAGAGATGATTTCGGTCCAATAGGACCAAGATAGCTCATATGTTGTTCCAAAAATAAGTGATACTTTTGGGGACCAACAGCTAGCTCCAGTTAGGGACTTCCTTCAGAGGAAAACTTAAAACACAACTGAGGGGAGTAAAAACTAGAATCTCCAGTGCCTTGAAGTGTGTCATTGGGCTATAGAGTCATGCTACCCAAAAAGAAAGGCTCCAAAACATGAAAAAAAAAACACAAAACTAAACTAAAGACTATACAGATATACATATGTATAAGTGAACTTATCTGGTACTTCAAGAATTGAAGTACTTCAGATGCTGCTCATTATTGGATGAAGAAAAGGGGATGCCATCCTGATAAACTAGCAAGAAACCATTTTGTCCCCATAAATGGTGATGGGCGAATGGAACTCTCCACCAGGAAACCAATTTTCTGTGAACTCCTTTTGGCTCTCTCTTCTTGCTCCATGGCAAGACGTGGTCTTCTCTCTAAAAATCATAACTCCTTGCTCTCTCTACGAAGAGTTCCTTTTGCTGACTTTAGAGTACAATAGTATGGTCCACTACCATAGCTTGTTGTTTTACTGGTTTAGTCTAGCACATGCTTTGATTGTTAGCATCAAACTCCTAACAAACCATCAGCTCAACATCTCCTTTGGTGCGAAGGAGTTTGATTTCTTCATCCTAAGTAGTTTTCAATCTGAGCAATAGAGATCTGCATCCAGCTATGTAAGAATTACTACCATCAGATTCTAGGATCCAAGCATTATCAAAATCTGATCTTCTATCAGATTTATCTTTATTAGAAATGGAAGATCCTTCTTGATTTGTACTACACCCTACCAATTCTTTTGATGCTTGATTTGGATCAAATCTTGGATTGTTAGCCATGGGACTTTGATCAGCTGAGACATGATCATCCTCTATGGTCAAGGAGTAATTACCCTTGCCTGACAGCTCAAACAAAATTTGAGCTATAGGGGTTGATGTTTGGGTGACCATAATTTTTGCCTCAGACAGGTCTACACTTAGCTCTTCACTAATGTTTAACTGCTCAAGATTGGCTTGCAGGGAATCAAACTCAGTCATTTGAATTTTGGATTTCTTGACATGATCAATCATGTCAAATTATTGAGATGGACTTGGATGAGAGGATGGGAGTTCATCCTTTTGGTTTTTGGGAGGGGGAGGACTGATCTGTAAAGTTGAAGTAGAAGGTGCAGAGATGTTTAATGTACTAACCTTCTTGGCAATCATTGGGTCCTTTGACTGGAAAGGTAGAGTGGTTCCTCACTTAGCAATTGGAATTATAGACTGAGGTCATTCCTCTATTATATATTTATCATCTTGCTGGGCTGACTAATTCTCAAGCTGGGTGAATAATGTGTATGATCCCTCATCTACTTCACCTTCACTTTTGGGTTCATCCTAGTAATTCAAGAAACTGATGTGAGAGTCACCAGATGATTCTTCTTGATCTTACATGAAGAGATTAGTGTCATTTTCTTGCTAAAACTTAGGTTGGAAAGAGAAATCATGTTCTATTTCCATATATCCAACTGTTGAGTTGGTTGGAGGTGCTTCAAGGGCAAGGTTCCTCTATGGGGGAGGAAGAAGATTTGGTTGCCCTTGACTTCTGGCAGCGTTGCCTTGATATGGTTGATTAGTGAATGTCCTCCTTTGTATATCTTGATTAGGAGGAGTAGACATACTTTGGGTCATTTGTCTTTTCAAGGCTAGCAATTCATTTTCCATCTTTTGTATTATTGGGTCAGTGGTGGCTGTGGGTGAGTATTCAGAAGATGAAGAGGATTTACCTTTGTTCAGGTCTCTCCTTATCTTTCTTGCCAAGATAAGGTCATCTTCTACCTCAATAGCCAAGTCTTGAGCAGTAGCAAGGTCTATGTCTCCAGCTCATCTCAACAAAAAACTTACTTCAGGTAGCTGTGAGTTGATGAAGAAGCATTTGAGATTCTGAGGTGTCGGCTAGGTGATCATGGGAATCCTATGCCTTAGCTTCTTGAACTTGGCAATGAAGTCCCTCATAGGTTCATGGGGCTCCTTCTTCATCTATGTGAGTTGGGCTAGCAAGATATGTGCATATTCTATAGGCTTGAACCTTGCTTTGAACTTGGCTTTAAGTGTGTTCCAGTCAGTCACTAATCTAGCTTGTAGATGGTAAAACCAGTCTGCAGCAGCACCTTGTAGTGTCTCCACAAAAATATTGACTGCCACATCTTCAAATTCCACCCCTATCACACCATAGGCTATGTTGAAGGCTATAATGTGTTCATTAGGGTGAACTATCCCATCACCAAAGAATTTGGGTAAATTATTTCTTTAACTATGTGGGAGTTCATGTAGAGGTGGAGTCAAGTTGAGTGGGCCAAAAGAGTTACCCCAGGGGCCTCGAAATGCCATGATTTAAATTATAAAAATAGGGATAACAAATTTGGGTGGAGTGGCTAGTTTGCAAAACAAAAATGGAAAAGGACTGGCCCTACTTCAGCTTGAGGCATGAGGCTTCAAACTGCACACTCTTTCCTAGTAGCTTTGGTTTTGCAGACCAGATAAAATAATGGAAGTGGAGGAAGATGGTTAGGCTATAATGATTATGGGTAAGACATGGAATAGAGTCACCAGAGTCTATAATGGATAATGGTTATAATGATTATGGGTAAGACACAGGTGATGTTTCAATCTGAAACTTGAGGTTCCAAATTACACAAAATTACTGTGTCCCCAGTAGAGTTTCCAAAAACTATTGGGTGAATATTTTTTTGGCCAGCTAATTAGTGAGAAAAATAGTTCCTATCACCACAACATAGGGAGATTGGTCATCCAATGTTTCAAGTTTACCACATCTAAATGGGAAAAATCTCTCCTCTCATCAAGGGGAGGTTCCCTATTAAATATGAAGTGCTATATACAATATAAATAAGCAAAAAGTAAGACACAAGGGTGGGACAAAACATCCATCTCTCTTTTTCCAGAGATGATGCTAATAAATGGAAGAGAAATCCTGTGTGATTGGTGAAAATACTTCTCTTCTTTTAGAAGTAACATTCAACCAAGAGCCAGAACCCTTCCTGAATAGTAGAAATCTTAGTCAAGCGATAGAAAGCACTTCTCTTCTTTTAGAAGTGCTTATTCTTGCAAACAATAGGAATCTTTTTGGTAGGATAAATAATAGGGTACCAAGGGCGTAGCAACCAGCAATCTAAGATGTAGCAAAAAGTCTCCACCTTGACTACCCAAGAGTGAGATATGAAGAATAATGGGGGCACAAAGTCATCCCAAGGTCCTTTACACACAAATAGAAAAGAAAAACACACACTGAAGACAACTATGACAGCACAAATTATGAAAGTAGTTGACTTTAGGACACCTTCCTTATCACCTCCACTAGTTCTACTTGTTAAATCAAATAAAGAAGAATGCTTTCAGAAGACAGACATAAGAACAATCTCCTAATGTAGCACAAGATATAACAGCAAAAAGTCTACAAGTAACTTGCTTTCTCATTTAATAAAAGAAATATGAATTACAATCTGAGCTCAAAGTCTCAGTAATGCCTTTCAATTTGGGCAGAGTTTCACTTCTGGTAAGGGGAAGATCTCCCTTGTAACAAATGAGCGATTACAATATATAGCACTCCAATAAAGACTTGGGCACTTGTTTTCATGAAAAAGGCCCATGCTATAGTCAACATCTTCAATATGCCTTTAGTTCTATCTAGAGGGACCATGCTAGGAACAATGCATTGCCTCAACTATGGCATGTCCATTCATCTAATGTCTCTTCCTTGGTATAGACTATCTGGGCTTTTCTCTGATGTATGCATAGCTTTCTAATTCGCCATTACTTCATGGAAGATAAACAGGCTTGCATCTTTGATTTGGTGCACTCATAAGTCTACTTGATCCATTGTTTCACCTATTAGAAATAACTCTTTTGAAGATATTTCTGGTCATTTGGTCTCTCTCCTCTCTTTACTGCTTAAGCGATTCTTTGCTCTCTGTTTGAACCATCACTTTAATTGAACTTGCCTTTGGAATCGTCCATGTTGCTTCTTTTTCCTTTATAGCCCTTCTTGTCTAAGTCTTTGGGGGGTCTTTTCTGTGTCTTTGACAAGTGGCAAGTTCCGTTGTTATGAAACTCATTAGAAACTTATAGAAAATGGGATCCATGACATGTCTTACCTGATCAACTTCAAAAGGGGAACATGGATGCAAACACTTGTCATGTTCTACTGAGGCATAACAAGACATGTGACATATTCTACTTAACTTACATAAGCTTTAGAAACCTTTTGAGAGTCCTACGGAAGATGACACATAGTAGCTTCACTCTACTTTATAATGGACATGTGGCAGCTTCCACTGCACTTTGTCTTTTTCCATCAGGCACTTTTTCGCGGGCTTTTCTCTTCATTCAGGCTCTTCCTTTGCTTTCTTCAGGCCCTCTTCCTAGGTGAATTCCTCTGGACAAAATGAATTTTTGTCTGAAGGACTCTCCTTTGCCTTTTGCCTTGTTCATTTTTCCAAAGGAGTTCACTTTGTCTATTTTTTCTTGCTACCCTCCGCAAGGGTTCTTGGCCTCGATTCATCACCCTCCATAAGGGCACTTGTTCATTTGGCTTTGGGGCAGCCCCTTGAACCTACCGATTGAACCAAATTTGGTTCAATGGTTCAATCGGTTCATTCTTCATTATTTAGCTAAGTCTTTTTGATCTTTTGCACTAAGCACATTGAACCAATTGGTCATTGAACCTGTTGAACTCACCTAAGTGTTGAGAGCTTACTTCTTTCTTACAGAGTCCATAGAAATCAACATGCAAAGCTCGTAGAAATTGGCCTACAGAGTCCATAGATTTTCTTCCTGCAAAGTCTGTAGATTCAAGCCTGTAGAGTCCATAGATTCAAGCCTATAGAGTCCAGAGATTTCTGGAAAAGCTTTGAAAAATGAAGAACCTGAATGCTCAGAACAATTTTTTGAAAAGGGGAGAGATGATTTTGGTCTGATAGGACCAAGATAGATCATATGTTGTTCAAAAAATGAATGACGCTTTTGGGGACCAACATACTAATAACTATGTCTGTTGGGGTAATATCCTAATCTAAATATCCCAAATGTTGTAGTAAGGTTATAGTGAACATGTTCACACTAGAGCCATTTTTATGAGAACACTATGAATGGGATGATGATTAATGTAAGTTATGATAAAGAGTGCATGTAATATAAATCATCCTAAATGATCTCTTACTCTAAGAAGGAGATTGAATGTCTAGCTAGAACTCTAGAATTATACACACCAATCATGTTGCTTAACGGATATGTCTCAACTAAAGGTGTCAGATATGTAGGTGGTGGAGGATGTGTATAATATGCATAGTGAACACCTGATGTATCCCCTATCTCTTGTTTAAAATATTAGGAATATTGGAGTTATATCCTAATTTAATTAAGGGTTTATAATAAATAAATTAGTAAATAATATTGTAATAATTAGAGTATTTATTTGTATAAATTATTGTGTCTTTTAAACCTTTCTAAAAATATCAATATATAAGAAGAACTGCAACTTAGTTTAAAACTAAACTAAGATGGTTACGACAAAGGCTGAAATTGGCTTTGCAAGATTGGGACAGTGTCATGAACCTAAATTTGTCTTTCATTTAGTGAAAAGATAAGAGTGCCAAAAATAAGACACTTCAGGGTCTGGTGCTATAGTCTAGGTCTTGTCGTTATTATCCAAACTAGTCACAAAAATCTAAGTTTTTTGGGTATTATCTAATATCCCTATGTTAGCTTTCCTATGAAATTTTGAGTTTTGAATTTTGATGAAACTCCTTGTAGAGCTAATTCAATCTTGAAACCCTAGATTTTCATTATGCTAGATAAAACTTGAGAAAGAGGGGTAGTTAGTGTGTGTAAGATGCACTGAGTGTGTATCTACAGCCTTTGTGTGGGCATGTTTCCTACATACCAATACTCCAAAGAGGGATCAAGCCATATGTAGTTCTCCTACTTGATGTGCTTTTTGTAATAGTTTAATTAAGATGTAAAAATGTCAAACTAAGAGTGCTTGAGGTGGCCATAGACTGGTGTGAGGGTTTGAATAAGTTTGCATCTATGTTGGATGGCTGTATGTAGAGAATAGGGAAATTTGCCTTAGTGGTTGACTTGTATTCTTTGCTTGCTTTGTGAGATTTGTCACCTCCTTCCTAAATGAACTTTGAATGAACTTGTATAGGGATCTATTGTTCAGAGGTTAAATGTATTCACACTAGGCCAACATAATGAATAACAGGAATCAAAAGGAAATGGTCATTTGAGATTAAAATGTGATTGGATATGATCATAAAAAATGGGACACCTTAGGGGTCAACACTATAGTCCAACCTCAGTGCTCTTATCTTATAGGCACGAGACCTGAAGAGATGGAATTAACATAGGAAATTTGGACTAGTTGAGCTAGAATTAGGTCTCAAAAGTCTACAGATAACTGATTATAAGAAAAAAGGTGTCTAAAAGGGTCATGAGAGCATGCAAGAGGGTCCTATGGATTGGGTGTCACAATCCACACTCAAGCTACCAATTTGGACATTTTATATGACCACATATCAGTCATGTTAAGGACAAGGTGAGTAGTCTTAAGATCTGAGATCATTTAAAGGTGATATGTATGAAGTAAAGGGGGCATGTTATAGCAATGCTTCATATTATGTGTGTTGAGTCACTATTTCAAGAAGGTGTTATTACAGATGGTAGTTATAGAAGACCCTTTGTCATTGACGTTAAAGGGGGAGAAAGTTCAAGAAGGGAGATTGACCATATTAGAAGAGATTTGAAGAAAGTTTTACCATTAATGAAAAAGTAGGAATTTATTGAGAAGTGTTATCATTAATGTCAAGTTTGATGTCATTAATGTCAATTTTGATGTCACTAATTTCAATGTGCATCTGGTGAAGATATATGGTGAGTGGTCTTTGAGAGAATTTGAATGCAACCTAATGTCTCTCTATTGAGATAGAATTTGAAGGCATCCTAATGTCTCTTTGTTGAGAGAGAATTTTAAAGAAAGCTAATGATTCTTATGTTGGTTTATTTCAATATTAGTTTAGTGGTGTTATAATTATATCTCATGAGTTTTCTTATTTGATATCATTTAAGCAAGCATGTTTGAGTACAAGGTGTCTTGAGAAGCCTAGTCTAGACCCTGTGAGAAGTGCATAGTAAATTTTGGTGAAGTAAGTAATCACAATCCTATGAGAGGTTATTTTCTATTGTATAATCATTTAATATAAGTGTAGATACTTTTATAATTATTTAAATGTCATTTTTCAAGTTTCAAGTGCTTGAGAAACCTAGTCATGGCACTAGTTATAACATGAAGAGACATTGTGAGAAAGTATGAGTATGATGGCTTGGTGAGATGAGTGCACATAAGCATGAATAAATTTATAAGGTTTATTTATCATTAATATGAGGCATTATATCATTCTTAAGAGTCTTAGGGTGAGTCTACAGGGGTATTATCTACAAATCATGTATACAACTAGACCATTTCTAGGCCTTATCTAGCCTTATGAGGCATCATGATATATTGTCAAGGCATATGAAGTATGACACTATTTAAGAATAAAATAGGTTTCTTTATTATGTGATTGAGGTGGATAGCACATGTAAATGGGCACTAAGGTCAATTTCAAGGTCTAATGTGATTTACAAGTCAAGGATTAAAGAGAAAAGAGAGAGAGTATGGCCTAATGAGGGGTCATGATAAGTTTTCAAGATAAATTTGCATATGTAATCATGGATATAGGTATGATATGTTGTTTCAAGCATTTTCATAAATTTTGAGGTCATGGTTTGAAATAAAAGGCATGAAAAGTGGTTTTAAGGTCTCTCAAGTATAAGAATGAAGGCATGCAAACCCAAGAAGAAATTTCAAGCGTTCATTGGCACATGTAACCTCTACATGGGAACCTGAGCTATTCATGGTATATGGGTAAGGTTCCTAGATCAAAATGATATGCTTTTTTTTAATTAAAGGGATATGCTTTATGAATTATTATTGAGAATGAAAATAGGTTTAAACCCTATTAAAACCCTAATAAGTACCTAATGTTGAAGATCTTATTAAAAAAACCCATAATAATATCAAATGACTAGAAAAACTATTGTATTTTGTATTAAACTCTCCCAATCACCTCTATGTATGATTGAGTTGTGAGGTGTGTGAGTAGGCCTTACAGGAAAGTGCACATTTATCAGAGATTTATTGTAGTAGTTAGAGTTGATCAAGTCAAAGTTTGAAAATGGATGTATTTTGAATATTGAGACTCATATTTTATGTCCTTGGTGGTTTTTGGATTGGTTATAACCCTCAAGTGTGGTAAACTGGTCATCCAAGTTAGTTAGTTGCTAACAGACCTAATGGTGGAAATAGTGAGAAACCTAGGCAATAGTGAGAAGATGATTAGGAATGTGTTATCATGTAGTAGGGATGAAACCAATTACATGGATATGTTTTTCATAATTTTTAATACATTATCATGTCTATTATAATTTTTGGAGGTCAATGGTTATAGTGAAAAAGTTGCTCACAAGTTGACATGTCTAGTTCAGATGAGATAATGAAGTACAATGTTATGAGATTGGTCTGCCTAACTAGTATATCCATTTGACCATATTATATTTATATCCAATAATGTTATAATTATATCATATGATAATTTTCATGAATTTTATGTCCCTAAAAGTGGTCATATAGAAGTTGAAGGTCATTGTCACCATGATTGCACTTTAAGGTAAACTGGTAGTTCTAGGCAATCAAGTTGTAGTGATGAGTTTGAGGCTCTATGCCCTAATTTTAAGTATATAATACACATGGTGTTATTTTTTTTGAATTTATAGTGATCATATTTTTAAAATTTTGAAATTCATTTAAAGTGGTTGAAATGTTGAAGCCAAAATGGCTTGTCTAATTTTGGTTTGTTTGTGTGTACTAAGGTCAAAATATTGGTTTGTAAGACTAATATTTGGTATTAGACCTCGTGAATTTTTTATTTTAGAGTTGTCTTGAGATGTCAAAGGATATTTTTAAAGTATCATTGGTCATGTAAAATGTTCTTTCAAGTGTTTAATATCAAGTTGTTCATGACAAAGGTGTTATGTCCCTCAAAATTTATACAAAGGGTCATCAAGACCTATTATATCCCTCCATAACCTTAGTCAAGCCAAAAAAAATAGGGATATTCCTTCTATTTTGTCTCTTGCACATCTCTTCACAATTTGAGACCACTTAAAAATCAATATCTTGAGGTGTCTTTGGTTTCAAAACTCTAAAACATTTACATTAGGTATGTATTACCCTCAAGAAAATTTCACAATAGATTAGATCCCTCATCTCTATCCTTTCACATGTGTAACAACCAAAACACATGTCTGCTATATTTACCTCAATATATTGAAGGTTAACTTAATTATTTTTTGGAATAACCTAAATAATGCATTTCGAGAGTTCTCAACTATGTAGATTTGTTTGGGACTTTAGATAATTCAGAAGGATTTATCCATAAATTTTATTCATAAATAATTTTGTTCAGGCATTTTGTTCAAACATTTTGTTTGATAGTTTTGCTTTTCAAAGTTTTATTTTTTGGTTATTTTATCTAGTAGCTTTTCAATGTTTGTGTTTTTATCACTTTTTTTCATTTGGACTTTAGTATTTGTAACTTTCATTCCACACAAATTTGGCCCTTGAAAAAATTGCGTTGAATATTTTGTTCAAAAAAATTTCCCCAAAACAATTCATTCTTATCAAAAAAAATTATTCTAGACATTTTGTCTAAAATAATTTCCTTGAATCAATTTATCTATATTAGACTTTGTGCCATGGGCATTTTTTCTGATGGAAATAGGTATTTGGGGTTTTTGTTGTAGGTCTTTTATAAAGATTGGTCCCCAACATAAAAGTTGAATACTTGACTATAAAGAACAATATAATGACTTGCTATACTTAGTTGAATAAAGTTAAAATGTTTCCTAATAATATATGCAAAAGTCCCCCACCAATGTAAACTAATGAAATTTTAATTATACAACAAACTATAAAAGAAATGAACATTGGGAATTTAATATCACACAAGCTAGTATTAAATGCAACAATCCATATACATGGATGATATTTTCCAAAATGTTGATTGGACTACAAAAATGTGGAGCTAATTTAGATGCCTTGCCAAAATTGATACACAATTTATATAGTCTTACTCTTAAAACTACCTTTTCTAAAAATTCAATTTCTCTTGGTGATCTCTTAAGATCAACACTTATTTACTTCCAATGAGAGGTAAATTTAAACCTTTTTTGAATAAAATCCATTTACTTATCATATTATTACATATTATTAAGACCTATAAATACATGATTTTATAAACTATCCCAGCCAAGGGGATATCTACACTTTCACCCTTTTAAGACTTTGAAATGTGACATTTTAATGACATAATGAAAGATATGATTGTATATAAATTCATCTAAGTGGAGATAATCCTCCCATTTATATTATTGGTCCATAACATATATATTTAACATGTACTCCACCATTTAAGTAAACATTTTAGCTTGACCATACATTTTTAAATGATAAGCTGAACTAAAGTATAGTAGGGTATTTACAAAGAATGTTTTGAGTCCTTTTGACCTGAGTTGTGAAGTATAAATCACATGGTGATGACTCTAAGGTCATATTATTTTTGTATATGTTTTTTATTTCCATGGTTGTTTAGATAATTTATGTTTAATCTCCTATAGTTCAAGATATATTTTTTGTAGTTTCATAGACCTAATTGTGAATAGTACTAATGGTGTGTTTCAAGTGGTGATTAGAGCTAAAATTTATCATGAACCTAATATGAGCTTATTATGGCTATATTTTAATGGAATATGAAGTGTTACTAACATTTGTGTAGTTTTTAATTGTTCTAAAGAGATCAAATGGTAACGTGTACTAATGTAGACCTAATTGAATTAGGTCTCCTTAAGGCCTAAAAAGAGGGTTTGGCATTTTATGTTATGGAAAATATATGGTAATGATTTAATCATGTATGAAATATGTTTTAATAAAAATATTAATGGTTATTCAAGTGTGTAAAGTGTATATGGATGACTAAGAGGTATATGAATAAGAGATTTATATATATACAAGGTAGTTTTAGGCCTATTAGTGAGTAAAGGAGAAGTGAATGAAATAGCATATTGGTGAGAAAAATGAGGTCTTGTATACCATAAAGTTATTTTATAGGATATTTTATGAGTATTTGATACAGATTTTGTGTATGAAAATCAAGGTTATATGACTTAATCAAGTAAAGAAGAGGGTTATTTGAGTGAAGAAGCCTAGAAGATAGTTTGAGAGGGATACAAGAAAGAAAATAATTAAAGTAGGTGATCATCATATATTTTATGAGAAACAAGGTGTTATAAATGTTATCAAATTTTTTAGGTGGCTAAGTTGGTGCTAATTCATCTAGGGGTTGGTGCCTCCTTGCAAGTCAGTACTTGCTAAAGCCTAGTTATGTTGGTGTTTATATAGTTGTGGTTGGCACTCCATGTGAAGTTAGTGCTTCACTAAATTTGGTTTTTGTAATATAATAATGTATTCCATTTGTATATATTATTGGGTTTTATTCCCATTGAGGGTTTCCCACATATGTGATGTGTTCTTGTGTTTCATGTTTATGTGGATAGGTGGATTATTAAATCTATATGCTTGTTTGAATGGTTCATGATTGCTTAAGTGAAATTGATAAGAAAGTTTTGACTACTGATTCACTCCCCCCTCTCATTCATTTTTCTTCCAACATAACTCTCATACCTTGAATAGTTACTTAAGGGAGTTACTTCTTATTCATCTATTAAACATGTGCACCTAAGCAAGCTTTTCCAAAAAAGTAGGAAAACTCCAAATGAGGAAAATTTTTCGTAATAAATCAATATATAAAAAATAAACAACCCCTACTCTAACACTTTTATGTGGAAAGGTAATTCAAGCTAGGTATATGTAAATTTTAGCTATTCATTTATTAGTAGTTCTTTCAGCAATTATTTTCAGTTATGTTCTTTTGTGTTACTATGTATCTATTACAAAACACCATATCATGTATGAACTTCATGTGTTCATGTGTATACCCCTGATATTTTTAATTTAATCACTTTATTAACACTTTATTTTTCAAGAACTCATTTATGCATCAATCTCCCTAAGTGCATGACATAAAGGGTCCACGAGGAATATGGTGGGACTTGATTGTGGTACTCTATAAGAGATGTTTGCATATTATTCCATAATAATTTCATTAATATTAGTCTAAAATTCTCTAATTCTCTTTCCATATTACTTTTGCATATACTTTTTATAAAAATGTGATAGTTTCCCTATATCCTACTATATTGGTCTGGGCAATACAGTATATTTTATAATTGACCTTCCCTTTAATATATCAGCCTACTCAATAAAATCTAAGTTTTTCTTATGTCATTGGTGTTATATTTTCCTAGATGATACAGTACTATGTCATCCAACATTTCCCAACTCTATATGTATGGCCAATACATTATTATATCAAGTAACATTTCCTAATTGTATTAGCCTAGCCAGTACCATCATCTTAGAGTTTAGGTTTATTTTTGGGTACTATAGCGACACACACAATGTGTGTGTGTGTGTGTACATAGGTCATATTTCATTCTTGTGTTGTGTGTGTGTGTGTGTGTGTGTGTGTGTGTGTGTGTGTGTGTGTGTGTGTGTGTGTGTGTGTGTGTGTGTGTGTGTGTGTGTGTGTGTGTGCGTGTGTGTGTGTGTATGTATGTATGTATATGTATATGTATATATATATATATATATATATATATATATATATATATATGCATGGGTCATAATTCATTCCTAAAATATATGAAACATTCATTTACTCTATGAGATTGTATTTATGATCATAAGAAGTATTTAGAGGAGTTATAGGTTTAGAGTCTACCATAGAGATCTAGTCTTGTAGTGTCTTTAAAACTAAATATGAAAAATCAAACTAAGAAGGTACACCTAGTCTTTGGACTCCCAACTAAGGATATTTAGGTCTTCATCTTTCCATTTTAGGTCTTAAACCTATAACATCTCTTTAAATGTTTCACTTGAGATAAAGGGGGAGATTGAAGTGTCGATGGGGCCACCCAAAGGTAAGTATCTATATCCCTACTCTTTTTGCTTTATTTACTTCATATATTAGATATTATTTTCATATTTCTATTTTGAATGTATGTATTCATCATTTATTATTAGACTCTTTATATTTAATAAGCATGTTTAGATATAAGGTTTCTTAGTCTTTCCATTTATCACCTTAAGTTGCATAAGCTTCTTATTCAACCCTAAAATGCATGTAAGAATCCTAACTTGGTATTAATAGGGTTAAAAATATGTAAATGAAAATAAACAAGGGTGATAATCAAATCTATAATAGGCCAATTAAATTCTAAACTTAGATATAAACATGCACTAAATTTATTATGTTGAGTATAGGTTAAATATAGAAAGTACAACTAAGCTATGTATGTAAATGATAAAGAAGTAATATACTTAGCTGGTTCTAATGCTAACATGATACTTGATCTAGAATAGGTATAAATTAGGCTAAAAAGAGATTATATAATAGTCTTTAGATTATAGATATGGTCAATCTAGATCTCTAGACACTAATGTCATCCTAGAATAGTTGTGTCAATGTTATTGTTTGGGTTTTTGTTTTTTGATTAAAGAGTGTATCTATATATTAATCAAACAAGGATATGGTACAATGATAATTATATAAAAAATTGAGTGTAAAATTCACACCTCATGATCATAACCACACCAAAGAAAAAAATACCTTGGGAAATGTCCAAAAGGTGGTTAATAAATGACCACATTAAAAAACATCACATCAATAGTTTAATAGCTATGCAGAAAGCAAGGAATAGAAAGCAATAAAGAGGACTATTAAGTAGGTGCAGGAAACATGGACATCAAGGGAGGTGGTGGAGATGTTGGGTCCTCAGGATTATCACCCCATCCTCTTAGAGTAGGAAGATCCTTGTCCATAGGCAAGTACTCCCAACCATCAGTGTGTTAAGCTTCTAATGCCTCATCTTAGTTTATTTTAGGAGAGTTTACTAGATCTAGTCATGTAAATTTTCCTTAAGGGAAGACCCAACCCATGATGTCACCATTATGATTGAAGAGAGGATATCCCTACCCCTTAAAATCACCTCTAGATCTAAATGAGCCATTTAGACCACCATGTCATGGGGAAGACTAATGAGGAGAATGACTCTTGTGTTTAGTTTTAGAATTCTATCAGTATGGTCCACACCCTCATCTTTGGGGAGGCACGTGATAATTTGGAGGCTTAGAAGATCATGATTAACCATGCACATGGCATTTCCATAGTGGTCAAGAAAACACTAGAGGTGGTTAAGTTCAAATAAGACTTTATCAATTTGGCTTTGAATATAAAGAGTAAAATTAGATAAGACATTAATTTTGTTAGTAATAAAAAAACTGCATTTTAATTCTTCATGATTAAATCAAGCATAATTTCTATCTTTCTATATTTGAAATAAAGTTTGCATCTCGAAAGATCTACCCAAATATATTATATTTTATAGGTAATAGAGTTGAGTCCCTCAAGAGAGCCATTTTCCATGTGAATAATTTAGGTCAAAAGGGTTGAAAAAAAGAATGAATCTATTTCCACAAATATTATGCATGAGAGCAAAACCAAAATAGTTAATTAAAAGTCTCTAGTTTATGACAAACTAGGTAGATGGGGTTTTAGACTCCAAAATTATTGAGATGTTCAAATAAAGGAAAGCCCTAGTAAAGGAGACACCATAAAAAATGAGCTTTTTTAGGCTCAATGATAGTAGTCCACACAATATTAAAGTTTTTTACCCAAACCCCATGTCTAAAATGGAGATTCCATCTAAGGTTTAGAATTTCATCTGGAATATGATGAGGAGATATAAAATAACAAACCATCTAAGTAGAATATTGAGTGAAGGGGTGGCCATAGGCCATTTCTAATCCTTCCACCAAGTAACAAAGGATTTGACCCTTATTTTGTGTAAGTATTCATCAGGTATGAAACCTTGAATTTATGCTATAGCCTCTACATCTGAGTTATTTAAATGAAAGTTGTTTTTAATTTGTTACTGAGTGAGCCAAGATCGATTCTCCTTGTAAAATAGATCACCTATATGTTAGAGGTACAATTAATAACAAGGGGCCTGAATTAGTGAGCCCAAATAATCTAACTTTAATTGTAATATTTACAAATACTTAATTAATTATCACAAGCATTCATGAAGCATACACATCATTCATAGCATCAAGTAAGAGAGATAATGTAAGATCAATCATATAACACATGACACACATGGGAAACCCTCTTGGAGAACAAAACCCACTAGAACATGCAATTGGACTATTGTCCTATAATAATAAGATCCAATTTAGACCATCTACAACTGATCAAGGAACTATAATCCCTATTTAGTGAGACTCCAATCCCACAAGGTGTTACCACACCTATCTAGCTATGCTACAACAACAACTAGACCTTTTAGTAAGTTTCACCTTATAAGGAATCTATGACCACCTTAGATGTTGAGCTAACTATTTCTACTCATTTTTTCTTTTTACATTCAAAAGAAAGAAGAAACTAAAGGTTAAGGGTCAGGGGTTTGTACGTTACCCATATTAAGTTTCGCACCGTATCCAAGTGATGTAGGAGCTCCTCTTTGGCTATGGAGGAAGACACCTGTAGATAAGAAATAAACTCAAACAAAGAGAATGCTAGACAAATATATGGTGGACTGCCAAGCACACGCTCGGTCCCAGAAGCGTAAAGCTCTGTGAGGGATGACAATCCACTATTTATGAAAAAGAGTGTCGTATAAAGAGAAATAATGAAAGACTAAGAAAGAGAAAGTAGATAACACGTACCTATTCTCTATAATTAGTCTGCCACAGTCACCGACATCGATAGTTCTACCAGCATCAGTTTGATAATATGCCAATGTCGGTTATGTTATCGGTGTTAGTTTGGGTTGTGTTCGATGTCAGTCGGGGCAATGGGCCATGGACAGGTTTTGGATTATGTCAGTGGTTGATAGAGGAGTCTGGTAGTTTAAAAGGTTTATGCAGGGTTGCAAGGCAATGAGTAGGGTCTGAGAAGGGACAAAGGTAGAAGGTTGGTGTGTAAAGAGGATAAGGATATGGGGAAGGCTTTTTAGCCTCTCAAAGAAGAAGTCGAGTCTGGTTGATAGTATCTAGAAATAGTAAATAGAAACCTATTACTAATGTATTCTAAATATTGAAATAAGACAGAAGAATACTTAGCTTTGGTTGTGGATGATGTCAAAGATCTCGTGTAATGTTTCCAATCCAATGTCTGGAGTGATTCTATAGAGTTTCTATAGCCTAAAGAGTGAAAGTTGAAGTCTGATGCTTGGTCTCAGAGTGTGCGCATTTATATCCAAGAGTCTGGGGCCCGAGAGAGAGAGACCCAGAGAGCCAGAGAGAGCGAGGGTCTGAGGGTGAGCGCCTGAGAGAGAGGAAGCGAGAGAGTTAGGATTCAGGGCCTAGCTCAAGGTTAGAACTCAGTTTAATAAATTGACATCAGCGATCCTACCGGCGTCAGCCAATTTTTGACTGACGTCGACATCCAGAGAATGGGTAAAAGGTCTATTTTTAACCTTTCACCTATTTTCCATCTGCCATGTGCATTTGCTATTGGAAAATGGTCAAAAGATGGGGTTATTATGCATGAGTATTGATTAGGAAGTTGGAAAGGAGTGAGAATAGGTCTTAGGTGGTTATGATATGGACTTAGTCATAGGGTAGGAAATGGTCTTAGGGTGAGGCATCCAAGGTGAGGTGTCCTAAGTGAGGTATCGAGGTGATGTCATAATTTAAAATAAGTTGTTTATTTTAAATTAATAAGATGTGTAAGGGACCAAGGGGAGTTGACACACTTTTGGTGTCTACATTTGCCCCTTTTTGTCTTGTTGGTTGTTCTTGATGAACTACAAGACAAAAATAAGGTGTTAGTTGCCCCAGGTATGGGATAAGGTGTAGGTTGCCCCAAGTATGGGATGAGGTATTCCCCCTCAAAGTGGGAGTTGAGGGAAGGTAACCTAATATTGGGTGCCGATTTGATAAGCAATGGATGAGTATGGTGAAGTTGGAGTGTGAATGCTACAATAGTTGAGATTGTGCGTATACCACTTCATGTGATAGGTAGGTCAAATTGTCATGGTCAAGGTCGAGGAGTGATAAAATCAAAGTAACTGGTCCCCAGCATTTAGTCATAGCTGATTGGGTTAAATGATCAAAGCTATAGCTCCAATGGTCATCATGTTCCAAGTATCTCAAGCTCAGGAAGTGCTCTTGGAAAACATGAAAATGTCACAAATATTGGGGATCAACTTCGGCATGATCCATCAATATGTGTGAGGGTCATAATGTGGGTTGCATACAATTTGCTAACTATTTGTGAGGTAGCATATATGCAATCAAAACAACCAAGGCAAAGTTGTCTCGAAAGGTGGCCATGGTTTGAGGAGATGGCTGAAATCTCCAAGGTCATTGGTCAAGTCAGGTTGAGATATAAGTGATCTCAAGGGTTGTTTGTTATGGTCAGGGAGATGTATGTGATCTCCAATATGCCCCATGAGAAGTCCAAGGTGACTTATACAATGTCAAGGCTGGTTGTGTGGGCATGATTTTGGACTGGTTTAGATAGTTGGTCCATTAGGTAAATGAACCAAAGAATGGCCGAGCTAACCTCAGAAGACCCCATGTCAACTGAGTGCTACCTACATAGCCCATGTGAGGGCCTCAGGCCAATGTAGTTCTCCCCAAAAGGGAAGAAGAGTCAAAGAGGTTGTTAGTTGGTTTGGTCATGTTAGAAATGATGGATGTATGATGATGTTATAGCCTTTTCCATTTTGTGTGATGGTGTATGCTGTAACATAGGTTATGTGGTTTTTCATCCTTAGCATTTTTCCATATTCATGATGGTGTATGCTAAAAATGAAATGAGTGTATGATGATGTTACAACCTTTTCCATATTATGTGATGGTGTATTTTGTAACATGAGTTATATGGTTTTTCATCCCTAGCAATTTTCCATATTGGTGATGGTGTATGCTAAAAATGAAATGAGTTTATTTATGCTTCAGCAAGTTTCCATATTGGTGATGGTATATGCTTGACATAAATTGCATGTGGTTGGTAGTTTCCATGTATATTGTTTTTCATAGAAACTAATGTGAATGGCCTATGATAATTTATATAACACAAATTGGTATTTGTAATAAATAAATAATGAGATTATGTTAGTGGTTGAGAAAATATCTATTTGTATGTTATGTTTTGGCATGTGACGAAGATGTATAAGAAGTGAAAGGCGCATTGCTCTTTCATTGACAAGGACCATAATGATAGCATAGATAAGGTTTTTGCAAACAAAAGCCCCATTCATGCATTACGTCATTGACCAGTGATTAGTGTTAGAGAAGTACTTGAATCACTTGACATTAAGTGAGCTCAAAGTCCCTTGAGAATGTTGGGGTAATAGGTGTGATTATGTGATATGTGAGGAAAGCGTAACCCTTTTTAGCAGGGATAACTTTGCCCCTTTTATAAGTGACCCCGGGAATGACTATAGGCTAGTCCATGACTTAATAATTTGTCAATTAGTTTTTTTTTGGTAGACTGATCAATGCGGGAAGTCCACTTTGGGATGTTATTTTGTTTGTTGTGGTCATATGAAGCTGATCGATGTGGGTAGCTTTTGAGAGAGTGTTGTGTATGTAACAAAATTTGGGCATAGCCATCCTTCAAGGGAGTGGTCTATGTTTTGCTTTGTATGTATTGATGTCTTTGGATAGTTATCCTTCAAGGGCGTGGTCTAGTAATTATAGCAATGATGTAGCTATCCTTTGAGGGAGTAGTCTATATTTATAGTTTATGACCTTTGGTAGGCATCCCAATTTTGTATATTCTTGTTGACTAGAGTTTTAGTCATGGACTAGACTATAGAGGTTTATGGGTTTCCCTTTTATTAGGACAAAGTATTAACACTTGAAAAAGGGTTAACTAATGTCATAGGGGAAAAAGGGTTGAAAGGAATAGGAATGAGGATGATGGGGGTTGCTCAAGGGACAAGCTCAAGTTAAACATCAAGTGAATGATTACTTGATTAACAATGGAATGGATGAAGATGTAAGGCATTAAGGGGCTTAGGTTTTGGTTACCCTTCAAGAGAAGACAGACGATAAGTCCTTGATCCATACTTGTGTGTTATGATATAAGCTTTGAGCCAATTAGGAGCAAACTTGCCTCATTTGCTTCTTTCCATATTGGTCACGTGTTGTTTTCTTTAAGGATGAGATCTTCGATTTTAAAATCCTGCTCTTTCATATTTTTGTTGTAGGCATGTTTTGGTCGATGTTGGACGTGAATTCGGTTGGTATGTTGTTGGCATTTGACACAACGCCGAACATAGTTACTGTAGTCTTGGTTAAGAGTGGGCCAATAATAGCCCAGATGGAGGACGCACTTGGCCAGCGAATTACCACTAAAATGTCCCCCATAAATCCTATCATGGACATTTTTGAGGGTATGAGATGCTTCAGTGGTGGTTAGGCATCGAAAAGGGAGGCCGTTGAGACCTCGTTTGTAGAGAAGACCCCCTAACATAGTGTTTCACGTAGTACTCTTGATAAAATCCCACCATCTATTGCTAGAGAGGTTAGGAGGCATGATAGAATATGTCAAGTAGTAAACAAGTCATTTATACCAAATGTCATGTGGACTAGAGAGGTTAGGAGGAATTTCCCCCATAGATGTTTGTTTAGATGTGCCCAAGATAGAAATCTTGGGTTTTAGTGGTTGAGAGGACTTGGCAAATGGATATATTCCAGGGGTAAAGACCTACTCTTTTCCTTTATCTTTCAGTGTTTGGGACCTAGTGGCCACATTAATAGTGTTGATTTCAAATAAAGGGGGAGAAGGCGATAGAGGGACCATAATCTCATGTTGGGATCTCGATTTAGGTGAAGAGGTTTGTGAGGCATGGGATGGTGTCGGTGGTTTGTTAGATGGGTGGTCAATGAGAAGGGTGCCTTTTTTCAAGTGTTGGCAAATGACAACCTTAAGGGCACAACAATGCTTGGTATCATGTCTAGATGTGCGATGATACCAATAAATTTTAGTGTCATCGAACCAAGATGGTTTTGGTCTGAGAGGTTGGTATGGTTTAATATGTGGGAGGATGATGTTAGAAGACTGCAACAATCAGCATAACATCAAATCATAGGAACTTGCTAATGGGTCTGCACACTTTATCATAGTAAGGGTTGACAACTTCTTTTTAGGAGTTATAGGAGGAGTTTTTCGTACCATCTTTTTGTTTGGCGGTGTGGCCACTCACATAGAAGGCACTTTCATGCTGAGAGGTGTCAAATTTTTTGGAGGAAGTATATGTGTGATGGGTAGAGGGAGTAATGGAGGCATTTTGCCTTTGTTAGGTGTTGGGGTTGGGAGCACTCCTATTAAAGTAAATGGATGTGGGCCCAAAATAGAGGGCAATGGTGATGGTGGGGGAGCAGTTCTCTGACATGGTTTAGTAGCCTTCTTTAATTTGGTGTGAGGACCACTATTGTGTGGGGCGAGGTTCAAGTCTACCTTCACTTGTGGGTGAGTGAGGTTGATGCAGGATGAACACTGAGAGATTTAATCTATTTCAATATGATGGACACTTGTGAGGGTTTAGGTTTGGATATGGAAGATTAAGCTTCTGAAGATTTGGAAGTAGAAGCCTAATTCTTGTTAGAGATGTTATGGTGAGTAGTCAAAAAAGGCTTGGCAGTGTAGGATGAAGTGGGATGTGTAAGATAAGGAGACTTAAGTTGCTCCCATAATGATTCATGTTTTAAGTTCCTTGAATGGAAAAATCCTAAGTTTTCTACCAATCGAGAGAAGGGTTTAGGTGACGTCACGTGAGGTCTTGTAGTCAGTCTTTTAGAGGATTTGGGTGATTGCGAGAGTGAAAAGGTGTTAGATGTAGTGATCTCGAGCCAAAGGTGAGAGAAAACCGTCACTAGATCTGCCTCGAGCGAAGTAGGTGAGGTGGCTAGTTCTTCACTCAACAGAGAAGGGATTTGAGAATTGGGCTCTTCAAGTGGATAGAGCATAGGGATGATCAAGCTTTCGACATGTGGTCTAGGAGTGGGGCAAGTATGATCCCCCATTGATGATAAGAAGGATGAGGGTGAAGCCACTGGCATTGGTGCCATACAAACATCCTCCAATATGGGAGAGGTCAAAGTAGCCTCTCCAACATGTGAAAGAGGGCTAGATGGAGGACAAATAGGAAAAGAAGGGCCTTCTACCTATGGTGGACAAATAGGTTGACTAACCTCTTCAGATTGTGGGAGAGGTTGGTTAGAAACCATGTCAACCATGCGTATATTGCGCTCTTGAAGGTTATCGGCTATGGTCTAAATGTTATTTTGACTTGGGGGATGGTTAGGGAAGGTTGTCTAAAGACATCCATGTTTTGGTTAGACGGCACATTTGGGTTGTCTAAAACAAGGTCTTCTTTGTCCAACATGTCTTGAATAATGTTTTTGAAGGTTTTACAATTGTCCATGTCATGACCATTGACATGATGATAGGTACAAAAGTCATTTTCCCTATACCAAGCAGGGATGGCTTTTGAGGGGTCAAATTGGACAGGTCATATTTGAGGGAGATTGAGGACCCCCTGCTTTACTAATTTATCTTACATGAAAGCATATGATTCTCTTATTGGAGTGTATTGACACTATATATACCGTTGTTGGAATTGTTTTGTAATGCTTTGTGATGTGGAAGGTTTAGATTGGTTATTGGTGTTTGAAGATGATGATCTAAGCACCACAGCATTTGTTGATCCTTTGGACTTGGAGTGGGAGGAAGAAGATTTGGAAGAAGGGTCATTGGATTTTACGTTGGTATGCAATTTGACCTTATCTTCTTTGATAGCGTGGAGTTCAAGATTTTTGGCCATGGTAAAAGCTTCATCAAATGTGCAAAATGTTTGAACCTGCAAAGTGGATGAGATGTGCTTGGCACATGCTCGTGAAAAGAGCTCGATGAGCTCAAGTTGAGGTAGTGAAAAGGACAGTTGGTTGATCAATCCTATCCAATGGGAAATGAAGTTAGCTATTGACTCACCATCGAATTGTTTAAAAGAATATAGGTCTGTGATGGAGACTTTTTTAGTGATGTTGGTTAAAAAGTGGTCGAGGAATACTTGAGCTAGTTGAGTGAAGGTAAAGAGAGAATGACTGGTAATAGAGCTATACCAATCAAGGGTGGTTCTAGAAAGTGACATGGGAAATGTGCGAAGTAATAACGCATCATCATGTGCTATAAGGTAGCAAGCATGTCTAAATTCTCATAGATGTTTTTGTGGGTCCTCTTTACTCTAAAAGTGAGTAAATTTTGGGAGTTCCCACTGGCTAGGGTATGGTCTAATAGGCACTGAAGGGTGAATAGGTTCATTATAGATTTGTTCATATGAAAGAACATTCTTTGAACCAGAAATAGATGTCTCAAGGTTGGACATCTTATCCATCAACATCTTAATTAGATCAGCTGATGGATTGGTAGGTGGAGCACCCCCTAGGTTGTAAGGTACCTAGAAGGCATTGGGAGGGTCGTATGATGTACTTGGTTACATTTATGTAGGCACAACATATTGGTAGTTTGTCATAGGGACTGATATTGAGGTCAAGGGGGCTTGTGCCACAAAATTAGAGGGCACAACTTGACTAGATGTCATTAAGGGTGGTTGAATGGCGGCGAGACTAGTTCAAGGATGAGTAGCCACTCTTGTGTTTATGGGTGTAAGAGTGGGTGGGAAAGAGACAATCAAGTTCTGAAATGGTGTTGAACTTGGTTGAATTGTTTGTGATTGAGGGGGTATGGAAACCCCAATGGAGGTAGGGCCAGAAATAGAAGGGGGACATTGGCCATGGTTGGGTTATTGGTCAAGGCAATGGCCTGAGTGACCATGGGTTGGGTAACGAAAGCTATCGATATTATTACCGCTTTAGTCAAAGAAGTTAGCACCCCATAAATAGGATTGCCTGAAGGGTCTCACATTTGGCTTCTAGCGAGATAGTGTTGGAGAGCCTTGATGTTGTGGTCAAGGAATCTCTCAAATTCTTGATCCCCTTTGGGAACAATATGAGGTTGATTTGGAGTAGGTTGGATAGGATTACACTCAGTGTATGAAGTATACTCCATTAGAGGACTTGTTATGAAGGGTGAAGGTGGAAGTGGTTGTTGACTTGTGTGGTTAACAAGGGATTTGGCTTGACTATGTGTCAAAACCATCTAAGGCAAAAGGGGTTCAGGTTCCACAAAACTGTGTGTTTTAGTTTCAAAAAACTAGAATGTGTGTTTAACAGCAAAAAAGTCAGGTTTTAAGCTTGTTGTTTAGGAAGAAAATTTGTTGACAGTGACCGACGTCAGTGGAAAAACTGATGTCCGTGAAGATATGTTGCTAATGTCGGTCAGATAACCGATGTCGGTTAAGATGAGTTGCCAACATCAGTGGAAAAACTGATGTCAGTGTCTGTGTATTTCCATAAACTCAAAAAACTGAAATTTTTTGGAAGAAAAGAAAATTCTAAGTTGTTTCATAATAATGCGACCTTACTAGCTCAAAAAACTAGATAAGAATAGCAAAATAGATGAAGGCAAGCAACCTCTAAATGTTAAATTCCTAAGAATAAATTTTAGAGTCGTGGTGGCTTATGCCTTAGAAGAATATGTTTGGGAATTGGGATTTTAGAATGGGTCCTAAAGAGGAAGTCTATGGTTGGTTTTGGGTTATGTTTTGGTACTCAAAAATCTATGTTAGGTTTTGTACATGGCCTAGTGCTAGGGGCTTGCCCCCCTCACTTCACGAACCCAAAGCCGAGCTAGGCCACTTAGCCAATATATACTTTGCCTATAGTTTATGCTCTGCTGGAGAACAGAGTGGGTCCTCCTCTTGGTAATGAAGTCCAAGTAGGATTGCCAAGAAGGGTAAGGTATCTGCTAGGTGATGAAATCCTAGATGGGCCTTGTCTCAGGTATATTTAGATGTTTAATTTTGAATGTGGTCTGGTTGTGTAACATATGTGCACTATGATTTATTCATAATGTGTTTTAATTACTAAGTGAGAAGGCTAAATATGCATTCAAGCAAGAATGAAATGCAATAGTGTTTTTAACCCAAATTGAAATGTTTAGTTCAGATGCAAACAAGTGGGGAAAAGGTTAAGAGTATGAATTTTCACTACTCTAAGATGCAAGCAAGAAGTGACAAGAAGAAAAAGAAACATTTTTTTTAACTTGTGCTAATGATTTCTTTTCGAAGTAAAGAGATAGAAGAAGGATGCAAGGAGATAAAATTTTCCTAATGCACCTATATGAAAGTTTGATTTTTAGAAGAAATAAACCCAAGGAAAACTCCAAGGTCCCATCGAGCGTGTCAGAATGTTTCTACTCATTTTTTATTTTTACATTTAGAAGAAAGAAGAAACTAAAGGTTAAGGGTTAGGGGTTTGTATGTTACCTAGATTAAGTTGTGCACCATATTCAAGTGATGTAGGAGCTCCTCTTTGGTTGTGGAGGAAGACACCTATAGATAAGAAAGAAACTCAAACAAAGAGAATGTTAGACAAATATATGGTGGACTGCCAAGCACACGCTCGATCCTAGAAGTGTAAAGCTCTGTGAGGGATGATAGTCCACTATTTATGAAAAAGAGTGTCATATAAAGATAAATAATAAAAGACTAAGAAAGAGAAAGTAGACAATGCATACCTATTCTCTACAATTAGTCTGCCACAGTCACCGACATCGATAGTTCTGCCAGCGTCAGTTTGACAATATGCCGACGTTGGTTATGTTATCGGTGTTAGTTTGGGTTGTGGTCAATTTCAGTCAGGGAAATGGGCCTTGGATGGGTTTTGGATTATGTCAATGGTCGATAGAGGAGTCTGGAAGGAGTTTGGTAGTTTAAAAGGTTTGTGTATGGTTGCAGGATAGTGAGTAGGGTCTGAGAAGGGACAAAGATAGAAGGTTGGTGTGTAAAGAGGATAAGGATATCGGGAAGGCTTTTCAGCCTCTCTAGGAAGAAGTCAGGTCTGGTTTATAGTATCTAGAAATAGTAAATAGAAACCTATTACTAATGTATTCTAAATACTGAAATAAGATAGAAGAATACTTAGCTCTGGTTGTGGCTGATGTCGAAGATCTCATGCAATGTTTCCAATCCAATGTCTGGAGTGATTCTATAGAGTTTTTGTAGCCTGGAGAGTGAAAGTCAAAGTATGATGCTTGGTCTCAGAGTGTGCGCATCGATATCCAAGAGTCTAGGGCCCGAGAGAGAGAGAGAGCCAAAGAGCCAGAGAGAGCGAGGGTCTGAGAGTGAGTGTCTGAGAGAGAGGAAGTGAGAGAGTTAGGATTTGGGGCCTAGCTCAAGGTTAGAACTTGGTTTAAGAAATTGATGTCAGTGATCTTGCCAGTGTTAGCCAATTTTTGACTGACATCGGTAGCCAGAGAATGGGTAAAATGCCTATTTTTAGCCTTTCACCCATTCTCCATCTGCCATGTGCATTTGCTATTGGAAAATAGTCAAAATATGGGGTTATTATGCATGAGTATTGATTATGCGGTTGGAAAGGAGTGAGATTAGGTCTTAGGTGGTTATGATATGAAGGACTTAGTCATAGGGTGAGTCATAGGGTAGGAAATGGTCTTAGGGTGAGGTGTGTAAGGCGAGATGTCCTAGGTGAGGTGTTGAGGTGATGTCATAAATTAAAATAAGTTGTTTATTTTAAATTAATAATATGTGTAAGGGACCAAGGGGAGTCGACACAATTTTGGTGTCTACACTAACACAATGACACCTATGAAAAAATCCAACTCTAAACACTCAAATAGTAAGCATACTATTCTACCAATAGAATTATGACCAACAAGTCATATAAATAGTCCTCAATCTATTCTACTCTTCAACTCATCCTCAAGAAACTCTACCCCTCCTTCACTCCAAAAAACACACACAAGCCTCTCTCAAATCACTCTTTAGTCTCTTACACAAAGTCTAGAACCCAACAACTTTGGTTTTACTATTTATAGAATAATCTTGATCAACACCATCTTAGATAGCCATTAGGCATGTCTTAATCCTTAAGACATATGTAATATGAAAATAAGGCTCAATACAATCTACATAGGTTGGGTATAGTAGCTATGGGTCACCCTTAAGCAACTACACCTTTTAACAAGGCACTTGCAGCTCTTATAAGTCTTATGGAGACCTAATAACCCATTAGGCTCATCCTTGAGAAAAAAATGAACACAACCAATTTTAATTACATGGGTCCACTCCTTATGTCCCCTAGGAAATCCTCAAATGATCATAATCAACTTAACTTTCCTTTGCATATGCTCAAACAACTCAAACACAAACCATATACATAGGAACACCATTACTGAATATATAGTCAACTTCTTAAGCATTGTTCATACTTAAGATAGATTGATCACACCTCCAAAATCCACACAAAGCATCTTCATGGATTCTACAATAATTTCCAATATCTAAGTCATAATGAGACATCAAAAAAATCTTAAATATCCTTCTCGACTCACTTAAAAAACATGCATGAATACATAATAAACTTTTAGGCCCAATATCTTTATCTATACTCACTTTCAGATCTTCAAATCTATATAACCAGATGTTATTTAGAGTCCTCTACCACTTTGCTTTTTACTGCATGAGAAAATTCATCTTCTATTGAATTATATGGTCAAAAAACAAAGCTCTAGTTTTTCTTGTGTTAAATTCAAATATTTGAATAGCAACAGTCACAACTAACCTTCAAAAATAATGCTTGAATATCATGGACTCTCAGCTCAAGATCAATCTCATACTGTTGATCTTGTTTGAGATTTAATGTATAGACTACCAAATCCAATCATTAAACATGTATTACTTTAATCTCATCTCATGAAATTTGGTAACTTTTACTCAATGCATTCCATTGATCTATGTGGATCAATCAGATATTTAATGATTAACACTCACCATTCAATCAACTGTATGAACACCCATTAGCCATTGGATCATTATCCTATACCTTTACTCAATCATTAAACATCATGCACCTATCCTCATCTCTCGACATCCTAACTCCTTAGAGGCAATGTGTACAATTTATTTTTCTTGATCTTTAACACATTTAAAAATTTCAAGTATCTGGACCCTATCAATATGCATGAGTAGCCATTTTTGCACTTGAATAACTTCTTATGCGCTTACCTACAGGATGTCAAATTTTGACCATATGATCTCCTTCTATAGGAAAATCCAACCATATAATATAATTATCCTATAAATATCACATGTGTGATATATAATACCATTAACGTGCCTTCTCATAAACTTCTACACATATTCAACCATGTCCAAATCTTCTTGAGGGGCAAACTTTGATCATCCATAACTTTTATTGTGCTTTAGTGCATGAACTCAAATTTAGCACAAATGATCTATGCTCAAAACCAAAAAACTCATATGATCATGTTTTCTTGACACTTTCACATGTGAAAAATATAACACCATCAAAGTGCTCACTTGGCTCTTTCTACCACACTGTAAAACTGGCTAAGTATGGGAAAACATAGCCAATCTGCTTGGAAACCCAACTTTGCAAAAGCATATCTTCTAACATGCTACATCACATGATCTAGAAATTAGTGAAAATAAACTAGGTCAAAAAATCAACAAACACATATGATCACATTTACCTAAAATTTACACACATGAAAGATATTCTATCATCAAATTACTTTCTCAACCCTTTCTCACCATATTGCAAATTTGGCTAAGTATGGGAAAACTATGAAATATGACTGAGAAGCCAATTTTTCACCCACATATATTTGACCATACTTTGATGCATGAATTTAGATCTAGCACATAAAAACTAAGGATTACTCTAATCATAACCATATGACTAGCTCCCCTTGATGCCTTCCCATGTGGCAACGGCAATGTCATCAAACTACCTACTCATTTTTTCTACCACTAGACCCAAAGTGTCTAGATGAGAACTATGATCAACCAGATGAATTCTACTTATGTACATAAGATTTCAAAGCATGGATCATATCTTATAGGATCCCTTCCACATGTTAAAATATCCATACTCATCCTTGATCCTCTTAATCTATGTCAATACTAAATATCAACCAACCATACATAAATCACACTAGAATAAACACATTGCACACTTTGTCATTGTCACATTAAAGCATATTTTACACTTTGTCATTGTCATTTAAACTATCAAGGCATTTCATCCACTCACTAGGGAACCTCCATGAGACCACTATGACATTATCATGACAACTCTCCAATAATCTTCCCCTTTGTCATTGATGTCAACACCTATCAATAAAGTAATATATAGCTTACTTGCTTCTCTCATCAAAGCATTCTTATAATAGGGACTTTCTCCCCAATAGGAACTTTCTCCCACTTTGACACAATGAAGAAAAAACACACAAAATAACTGAAAACTAATATATCTTACCAAGAAATAATTGAGAGGGACTCCCCCTAAGAATTTTTGATCAATTTCACCTTCTAAGCATCTTCATATCTCCACACACCATCAATAATCACCATGTAGGGTTACTAGCCTTTTATCTCAAGATACACCATGACTACCAACTATGCATCTAAATTATACAAAAATAGGAAACATATACTGAACTAACCTAAGAACATACCTTCAAATATGCATACCTTTCTCTTTTGGATAAACTAAGCAACAAGCATTCTTCTTCAAACTAGGTCTATTTAACCTCCTTGTAGCCCTATCTAAAACTTGTAGATCCCATAATTTTCAATAAAAACATCTTCATGACCTAAAAATTCATATCTAGATTAATTTCATATGCCCCCTCAATCATACCAATTTGCATAACCAAGATCGTCTTTTGAAACATACTTCTTTCACAAACCTACTAGCCAATTAGCCCTCCATATTGAAAAAAACTTCAATATTATGAGAACCATAAACCTTCAATTCTCTATGAATCTTGATTTGACCACCTATTTGGCCCATTCAGCAAATTTATAAGCCTCAAACCTCAACTTATAATGTAGGCCACTTTTTTAGCAGAGCCCAATACCTTAGAATATCAAAGTAAATAGGGTCAACAAACCTCCTCCTAGTCAACATACATATATGATACTACTTGCACACCTGGAGATAGCCATCAAACACTTATAGACCCAAAAATTAGCCTCCATACCTTTGGGAATCCATACTTCCTATAACCCATTTTAGTCCTTCTTGCCCTTAAACCAAAAAGAGAGAGAAAATTGAGAACACTCAAAAATCCTCAATTGGCACATACATACCTTTAGACCTTAAAAACATATGGAGTGCACCACAAAGAAATACATAGACATTTATAAGCACCAAAACACTTCTTGTCATTTTCATCAATCTCATTGAGCCACTTGGAACCATCCAATCTAACTCTGTATTATAGCTCTTTCACAAAACCTCTAATATAGGCTCATGAATTTGTTTCTTCCCCTTAACTAAAGACCTTATTTGATTGGCATTAACATCTTGAGCACACAAAATTACTTCTCTACTAAAAGGAGTCTCTTAAGAAGAATAGATAGAGACACATTTTACACCTTAATACTCTAAAACAAAAATAGATCCTCATCATATTCCATCTCCTCCTTACTCATCTGATATTTATAGTTCTTTTTCTTCTTCTTTGGCTTTATAGAAACAACTTCCCAAAACACTACAACATTATCCTTTTCTTCTATGATTGGATTATCAATACATGAAGACAACATAGATTCATTACATTCCTTTTCATTTGAAGACTCTTCCTTACAGCTTGGAAACTCATCATTAGGAAAAAATAGTTGATGTTTTATACATGATACATGCATAGAAATAGTAGAATGTTCAATTAGAACCATACATACCTCAAGACTAGCCTCAAACATCACCTTGGTCTTCTCTTTGAGCTTTATTTATTCATTCTCAACATGAGAAAACACTAAAACCTATTGGTACTCTTCAACTTTTGAAGCATTCTCCACCATAACAAATAGATTACTTGGACCTGTAGTCTCATCATGAATCACACTTGTCACCTTTGACTTCCATGTGTTAAATTTCATTTATCATTAAAATTTAGGAGCTTAATTAAATCTATTACATCTTGTAGGCATTTGCTTATAGAACCTATCAATGTGACCTCTCTATTCACAATTATAGCACACCATATATTTTTTAAGAAATGTATCTTGTCTTACCTTATTTGGATAAATATTTTCAATGTGTCTAATGTCATGATAAACAAAATATCTTCCCATTTTTGAAGAGGACTCACCTTGTCTAATCTTATGTGGATGATGGTTTGCATAGTGTCTCACATCAAGATAGTTAAGCACTTAATTATTTTCACACCTTTTGACTAATGACCCCCATCATAGTTCCATGCAAACTCATTTCTAATAAGTCTCTCACATTATCTATCCATATGACCAAATTTATTACATGTGTAATAGTAACCATTTAATCTTGCATACCTCATGGCATTTGGTTGTTAGTTTTGATTTTTATTCATTGTACCAGCACCTTCAGTCCTTCTCTGATCCTTTGTCTTCAAATTATGATTATCCTAGTTCACATTAGTCTTTATATTGTCTTGAGTAACATTCTTCTATTTTTATTCATATCCAGGACTAGTTCTATCACTAGCATGCTTTTGACCACTTAGAATGTTGTCTAGATTACTCGAACTCTTTTTAAATCTCATAAATGACTTCACCTTACTAGATGCCTTATCTAACTCAAATTTTAAAGACTCATTTTTAGAAACATACCTTTAACATTCTTATTCTTTGGCTTTTATACTTTTATACATAGATTCCAACTCGGAATTAAGAAACATGACAACACCTTCATACTCCCTAGAGTCTTTAACCAATCTAGCCTCAAATACATTGAATTGTTCTTCATAGTCCTTGAGCTTATATTTCATCTTCTTATTGATTTTGGTCTCAATATTCAATTATTTAAGAGAATTCATCAATATAGTATCACATTCCACCTCATCTTCATCATCATCTGAATCATTCCAAGTAGACACATTTTGATTTGAGTAACTTCCTCAACCATGAATAGAACTTCATCTTATGTAGGACCGTTATCTTCATGATCAAATTCTGAGTCACTATCTTCATTCTCATCTGATGAGATGCAATCTTCCTTGGTGTAGAGACTCTTATTATTCTTGAAGGAATTTTTATTATTGTTATACTTTATAAAACCTTTCTTCTTGTATGTATTCTTGTCATCATTTTGGCCTTCACCATGCTCTTCATCATCTTTCTTCTCATACTTATGAGGGCACTTCAAATCAAATTATCTTATCTTTCTAGAGTTGAAACATTTGAGGGGTAGTTTACCTTTATAATTTCCTTAGGAATTCTTCTTAGGCTTTATCTCTATCTTGAATTTTTCTTCCTTCTTTAAGGATATATCATCATTCTTCCTCATCTCGTAGGTAGTAAGGATGTCATGCAATTGATCCATCTTCAATTGAGTAACATCATGACTCTCTTCTATAAAAGATACTTTTGGATTAAACTTTGGGATAGATACCTTAATACCTTTTGTATAATGGTAGTCTCTTTAATATTCTCTCTAAAACATCTGATAATGTTCACAATCTCATAAACTCTCTGTAGAAAGGATACCAAAATATCCTCCTTGTTCATCTTGAGACTTTCAAATTTCCTTATGTGAGTTTGCAACTTAGCAAGCCTAACCTTTGAATCTCCTTTTAAAATAGTCTTCAATTTATCCCATATTTACTTGGTCTATGTGTAATGAATTACTTTGGTTAACTTAGTTTTTATAAGACCACAATTAACCTCATTCATTGCCTTAGAGTTGTTCTCAAACATCTTCTTATTTGCAACATGATATGGAGGAATAATAGGAGTAGTATAAACATCCAAAATAGATTAATATACATAAAACCATAGGTACATAATGTATGTCCTCATCCTTTCATTCCAAAATTCATAATTGGATCCATTGAACATTAATGCTTGCTTAGTAGAGAAACCACCTTGCACATTCTGACTAGCCATTGTACCTTGGATCACCTTCAAGTTGTCAAGCTTTTACCAAAGGATCTTGCTCTAATATCAATTATTATAGGTACAATCACTGAGAGGGGGAGTGAATTAGTGAGCCCAAATAATCCAACTTAAATTTTTATCTTTACAAACACTTAACCAATTATCATAAGCATTCATGAAGCATATACATAATTCATAGCAATAAATAAGAGAGACAATGTAAGATCAATCATATAACACATGACATATGTGGGAATCCCTCTTTGAGAATAAGACCCACTAGAAATTTTAATTCTAATTTCCTATAATAATAAGATCCAATCTATACCATCTACAAATGATCAAGGAACTACAATCCCTATTTAGTGAAACTTTAATCCCATAAGGGGCTACCACCCCTATCATAGCTGAGTTGCAATAACAACTAGACCTTTTAGAAAGTTTCACCTTGAAAGGAGGTTAAAGCCACATTATATGTTGAGATAACATAACAACACCTATAAATAAATCCACCTCTAAACTAATTTCAACAACACCTAATGATAGACCTCTAATTATCACACTTTACCTTCACTCACACTCAAATAGCAAGCAACTATTTTACCAATAGAATTATGACCAACATGTCATACAACTAGTCCAGAATCTATTACAATATTAAAATCATCCTAAGGGCACTATACCTATCCTTATTTCCACAAAACACACACAAGCCACTCTCCAATTTCTCTTTAGTCTCTTGCACAAATTCTAGAACCTAACAACTTTGGTTCTACTATTTATAGAGAAATCTTGATCAAAACCATCTTAGTTAGCCATTAAACATGTCTTAATACTTTATATATATATATATATATATATATATATATATATATATATATATATATATATATATATATATATATATATATATATATATATATATATATATATATATATATATATATATATATATATATATATATAATATAAAGATAAGTCTCAATACAATCTACATAGGTTGACCATAGCAGCTATGGGTCACCCTTAAGTAGCTACACCTTTCAACAAGAAACTTATAACTCTTATAGGTCTCATGGAGACCTATTCACCCATTAGGCTCATCCTCGAGCAAAACATGAACATAGGACCACTTCTAATTACATATATCCACTCATTATGTCACCTAGTACATATTTAAATGATCATGGTCAACTTATCTTGCCTCTACATATGCTCAAACAACTCAAACATAGACCATATGCATAAGAACACCATTACCAAACATATAGTTAACTTCTTAAGCATTATTCAAACTCAATATAGATTGATCACACCTCTAAAATCCATATAAATCATCCTCATGAAATAAATAACACTCCTTAATAGCTAAATCATCATGATACGTCTAAAAAACATCAAAACGAGCTCAAATATCCTGCTTGGGTCACTTGTAAAATATGCACGAATACATAATCAACTTCTAGGCTTAATATGTTATCTATACTCACTTCCAAATCTTAAAATCTATATATCTAGATGCGCCTTAGAGTCCTCTAATACTTTTCTTTTTACTACATGAGAAATATTTTATTTTATCAAAAGATATGGTTGAAATACAAGCTCTAGTTTTTCTTGTGTTAAATTCAAATATTTGAATAGCAACGATCACAGTTAACCTTCGAAAACAATGCTCAAATCTCATGGACTCTCATCTTAGGATCAATCTCACACCATCAATATTTTTTGAACTTTAATTTACAGACCACAAAATCTAATCATTAAACATTTTTTACTTTAACCTCATCTCATGAAATCTAGGAACTTTGACTCAATGCACTCCATCGATCTATGTGGATTAGTCATATCTTTAATAATAAACATTCACCATTTGATCAACTATACAAATGCCTTCTCACTATTAGATCATTATCTTATGCCTTTACTCAGTCATTAAACATCATGTACCTATCCTCATCTCTTTTCATCCTAACTCCTTAGAGGCAATATAGACCATTGATCTTGCTCGAGATTTAACACTTTCAAAAATGACTATGGGGACCCTACCAATATGCATGAGTATCTATTTTAACACTTGAATAACTTCTTCTACACTTACCCATAAGATCTCAAATTTGGACATATGATCTCCTTCCATAGGCTAATCCAACCATGTGACATAATTCTCTTGGAACTCTCACATGTGTGAGATATAATGCCATTAACATGCCTTTTCATAAACTTATGTCACAGAGTCAACCATGTCTAAATCTGCCTAAGAGGTAAACTTTGATCTTTCATAAATTTTGTCATACTTTAGTGCATGAACTCAAATTTAGCACAAATGATCTATTATCAAAACTAAACAAACCCATATGATCATATTTTATTTATACCTTCACATGTGCAAAATATAATACCATAAAAGTTCTCACTTGGCTCATCCTGCCACACTAAAAAATTGGCTTAGGAAAACATAGTCAATCTGCCTTAGAGCCCAACTTTACAAAAGCATATCTTATGAGGTACTACATTTCATGATATATAAATTATTTAAAATAAACTAGGTCAAAAACTCAATAAACCCATATGATCACATTCACTTGAAACATCCACACATGTGAGATATTTTATCATCAATTACTTACTCAATTTTTTGTCACCATATTGCAAATTTGGCTAAGTATGGGAAAACTATGAAATATGACTAAGAAGCCAGATTTTCACCCTCATATCTTTGACCTCACTTTAATACATGACTTGATATCTAGTGCATAAATAGGGACTACTATGATCACAAACATAAGACCATCTCCCCTTGAATCCTTCCTACATGGTAATGGTGATGTCATCAAACTACCTACTCAACTTTTCTACCACTAGACCCAAAGTGTGTAGATGAGAACTATGATCAACCAGATGAATTCCACTTGTACACATAAGCTTTCAAATCATGGATCATATATTTTAGTACCTATTATACATGTTTAAACCTCCATACTCATCCTTGATACTCTCAATATATGTCAATACTAAAGATCAACAAACCATACATAAAGCACACTAGAACAAGCACATTTTACACATCATAATTGTCACATAGAAGCATATTTCACACTTTATCATTGTCATATAAACTATCAAGTCACTTCATCCACTCACTAGGGAACCTCCATGACACCACTATGACATCATCATGACAACTCTCTAATACTATAAACTTCACACCCTTTTTTTTAAAGCCTTAATCTTTTAACCTAAGTGACTAAGGTAAAGGGAACATTATGAAAATTTAAGCAAGGTGACCACTAAATATAATGGATAGGCCATTCATAAAACCCTCATCTATCCAAGTAAGATGAGGCTTAAGCTTCTCCCATTTTTTCCATAGGCTTTAAACACCAAAGGTACCCTTGATTTTAAATGCAACAGGGATAGTAATAAGGAAGTGAAGTCCTAAGCCTTAGAAATCCTTTATACCACATGGAATCCACTAATAAATATAATGGAAAAAAATAATCTTCTAGGATTCATCCCCGACAAGACCTATAACAATCCATTTGAAACCAAGAGCAAGGCCTTGAATTTTAATTTTTAATATACCCAGGCCACCATCTTCCTTGGGTCAGCAGCATATGTTCTAGGAAAGTCTATGAAATCCTTTGTGACCCTTAAAATTATCCCATATAAAATATCTTATTATTTTTCTATATTGATGTAAGAAGTGTTATAAGGGGCCCAACAGGAAGGATAATAAACATGAGTAGCTATCAAAACTTTAGAATAAATCTAAAATTTGTTAGCAAGAGATAAAGGCTTTGTGATCCAAAATTTTTTTCAACTCTTTATACCACATACGAACATAGCTCAAAGGGAGAAGTCTAAAAATCAAAATGGATTCTAAGAAACTTAAACTACACCCTTAGAAGAAGCCACTGCCATTGATATCCCTCCATCCAAAGAGGTTTGGGACCTAGAGACTGGTAGTAGAATTGAGTCTTTCTCCATTGGATAGATGAGCCAAAAGCCTAATAAAAAATATGGATACATTCCATAACATTATTGACTAACTCTTCTTCCTCTTAAAGAGTGATAAAAAAGTCATGTACAAAGCAGCCATTCAAAATTTGTATGTCAAACTAAGGGAGGGAAATGCCTTTCACCAAACCCATAATAGTGTAGTTAGCTAAAAGGTATCTAAAGACTTATGTTGTTAACATGTATAAATAATGATACAAAGGGCATAATTATTGGATATAATGATGAATTTCAAACTGATAAGATTGGGTGCCATTAATTTTAATATAAGCCCCAACATCTTGAAAGAGCATGTTGACTATTTTAAAAAATTTGGGGCCAAAACCAAGGGCCTACAGTATATACAAAATGAAAGGCCATTAAATATGATCATAGGACTTTTAAAAATCAATATTGACAAATAAACCTTTTTCATTAGAGATCTGATCCCATTCTATACCTTCCCAAATAACAATGACATTTTCTAAAATGAATGTGTTGAATAAAGCCAATTTCTTCACTCCTAATAATTAGAGGAACAATATGCTTGACCTTAAGGGATAAATCCTTATCAATAATCTTGTAAAATACATTGAGCAAAGTAATATGTCTCTAATTAGTGATAATTTTAGGATCACCAACCTTGGGAATAAACTTAATATTACCTTGATTTATAAGGAGTCCCAAAGAGTTAGTTAAAATAACTTTAGAATATACTTTATGAAGATCGATACTAACAGTATCCCAAAGGTTCTAGTAGAACTCACATGGGAAACCATCAATTCCTAGATCTTTGTCAACTACCATCTGCTGAAGAACCTCATAGAGATTGATAAGAGATAAGGGTCTATCATAGGCCATCCTTTATGAATTGAAAAGTTTGTAGGGTACCACATGGAGGCATTGATGGAAAGACACCTCCTATTCTAGAAAGGAAGCTTGTACTTAAAAACACCTTGGTAATTATGAAAACAAATATTTTAGAATGTTAGGAAGCTTGGTAAGCGAAGCATTTCCTTGACAACATTAATTATATTACTAGCTCTCCTTGAATGAAGAAGAACAAACAAGTCTTTAGAGACCAACCACTACATATAAGCTCTCAATTTATATTCTTTGGCCTTGTGAGCCTCCTCTACTTGGATACTATGTTTCTAATGGGATACTTGAGTTTGAAGTTGAACATTGAAAGGAGATAACTCTAGATTCTATGAAACCTAGAGATATTCATGATTTATAGCATTATCCAGATGTCATCATAAAGAGGTTACTTATTTACCTTAGATTCAAAGAAAGGTGGAGGTGTGATCAAGAGAATCTAACTTCTAATTGATCTAGCCAGTTCCCCCCTCTGGCTAGGGAATCAGGGTCCAATTTTTTATAATATGCCCCACTATTATTTGATGTTTAAGTTAAGTAGTATTGAGATAAAATTGAGTAGAGGTAGGCTTCACATGAGGGGTGGTCCACTCAATATAAAAATAGATAGGGTGGTGATATGATAAAAAAGTATCATGGATGATTGATATGGGCCTATCATTCATTGAGGAAAAAATAAAATATCTTGTTCAACTATCAAAGATCAGTTAAGCCACTAAATCACCCTATCTTATCCCTATCAAAAATTGGACCAAGTGAACTAGGGGGTGGCTGATTTTTTCCTTCTGTGGTGATTGGGATCAAACACCCCAAGTTTTTTATGCATGTAAAACTAGGCTTCAAACTCCCCACACCCCACCGTATTAGAATACATCATTATTTATCCTTAATTGATTCCACCATGTTGAATTCACCATGGAGGATCCAATGCACATCAAGAAGTGAATCATCCAACCATCTCTATAGAGAATCCCACTCCACAACATCATTAGAGGCATATAAGTTAACCAACATAATGATATGATTATTAAATTCAAGAAGGGTATAAACTAACCAATGGGTGGGGTCTGAACCATAGTAAATTATATTATAATAAAGCTCTAGAGAAAAAAAGTGATGACCCCACCATACCCAACTTCATGCCCATTATCTTGACATATGGCCCTAGGACAAATTATTCATGTTGTATTCTGCATTAAGAAGCCAAAAATATTAACCTCTTATAAGCATAAAATTTTCATACTGATAAAAATATGGCAATTGTTCTTGATCACATACTTATACAGATGATCAGTAGGGCCTTGGACATTCTAAGAGTAAATAATTATTAGGAACTATTGAGGTACATGTCAATCTCTTCTATGAGATCTTCAAGTGAAGCAAACTGATTAAACATAAGTTTGATTGGCATGTAATCATTTATTTTAAATGATTATCTCTTATGATCTATATATTCCTCCTCCTTAGGATATGGAGAGGGACCACAAGAGTGTCGTAACATTGATTTATGATCTAGAGTGACAAAACTTTATTCTTCCTATGAAATATTCACCCTATGAGAGGGTTGTGATAGTGGAACTAACAGTGGAACCTCAACCAAAGAATCCATTAATTTCAAAGTATGTACAAGTAGAAGTGAAACTTTGCTAAGTAAAGAATTTTTTCTAGCAGAAGTTGAGGCATGATTATTCCCAACAGGTCTATATGAAAAACCTTGTGGCCTGCCACCACCTTTGGAAGAGTTATTTTTTTTGTTGGTGACTGTGTTCCAACCATCATTATTGTCATTTTTAGGTTTGGCCTTAGAACCACCTTTTTCTTCATAATTAGGGGGAGCATTCACCATCAGAGGACAATTTTAGATCATATGGTCTGAGACTAGCACTAAAATCAAGTATTAAAGAGATTGATGTATAAAACATGTTGATAAAATCAATTAGTGTGAATTTGGATATCAATAGAGTATTTCAAGTCTCAGGACAAATCCATTTCAACACAAACCCTATTTTGGGGATGAACCATAAATAACTTGGTTTAATCATGGCATATTCAATGCCCTATGGTTTTAATGAGCTAGTTAATAAAACTCCATAATGGGAGATGTACTCTAAGAAACTCAACCCAAACAGGGATTTTCATCTTTTCTCACTCTAAGACTTGAAAATCCCAAGTCTAGTGAGAAAATACAACTAGAGTGTTTTGAATAAACCAAGGCCCATGGTTAACAATGGCTTTGCAGTGTTCTAGGTTTGAAAAAAATATTAAAAAAAAATCCCTTGGAAAGGTTTTAGACTCGTAGTTTCACACCATGGCTTTACCAATGGTTGTGAACCCATTGTTTTAGAAGGCTCTCAAGTAGGAATCGACCCACAAAATAATCAATAAAAGTAAAATTTTCAAAAAAAATGATAGTCTTTGTTAAATTTAGGCATATCTAAAACAACATCAAATAATGGAGAATCAAAATTAGCAGAATTACCTTATGGAAGACTTATAGGAATAATTTACTCACCTAATTTGGGGCTATGGTTACATTCACTCATTCTATTATTCTTTGAATTTTCATATGTAGAGAAAGAGGTGGTGATCATTTAAAATAGGGTACCCCCTACCACTTAGAGGGTGAATCACTAATCAAAATTAGCAATAAATGTGAACTAAAGTAATATCCTACCTAGATATGTGGTGATTGTTAGTATGATAGGGCTGGTTAAAGGCTCATCAATGCAAATCTACAAAACCTAAAACCTTTGAATCCTATTGTATGGGTTTGGAATAAGTGTCCTTTACAAAATGGTTTTTTGAAAAGGATGAAACCACCTAGATGCTTATGGGTTTTTATTTGCCTTCATTCAAATTTAGGTCATGGACTATCGCTCCTCATAAATTTTTAAAAACTTAGTTCTTCATATTCATCATGACCTTGAGGGAAAATGGGTTAGTGGGAAAATAGGGTTGAGATGGCCCCAAAGACCCCTTTGTCAGTGACCATTGACTACATAGCCAATACTCTAAAGAGGGACTTATAATAATGTATTTCTCCCCTACATATTGGCTTGTGCTTGAATCATACCATATGTACAAATCAAGTACAACATTGACCTATCTTGTACCTTAGAAAATTAGGATCTTTGGATTCTCCTTTAGTAATTTAGACCTATCGATTTGTTATTTTTATTACTAGTATGGAGATAGGGAAGCATTGCTCAATTGAATTCTCTTTGGTAAGAATGCTTGGTATTATTCTCATGTTGATAGATGAAGAATTAATGAGATTGTATTTATATCAATCCCTCTGGATAAGTAAATTGCATTAAATCACTTAGGCCAATAATTAGGATACATTTCATTTGTAAAATATATGAATTTAGGGAATTGGACACTTACATTAGATCAAGACACTAACATCTATGTTAGTATTTATCATGGATGTTAGTATCTAAGAAACATTTAAGTAGGTATAGGTTTAGAACTTACAAAAATAGAAGATAAGTACATTTTAAGAATTTAGGGAAAGATATAAGTCTTGGGTCATAAACATAAGATTGGTTAGACTAAGCGATAGGCCAAGGGGCATAAGATAGAGTAAACACAATACTTGTGAAAGTGGGAAAGGTTTAGAATTGGTAAGGATAGCCAAAATCTAAGTTTTCCAAGTGTATAAGATTGAGGTGTTATGTAATCCATAAATATCATCTACATTTTACCCCCCTTTTCATCTACTAATAAAATTACTATTTTAAAGGAAAGGAATGTGTACCTAGATGTTTATAACACACATTGTCTTTACATGTTCCCAACTTGAGTGTTTTGCTAGTGACTAACCTTGTCATTATGTGTGCCCAACTTGAGTGCTTTGCTAATGAGTGACCTAAAACCAAGAGTATATTATATTATATAATAAATTCATATTTTTAGGATTAAAAGTACTTAAAATAGATTAAAATTTAAAGATCAAGGTTTAGGAGTACACATATGTGTATGTGTAACTATCTTGCTTATTAGTGTAGACACCAACATTGTGTCAACCCCCCCTTGGTCCCTTTCTAACATGTTTATACACCTTATTAATTTAAAATAAACTACTTATTTTAAATTAATGACCTCACCTAAACACCTCACCTTGGACACCTCACATTGGACACCTCACCCTAAGACCATTTCCTACCCTATGAGTCACCCTGAGACTAGGTTATCTAAACCCTAACTACCCATGACCTATTCTCACTCCATACTAACCTCCTAACTAAATCTCGTGCCTAATAAACCCATCTTTTAACCATTCTTCAATGACAAATGCACTTGGTGGATGGAAAAAAGGGCCAAGAGCTCCCTTTTACCTATTTTCCCTCCATCGACGTTGGTCAACTATCAGTCGACACTGGCGGGATTGCCGACGTCAGTTACATAACTTGAGCTCTAACATTGAGCTGCCCCCTGCCTCTTCGCATATCGATGCACACACTCTGAGACCAAGCATCAGACTTCAACTTTCACTCTCTTGGCTACAGAAACTCTATGCAAGTCACTCCAGATTGGATTGAAATGTTGTATGAGGACTTTGACATCAGCCACAACAAGAATAAGTGTTTTAACACCTCTAGTTCTTTACCAAATAAGAGCTAAGTATTCTTCTATCTTATTTCAGTGTTTTATAATGCATTGGTAATTAGTTTCCATTTGGTATATCTAAGTACTGTTGAGAGACCAAACCTGACTTCTTCCATGGAGAGGCTGAAAAGCTTTCCCCTTATTCTTACCCTCTTCTCACACCTATCCTCTACCTTTGTCCTTCCTCAGACCCTATTCACTTCCCTACAACCTTGCACAAAATTTTAAATCTCCACAGACCCTTCTATCGACCACATACATATTCCAAAACCTGTCCAAGGCCCATTGCCCCTACCGACATCAGCAACATAACCAACATCAGCATTATTGACAAACTGACATCAGTTGAACTACCGATGTCAGCGACTATGACATATAGACTACAGGAATTAGGTACGCACTATCTATTTCTCTCTTTTTTTTTCATTTATCATCTCTTTTTATACAACATTCTTTTTCATAAATAGTGGACTGTCATCCCTCACAGAGCTTTACACTTTTGGGACCGAACACGTAGCTTGGCAGTCCGCCATATCTTATTCTAACATCTTCTATGTTTAAGTATTCTTCTTTCTATAGGGGTTTCCTCCATAGCCAAAGAGGAGCTCTCACAACGCTTGGATACGGTGTGCAACTTAATCTAGGTAACATCAAACCCCTAACTCTTAACCTTTAGTTTCTTCTTTCTTCTGAATATAATTAGTGAAAAATGTAGAGAAACATTCTGACATGCCCGGTGGGACACTTGGAGTTTTCCTTGGGTTCATCTTTTAGAAAAATAAAATTTTCATATAGTTGCATTAGGAAAATATTTTCTTCTGGCACCTTTTCTTCTATCTCTTTACTTCAAAAAGACACCATTAACACAAGTTAAAAAGAACATCTTTATTTTTCTTCTTATCACTTCTTCCCTGCATCTTAGAGTAGTGAAAATTCATACTATTCACCTTTTCTCCACTTATTTGCATCTAAACAAAACATTTCAATTTGGGTTAAAAACTATTGCATTTCATTCCTACTTGAATGCATATTTAGCTCACTTAGTAATTAAAAGCATTATGAATAAATCATAGTGCACAAATGTTACACAACCAGACCACAAGCACATCAAATTAAACATTTAAACATACTTGAGACAAGGCTCATCTAGGATTTCATCACCTAGCAGATACCTTACCCTTCTTGGCGATCCTACTTGGACTTCACAACCAAGAGGAGGACCCACTCTACTCTCTGGTAGAGTATAAACTATAAGCAAAGTATATATTGGCTAAGCGGCCTAGCTTGGCTCTGGGTTCATGAAGTGAAGGGAGCAAGCCCCAGCACTAGGCCACGTACTAAACCTAACATAGATTTTTTAGCACCATAACTAACCTGAAACCATCCATAGACTTCCTCTCTAGGACCCATTCTACAAGCCCAATTCCCAAACACATTTTTCTAAGGCATAAGCCACCATGACTCTAAAATTTATTCCTAAGAAGTTAACATTTTAGATATTGCTTGCCTATTCATATATTCTGTTATTCTTATCTGATTGTTTGAGTTGGTGAGGTCACATTATTCTAATGTTCAAAAATAACTCAAAATTTCTTCTTCCCTCAAAAACTATCAGTTTTTTGTGTTTCTAGAATTACACAAAAACTGAAATCAGTGTTTCCACCGGCGTCAGCGACCATCTTCACTAACATCAGTTATCTCATCGACCTCAGCAACATTTCATAACTGACATCGGTTAGTAAACTGACGTTCACTGTCACCAAATTTTCATCCCAAATAACAAGCTTAAAACCCAACTTTCTTGCTGATAAACACAAGTTTTGGTTTTCTGAAACTAAAACACATAGTTTTTAGAACCTAAATCCATTTCATTTTGGATGGTTTTGACATGTAGTCAAGCTAAATCCCTTGTTGACCACGCAAGGCAACAACCACTCCCACCTTCGCCTTTCATATCAAGTCACCAAATGGAATATACTTCAGACACTAAGCGTACTCCTATCCAACCTACCCCAAATCAACCTCCTATTATTCCCAATGAGAATCAAGACTTTGAGAGATTCTTTGACCTCAACGTCAAGGCTCTCCAACATTATCTCACTAGAAGCCAAATCTGAGACCCTTCAAGTAACCCTATTTATGGGATGCCAACTTCCTTGATTGAAATGGAAATGATATCAACAGCTTCCGTTACCCAACCTATGGTCACTCAGGGCATTGCCTTGACTAATAACCCAACCATGGCCAATGTTCAATATTTGGCCTCCCCTTCTATTTCTGGACCTACCTCCATTGGGGTTTCCGTACCCCCACAACCACAAATAATTCAACCAAGTTTGACACCTTTTGAGAACTTGATTATCTTTATCCCATCCTCTCTTGCACCCATAAACACAAAAGTGACCACTTATCCTTCAACCAGTGTCACCACCATTCAACCACCCTTGGCGGCATCTCGTCAAGTTGTGCCCTCCAACTTCACAGCACAAGCCCCCTTGACCTCAATATCAGCCCCTATGATGAACTACCAATATGTTGTGCCTATATAAATGCAACCAAGTATGTCATATGCCCTCCAAATGCCCATTAGGGACCCTATAACTTAGGGGGTGCCCCTAATGCCAATCCATCTATCAATCTAATTAAGATGCTGATGGATAAGATGTCCAACCTTGAGACATCTATTTTTGGTTCAAGGAGTGTTCTTTCATATGAACAAATCTACAACAAACCCATTTACCCTTTAGTCCCCATTCAACCATACCCTAGCCAGTGAGAACTCCCAAAATTTACTCACTTTTAGAGTAAATAAGACCCACAACAACATCTATGAGCATTTAGACATGCTTGTTATCTCATAGCACACGATGATGCGTTATTACTTTGCACATTCCCCATGTCACTTTCTAGTGCCACCCTTGACTGGTATAGCTCCATTACCAGTCATTCTCTCTTTTCCTTCACTCAACTTGCTCAATTATTCCTTGACCACTTCTCAATCAACATCACCAAAAAGGTCTCCATCACAAACCTCTATTCCATTAGAAAATTCGACGATGAATCAATAGCAGACTTTGTCACCCATTGGAGAGGTTTGATCAACCAACTCTCCTTTTCACTACCTCAATTTGAGCTCATTGAGCTCTTTTCAAAAGCATGTGCCAAGCACATCTCATCTACTTTGTGGGTTCAAACCTTCTGCACATTTGATGAAGCTTTCACTATGGCCCGAAAGCTTGAACTCCGTGTAGTCGAAGAAGGTAGAGTCAAATTACGTAGTAAAAATACCAATGCAAAATCCAATGACCCTTCATCTTCCAAATCTTCTTCTTCCCACTCCAAGTCCAAGGGATTGGCAAACGTTGTAGTCTTTAGGTCATCATCTTCTACCATAGCTAACCAATCTGAGCCTTCCACTTCACAAAGCATCACTAAACAATTCCAACAACGGTATATATAGCGCTAATACACTCCAATAGGAGAATCATATGTTTCCATATTGGATAAATTAGTGAAGCAAGGGGTCCTCAATCTCCCTCAAATTTGACCTATCCAATTTAACCCCTCACAAGCCATCCCTACATGGTATAGGGAAAATGACTTTTGTAACTGTCACCGTGTCAACGGTCATGACATGAACAATTGTAAAACCTTCAAAAACATTGTTCAAGACATGATAGACAAAGGGGACCTTATTTTGGATAACCCTAATGTGTTGGCTAACCAAAACATGGATGTCTTTAGACAACCATTTCCTAACCATCCCCTAAGTCAGAACAATGTTCAGACCATGTCCGATGACCCCCAAGAGTGCAATATATGCACGGTCGACATGGTTTCTCCTTTCATTTCTAACCAACCTCTCCCACAATTTGAATAGGTTAGTCAACCCTTTTCACCACCATGAGTAGAAGAGCCTATTCTACCCATATCACCCCCACGACATCAAACACCTCCTCCACACATACTTCTACCTCGTGAGGAACCCATATTGCCTGTTCCTTTTGCCCTGACCTTCCCTCTTCTTCTACCATTGGAAGAAGTTACCATTCATACCCCACACCCTCATGTAGAAGGGGCCATAGTCCCTCTACTTCACCCTTTAAAGGAGCCTTCCTCTCCTATTTTTCCTCCACCGGTGGAGGATAGTCCTCCATCAACCCCCCTTTCACATGTAGGAGAGTCTACTTTGACCTCTCCCATATTGGAAGATGTTTTGATGGCACCAACGCCGGTGGCCTCACCCTCATCCTTCTTATCACCAATGGAGGATCATACTTTCCACACTCCTAGACCACACGTGGAAGGCATGATCATCCCTGTGCTCTATCCTCTCGAAGAGCCACATTCTCCAATCCCTTCTTCATCGAGAGAAAAACTCGCCACTTCACCCACTTCGACTAAGGAAGATCCAGTGATGGTTCTCTCTTGCCTTTGGCCCATGATCACTATGTCCAACACATTTCCACTCTCGTGATCACCTAAATCCTCCAATTGACCGACTATAAGACCTTGCATGACATCACCTAAACCCTTCTCGTGATTGGCAGAAAACTTAAGATTTCTCCATTCTAGAAACCTAAAACATGAGGCATTATGGAAGTGACTTAAGACTACTTATCTTACATATCTTGCTTCATCTCATACTTTCGACCCTTCTGCAACAAATTATTCCAAAGTCTTCGATGAGGATCAGGCTTTTACTTCCAAATCTTCAAAAGCTCAACTGCCCACACCTGAACCTAGATCCTCACAAACATCCACCATACTGAAATAGGTTAAATCTCTCAGTTTTCACCCCGTATCGAACCTCACTCACCCACAAGTGAAGGTAGATTTGAACCTTGCCCCCCATAGTAGTGGTCCTCACACCATATTAAAGAAGGCTACTAAACCACATTAGATAACTCCTCCCTCACCATCACCATCGCCCTTTATTTTGGGCCCACACCCTTCTACCTTAATAGGAGTGCTTCCCAATCCAACACCTAACAAAAACAAATCGCCTCCATTACTCCCTTTACCCATCAAACATATACTTCCACCAAAAAATTTGACACCTCTCATTAAGAAAGTGTCATCTACAAGTGTGGCCATATCACCAACCAAAAAGATGGTATAAAAACCTCCCTCTACAACTCCTAAACAGAAGTTGTCAACCCCTACTATAGCAACGAGCGCAGACCCATTGGTGGGTTCTTATGCTTCGATGTTATGCTGATTGTTGTAGTCATCTAGCATCATTCTCCTACCCATTAAACCATACCAACCTCTCAGACCAAAACCATCTTGGTTTGATGACACTCAAATCTGTTAGTATCATCGCACACCTAGACATGATACCAAGCGTTACTGCACCCTTAAGGTTACCATTTGCCAACACTTGGAAAAAGGCACCCTCATTATTGAGGACTCTCTTGACCACCCTTTTGACAAACCACCAACACCATCCCATGCCTCCCAAACCTCCTCACTTGAATCAGGATCCCAACACAAGATTATGGTCCCTCTACCACCTTCTCCCCCTTTGTTCGAAATCAACACCATTAATGTGGCCACCTGGTCCCAAACATCAAAGGATAAAGGAAAAGAATAGGTTTCTACCCCTAGAATATATCCATTTTCCAAGCCCTCTCAACCACCAAAACCCAAGATTTCTATCTTGGGCACATCTCAACCAACATCTCCAAGGAAAATTCCTCCTAACCTCTCTAGTCCACATGACGTTTGGTATAAATGACTTGTTAACTATTTGACTTATTCTATCATTCCTCCTCATCTCTCTAACAATGGATGGTGGGCTTTTATCAAGAGTACTACTCAATACACTATACTATGGGGTCTTCTCTACAAACGAGGCTTCAACGGCCTCCTTCTCTGATGCCTAATCACCGCTGAGACATCTCCTATCATCAAACAAGTCCATGATGGGATTTGTGGAGGACATTTCAGTGGTAACTCGATTGCAAAACACATCCTCCACCGAGGCTATTATTAGCTCACTCTTAACCAAGACTGTAGTGATTATGTTCAGCGTTGTATCAAATGCCAACAACATACCAACCTACTTCATGTCCAACATAGCATCAAGTGTGCCTATAACAAAAATTTGAAAGAGTGAGATTTCAAAATCAGATATCTCATCCTTAAAGAAAACTAACATGTGACCAATATGGAAAGAAGCAAATGAGGCAAATTTGATCCTAATTGGCTTGGACCTTACATAATAACACATAAGTATGGATCAGGGACTTATCGTCTGTCTTCTCTCGAAGGCCAGCTAGAACTTGAGCCCCTTAATGCCTTGCATTTGTGACCATTCTATTTTTAATCAAGTAATCTTTCACTTAATGTTTAACTTGAGCTCATCCCTTGAATAACCTTTCATCATCCTCATTCCTATTCCTTTCAACCCTTTTTCCCTATAATAATTAGTTAACCCTTTAAGCATTAATACTTTGTCCTAATAAAAGGGAAACCCCTATGTTAAGGTGTGGAGCTAAAAGCTTCACCAAGTGAGCATTTTTCAGGTTACAAGTTTATACAGTCACCAGCGTCGGTCAGGAGTAGACCAGGAGATGCTAGCATCGACAGAGATTGGCTAACGTCGGTCATAGGCAAACAAGCAGGAACCGATGTCAGTTACCTGTGCATCCAAAAAGTTATTTCTATGGATAGAACAGAGTGTTTGCATGTTAGGATTAAGTGATAGTCTTAAGTCTACATCTCTATTATTAGTAAGACTATTTAAAGCCCTTGATTAGGAGGTGCATCTGATGGCTATAGTTGTATGCTCATGTTTCTTAATTATTATATAATAGGATAGATCTTCTTAGCTTATTGTAGAATGTAATGTTGAACAGTATAGAATTGCATATGTGAATCATTCGAGGTTGTTGGAGTTGATTGTAATTGAGAGAGAGAGAGCTCTTGAGGGAAAGATATATAGAGAGAGATCTGTACATCTGAGAGAGGTGAGGAAGAAAAGAAGTTTCTTCAATTGTATTCCTTCTGTAAAGAGTTTAATACAAGTTTTTAGGGTGGTTTCTTGTATCTCTTGTTCTTTGCTATTTATCATTCTAGTTACTTATCATTCTGATTTAATTCCGAGTTTATTGTTTTCATAAGTGTAATCAACATTGTTGGTTGATCCCCAACAAGTGGTATCAGAGCTCAAGTTCACTAACAGGTGGTTCAGATCTGGTTAGTGTGTATTGATTACAAGTTACTCACAGGGGTTTCTGCAGGGATTTCTATTTGAGTGGGAGAAGCAATGGCAAAAGAAAGTAAACTGAGAATGGAGAAGTTTAATGGTAAATATTATCAACATTAGAGAATGCAGATAGAGGATTATCTATATCAAAAAGATCTATACTTACCATTAGGTGGGATTGCAAAGAAGCCCATAGACATGGATGATGAAGAATGGGAAGTTCTTGATAGAAAGGCTCTGGGGTCTATAAGACTGAGTCTGGCATCTACTGTGATATCTAATTTATCACAGGCAAAGTCTATGGTAGAGTTAATGACTACTTTAGCAAATTTGTATGAAAAACCCTCAGCTTCTAATAAGGTATATCTTATGAAGCAGTTATTTAATTTGTGTATGTAGGAAGGTGGATCTGTATCTAATCATCTAAATGATTTCCATGGAATTGTAAATCAATTAAGTTCAGTCAAAATAGTGTTTGATGATGAAATTAAAGCTCTTTTAATATTATGTTCTTTGCCTGAAAGCTGGCATAGCTTGGTAATGGCTGTTAGTAATACTACATCTGCTTCAAATATTTTAAAAGTAGAGGATGTTGTTAGTGTAATCTTGAATGAAGAAATTCACAGGAAAAGCATAGAAGAAACATCAGAGAATGCTTTAAGTTTTGAGAGCAGGGGAAGGTAGAAAGAGAAGAGAAAGAAAGGGAGATCAAGGTCTAAGTCAAAGGTGAGAGGTAGATCCAAATCCAGAAATGGCAGGAAGCCACAATGCTAGAATTGTGGAAAGATAGGGCACATAAGTAGAGATTGCTGGTCAAAGCCTAAGGAGGACAATCAGCATGAAGGAAAGGAAGAAGCAAAGGTTTCAGGTATTGCACAAGATGCTTTAATATTCTCTTTGCATAATAATATAGAATCTTGGGTTTTAGATTCTGGTGCATCTTTTCATGCTACCCCTAATAGAGAATATTTTAGTGACTATGTCCATGTAGATTTTGGAATAGTGTATTTAGGGGATGATGAGCCTTGTAAAATTATTGGCAAAGGAAAAGTGCAGCTAAAAATGCAGAATGGCAACACATGGGTGTTGAGTGATGTTATGCATGTTCCCAACTTGAAGAGGAATTTGATTTCTACAGGAAAGTTAGGGGATGAGGGTTGTACAGTAACTCTCACAGCTGAATCTTGGAAGGTGACCAAGGGTGCACTTGTATTGGCTAGAGGTAAGAGAGTAGGTACTCTCTATTTATGTAATTGTGTTACTAACAATTCTCCTTCTGTATTATCTACTTCAGATGTGGATGCAAAATTGTGGCACTTTAGGCTCGGCCACATGAGTGAGAAGGGAATGTTAATTCTTAAGTCAAGAGGTAAGCTTTCAGAATTGAAAAGCATAGATCTAAATTTTTGTGAGCACTGTGTTTTTGGGAAACAAAAAAGAGTGAGTTTTCTCAAGACTGGGTCAACAAAGAAGAAGCATAAGTTGCAGCTTGTTCGCATAGATGTGTGGGGACTGGCTCAGGTTGCTTTTATTGGAGGATCACAGTACTATGATTTGTTCATAGATGATGCTACAAGAAAGGTATGGGTCTATTGTATTAAGAATAAACCTAACGTATTTGAGACTTTTAAGATTTGGAAAGCTATGGTTGAGAATGAAATAGGCAGAAGATTGAAGTGCCTGAGATCTGACAATGGTGGTGAGTTCTGCAGCTATAAGTTCAACTGGTATTGTTATATGCATCGAATCCACAGGCAAAGGATGGTTCCAAGGACACCTCAACAAAATGGAATTGCTAAAAGGATGAATAGAACAATTATGGAGCATGTAAGATGTATGAGATTGCATGCTGGTTTGCCCTTAGAGTTTTGGGCAGAAGCTGTTGACACTGCAGTGTACCTGATTAACAGAGGACCCTCTACAGCTCTGGATGGTGGAATTTCAGAAGAGGCATGGATAGGTAAAAAGGTAGATCTCTCATTTATCAAAGTTTTTGGTTGTGAATCCTTTATGCACATTGATAAGGAAAATAGAAAGAAGCTAGATGCTAAGTCTATGAGGTGCACATTTATTGGCTATGGCTCTGATGATTTTAGATTTAGGTTTTAGAATCTAGGAACTAACAAGATAATTAGGAGCTGTGATGTTGTTTTCAATGAAAAAGTGATGTATAGTGATTAGCTGAAGAAGCTAAATCAATCTGGGTAGAGCAATGGAGAATTGGATGAGGTGACAGTCCAAAATGAGCTCGCAAGAAAATTTAATCACAGATAGGAAAACACAGAGACTGACATCGGCAAGGTAGGAACCAACGTCGATAGGACAAAAATTGATGTCGGTCATACATTGACCGATGTTGGCTAGGTAGGAACTGACGTCGGTCAGGCAAAACTAACGTTGGCCAGTTACAGGCTTGGAAGTGACCGAGTCGGTCACTATCAAAGAATTTGGGCAGACAACATGTTGTGAATGAGTCTCAGACGCCCATCATGAGGTCAAAAAGGGTAAGTAAACCTCCAATTCGATATTCCCCTTCATTATTCTATTTATTGCTTACTGATGGTGGAGAACCAGAGAGTTTTCAAGAAGCAATACAGGTGGAATCCAAGAATTAGTGGGAGTGTGGCATGGTTGAGGAAATGGAGTCCTTGAGAGAGAACCAAACATGAGATTTGGTTGAGTTTCCAGCTGGTAAGAAGACACTGAAGAACAGATGGACCTATAGATTGAAGGAAGGTGAGAACGAATAGATGAGATATAAGGCCAGGTTGGTAGTGAAAGGATTTGCACAAAAACTAGGTATTGATTTTGGTGAGATTTTTTCTCCTGTTGTTAAAATGACTTCTATACGGACTGTATTGTCTTTAGTTACTATTGAGGATTTGCATCTTCAGCAGCTTGATGTTAAGACAACATTTCTTCATGGAGATTTGGATGAAGAAATATATATGGAATAGCCGAAAGGATTTGAGGTCAAAGGTAAGGAGAAGTTAGTATGCAGATTGAAGAAAAGCTTGTATGGCCTCAAGCAAGCTCCTAAACAGTGGTATTTGAGATTTGACAGGTTTATGACAGAGTATGGCTATAGTAGGTGTCAATCTAACCATTGTGTGTATTTTAAGAGATTGAATAATGGTAGATATATTATTCTGTTGTTGTATGTAGATGATATGCTGGTTGTAGGATCACACACGTAGGATATCTCTAAGCTTAAGGTGAAATTATCTCACACGTTTGCCATGAAGGATTTGGGAGCAGCAAAGAAAATCCTTAGCATGAGCATTAAGAGAGACAGAAAAAATCACAGGTTGATTTTGTCTCAAGAGGATTATGTGAACAAGGTGTTGAAACGGTTCAATATGCAGGATGCAAAACCGGTAAGCACACCTTTGGCTAGACATTTTAAGTTGAGTAAAGAACAATGTCCTAATTCACATGATGAGGTAGATTACATGCGTAGAGTTCCATATTCTTCCATAGTAGGGAGTTTAATATATGTAATGGTTTGTACTAGACCAGATATTGCCCAAGTAGTGGGAGTTTTAAGTAAGTATATGGCCAATCCAGGGAAGGAGCACTGGAAAGCAGTTCAGTGGATCCTTAGATATCTGAGAGGAACCAACATTAGGCATTTGTGTTATGGAGGTTCAAATACTTCTCTACATGGTTATGTAGATTCAGATATGACAGGTGATTTGGATGGCAAGAGGAGCACCACAGGATATGTTTTCACTGTTGGTGGAATGGCGGTTAGCTGGATATCAAAGTTACAGAAGGTTGTTGCCTTGTCAACTACAGAAGCAGAGTATATTGCAGTCATAGAGGCTATCAAAGAGATGATATGGATGACACGGTTCATGGAAGAGCTAGGAAAGGAGTAGAAGAGTTGCATATTGTATAGTGACAGTCAGAGTGCAATTCATTTGGCTAAGAATTCAGTGTTTCACTCAAGAACCAAGCACATACAGCTAAGGTACCACTTCATAAGATAGGTATTGGAGGATGGTGAGTTGAAGCTGGAGAAGATCCATATAGATAAGAATCATGCAGATATGTTAACCAAACCAGTTACAAAGGAGAAGTTGAATTTTCATTCAACTTCTGTTGGTCTTCATGATTGAGTTCAAGATGGAGGAGCTAGAAGATGTTGCTGTACAGGTACTAGTGCAACTGTTTATCTCCAAGTGGGAGATTGTTAAGGTGTGGAGCTAAAAGCTTCACCAAGTGAGTGTTTTGCAAGTTGTAGGTTTACACAGTCATCAGCGTCGGTCAAGAGCGACTGACGTCGGTCAGGAGTAGACCAAGAGATGCTGGCGTTGGTAGAGATCGGCCGATGTCGGTCATAGGCAAACAGGCAAGAACCAATGTCGGTTACCTGTGCATCCAAAAAGCTATTTCCATGGATAGAATAGAGTGTTTGCATGTTAGGATTAAGTGATAGTCTTAAGTCTGCACCTCTATTATTAGTAAGACTATTTAGAGCCCTTGATTAGGAGGTACATTTGATGGTTGTAGTTGTATGCTCATGTTTCCTAATTATTATATAATAGGATAGATCTTCTTAGCTTATTGTAGAATGTAATGTTGAACAGTACAAAATTGTATATGTGAATCATTCCAGGTTGTTGGAGTTGATTGTAATTGAGAGAGAGAGCTCTTGAGGGAAAGAGATCTAGAGAGAGATCTGTACATCTGAGAGAGGTGTGGAAGAAAAGAAGTTTCTTCAATTGTATTCCTTCTATAAAGAGTTTAATACAAGTTTTCAGGGTGGTTTCTTGTATCTCTTGTTCTTTGCTATTTATCATTCTAGTTACTTATCATTCTAATTTAATTATGCATTTATTATTTTCATAAGTGTAATCAACATTGTTGGTTGATCCCCAACACCCTAAAATCTATAGCCTAGTCCATGACTAAATCTTCAGTCAACAAAAAAAACATAAAATTGGGATGCCTAACAAAATATACAAAGGTCACAAACTATAAATGTAGACTGCTCCCTCGAAGGACAACTGCATCATTGTTGTAATTACTAGACTCCTCCCTTAAAGGACAGCTATTCAAAGCTATCAAAACATACAAAGTAGAATATAGACCACTCCCTCAAAGGATGGCTATGCCCAAATTTTGCTACATACATAGCACCCTCTCAGAAGCTTCCTGCACCGATCAGCTTCACATGACTACAAAATAAAACAACATCCCCAAGTAGACTTCCTGCATTGATCAGTCTACCAAAAAAAATTGACTGACAAACTATTAAGTCATGGACTTGCCTATAGTCGTTCTCAGGGTCACCTATAAAAGGGGCAAAGTTATCACTCCTAAAAAAGGGTTACGCTATTTTAACATATCACCTAATCACACCTATTACCCCAACATACTCAAGGGATTTTGAGCTCACTTAATGTTAAGTGATTCGAGTACTTCTCTAACACTAATCAATGGTTAACGACATCATACATGAATAGGGTTTTTGTTTCCAAAAACCTCTATCTATGCTATCATTATGGTCCTTGTCAATGAAATAGCAACATGCTCTTTCACTTCTCACAACTTCGTCACATACCAAAACAAACCAAACCAAAACATTTTCTAACCACTAATATAACCTCATGATTTATTTAATACAAATACCAATTTATGTTATATAAATTATCATAGCCCATTCACATTCATTTCTATGGAAAACAATACACATGGAAACTATCAACCAAACACAACCTATGTTACAGCATACACCATCACACAATATGGAAACCTGCTGAAGCATAAATAACCTCATTTCATTTTTAGCATACACCATCACAAATATAAAAAATTGCTAAGGATGAAAAACTACATAACCCATGTTATAGCATACACTATCACACAATATGGAAAAGGCTGTAACATCATCATACACTCATCATTTCAAACCTAACCAAAACAACTATCAACCAAACACAATTTATGTCAAGCATAAGCCATTACCAATATGGAAACATGTTGAAGCATAAATAAACTCATTTCATTTTTAGCATACACCATCACAAATATGGAAAATTGCTAAGGATGAAAAACCACATAACCTATGTTACAACATACACCATCACACAATATGGAAAAGGCTATAACATCATCATACCCTCATCATTTCTAACATAACATGGGATCTTCTGAGGTTAGCTCAACCATTCGTTCGTTCATCTACCTGATGGACCAACCATATAATCTTTAACCATGACTTAACCTAGTCAAAACTGATCCATAACCTACCCTCTTCTTCCCTTTTGGGGAGAACTACATTAGCCTAAGGCCCTTAAAATAGGGGCTATGTAGGCAGCACTCAATTGACATGGGGTCTTCTGAGGTTAGCTTAGCCATCCATTCGTTTGTCTGTCTACCTGATGGACCAACCATATAACCTTTAACCATGACTTAACCTAGCCAAACCCAATCCATAACATACTTTTTTCTTCTCTTTTTGGGGAGAACTACATTGGCCTGAGGCCCTTGCATGGGCTATATAGGTAGCATTCAGTTCACATGGGGTCTTCTAAGGTTAGCTCGGCCATTCATTGGTTCATTTACCTAATGGACCAACTATCTAAACCAGTCTAAAATCATGCCCAAACAACTATCCCTTACACTGTAGGAGTCACCTTGGACTTCTCATGGGGCACATTGGAGATCACATACATCTCCCTAACCACAAAAAACAATACTTGAGATCACCTATATCTCAGCCTAACTCAACCAATGACTTTGGAGATTGTGACTATCTCCTCAGACCATGACCACTTTTGAGACAACTTTGCCTTGGTTGTTTTGATTGCATATATGCTACCTCACGAATAGTTAGCAAATTGTATGCACCCCACATTATGCCTCTCACATGTATTGTCGGATCGCGACCAAGTTGATCCCAAATATTTGTGACATTTTTGTGTTTTTCAAGAGCACTTTCTAGCCTAGGATCCTTGGAACATGATGACCATTGGAGCTATAACTTTGATCAATCTAACCCAATCAGCTACAACCAAAAAGCTGGGGACTGGTTCATTTGATTTTAGTCCTCCTCGACCATTGGAGCTACAAATTTGATTGATTAACCCAATTAGCTACCACTAAAAATTTGGGGACTAGTTACTTCAATTTTAGTACTCCTTGACCTTACCTGCAATAATTTTCCATGCCTATCACGTGAAGTGGTATATGTGCAATCTCAACTATTACAGTGTTCACACTCCAACTTCACCTTACCCATCCACTACCTATCAAATCGGCACCCGATTTCAGGTTCCCTTCTCTTGATTCTCGCTTTGAAGGGGAATACCTCATCTCATATCTTGGGCAACCCACATCTATTTTTGTCTTGCAGCTCGTCAGGACAAACCACAAGACAAAAAGGGGCAAATGTAGACACCAACATTGTGTCAACCCCCCCTTGGTCCCTTTCTAACCCGTTAACACACCTTATTAATTTAAAATAAACTACTTATTTTAAATTAATGACCTCACCTAGACACCTCACCTTGGACACCTCACCCTAAGACCATTTCCTACCCTATGAGTCACCCTAAGACTAGGTCATCTAAACCCTAACTACTCATGACCTATTCTCACTCCATAATAACCTCATAACTAACTCTCGTGCCTAATAAGCCCATCTTTTAACCATTCTCCAATGACAAATGCACTTGGTAAATGGAGAAATGGGCCAAGAGCTCCCTTTTACCTATTCTCCCTCCACCAACATCGGTCAACTGTTGGCTCACGTTAGCAGGATCACCGACGTTGGTTACATAACCTAAGATCTAACATTGAGCTACCCCCACCTCTTCACATAACAACATGCACACTCTGAGACCAAGCATCAAACTTTGACTTTCACTCTCCTAGCTATAAAAACTCTACGCAAGTCACTCCATATTGGATTGAAACATTGTACGAGGACTTTGACATCAGCCACAATAGGAATAAGCATTCTAACACCTCTTGTTCTTTACCAAATAAGAGCTAAGTATTCTTCTGCCTTATTTCAATGTTTTAGAATGCATTAGTAATTAGTTTCCATTTGGTATATCTAAGTATTGTTTAGACTTTCTACAGGTGTTTCCTCCATAGCCAAAGAGGATCTCCCACAAAGCTTGGATATGGTGCGCAACTTAATCCGGGTAACGTCAAACCCCAAACCTTTAACTTTAGTTTCTTCCTCCTTCTGAATGTAATTAGCAAAAAACATAGAGAAATAAAAGTCTAACTAGTGGGTGGGGATAGTCCCCGATAATGTTTTAAATCTAAAACTGATTTAGATTTTATAATATTAGGCACAAATTACATAGCATATGCACCTTAGATATGTCTCAAGATGAAACCATGTATTATAATGGTACCAATGTATAGAATTATACCATAACTATGAATCTAAATCATATAACTATGTGTTTTTGCTAATTCAAAAGACTATGTAAGTGTGAAGAACATGCTTAAAAATTGTGCCCCCACTATATATAGAGAAATTTGAAAATTGATATAAGTATCAATATGTTTAACATGTTTCGAAAATATGCCCCCACTATAATCAGGAGAGGCTAAATATTTCATAGGTGTGGATAACATGCTCCAAATCATGCCCCCAATGCATATAATAACTTTAAATGCATGGAAACAATGCCCATATGACATGCCTCAATTGAATATAAAATTTTTAAATGTGTGTAATCTATGCCCATATGACATGCCCCCATTGAATCTAAAAACTTTTCCAAGTGTGGAGAGCATGCCTCTATTACATCCCCCACTAATATGCCCCCCTTTGAGGTGAAGTAAATATAGGAATTGGCATTTACCTCACCTAAAAAGGATAAGAAAAATATATAATATGTGAATGTAACCATCTATCATATAGAAGGACATGTCTAGGTAAATTTATCATTAAAGCACATACAACCAATTTGATGACATAAAGTCTTAAGATGCATGATAAAGATCATGGCCAAGTCTAGATAGTAACAATACAATCTCAACAAGAAAAAAACACACACAAGAGCACTTAAAATAAAGTCAAAAGGTAATGTTCCAAGGAAATAACAAACAAGGGGCATGTTCAAATGTCACATAATCGAAGGGACATGACTTAGTTAAATGCCCATAAAAGTAAGGCCGATATATTTAAAAGTCCATACAACAAACAATGACATATGCAAATATCAATGAAAGAATACACATGCACAAGGGCTGCAATTAAATTAATATATTCAAATGATCCAACAAGGAATACAATATAAATTCAAGACCCTCAAGGAAGTTCATAAATTAAATCATAATTAACCATCATAAACATGTCATAGTAACACATAGATCAAATGTCCTAGGAAAAATGTCAAGTTTATAGCATATCAAGTACCCTATATAAGCTTTAATCATGGGTAAAGGCATGTGTAAGTAAATATTTAAACTCAAACATTATAATTAAATATGATCACCGAACCATATAAATTATGCTTATTAATATCAAATAATCGGATGCCCCCAATGTCTACATGACATGAGTAAAGGAAAAGCCCAACATCTGAAATAGGAATATATCATGTTTTTTGTGTATTCTTGTATTACACTCAAGTAGAAGTGTGACACACGTGTATTTTATGATTAAATAAGTATCACATACATTAACATGTAACTAAAACATATATTCCAAGGAGATAATACAACATGTAGGTGCAAAAAATGTTTTTAGATTTTTGAGTGTTTTTTATTTTTTTGGTATTTTTGGAATATTTGAAGAGGAAATATCATCCTATGATGAAATAATGGATGTTCATAGATATATCCCCACTTTTTACTTGGTGTAATAATACTATGACATTTATGAAGAGCACATATAGGTTCAATATCTATCATAGTAGTATTGATGATGCTCTGTGTATGTAAAATAACATTATATGGTCATGAAGCATTAGTAGGAATAATAGGAGTAAAGGTTCATGGAACCCATCATTGAGTGATATATTGTTTTTTTGGATCAACAATAGTAGAATCATATTTAGGTTTTCTATATATCTAAACATGGTGTGTAGTATATAGGGATTCTATGGAATCCATTGTATGTCTCTGATGTAATGGTCTCTCAAGTACTAGCCACCTAGTAAAGGGGATTACTTGTTACTTACCCTTTACTGGTGAATGAGCCTATTAGGCTTGGTAATTAACAATTTGGGTCTAATTTTATCTTTTTCAATAGGAAATTTATATGAAATTTATAGAAATTGTAACTCCCTGATTGACATGAATGTATTTAACACACCCATGCACTGGAGAAGGTATTTCTCAAAGTGTATAGATCTAAGGTCTTCCCAATAACATATCAAAGATACCCATGAAAGGTATTACTAAAAAGATAGTAACCACATGGGTAGGACTAACTTGTAAAGGTAGGTTAATCTCTCCATGAACCTTCTAGTAGTCCCATCAAATACTCTAATTGATCTAGTATAAGCATGTAAATCATTATCAATATAACCCAAGTGTGTAAGTAAAGTCATGATGAAAATTTTATCATTTTCACCATTATAAATCATAACACTATGTATAAGGTGTTTATCAAGGTATGCTTGAATGAATAGAGAATGAATATCATAGTCATCATCCTTAATCTCACTATCATTAAAAGTAATATAGGGTCTTTGAACCATAGGAAGTATATGTCATGTGTAATTACTAATAATCTTATCTAGTTAGTGCCCATAATGTGGTGGAAGATGTGCATTATATGTCATTTGCACTTCTAGTTCCTTTTTATAATGGTCTAACAAAGTATTGTTAAATGTTTTCTATTTATGGTGATCTCCAAGTTGTGAGCCTGATTATTTTAGAGGATCCTCAAATGTAAGCTTTTGGTCATTAATATGATATTAGATATTGTGTTTCAAGGGTAAATCATCTTCTTATAGACTAATTGGTTACTAATGATAATCACAATAAGCATTCACATCATATCCTTTGGGTAGAGTTAGACTCATATCAACCTTGATAAGATGAAGGAGAGATATAATTTGACACTCTAGTAACCACGGAAGTAATGAAGTTAGGGGGCTTAGATGAATGTATAAATTATCTTCTTAGTGCATTAGATAATAAAATTTGATTAGGTTTTTTTGAAACTATGTTAATCATGGTGGTTGCTTCCTTTTTAGGATTAGAAGGTTTTACCTTATAACTTGGCTTGATTGTAAATTCGGTACTAGATATAGATGCAATTGTTGTGTTTGTTACATACTTTAGCTTATTCAATGAAATTATATTCATTTAATGGTCCCATACAACATGTCATAAGTCATAAAAATATTTGAACTTGTTAACAATAATCGACTCATGTAAAAAATCAAACAAACTTTAATTTAATATGTCTTGAAACTCCTTATATGTCATACGATTGGTAATTTTAGCTAGCATTTTCTTATATATCAAGACATATTCATTTATAGGTTAATTGGTCCCTTGTTTTATTTTTAAAATTTGAGCATAAATAACCTTTTCATAAATATTAATGTAAAAGTGTGATGAAATTTCTCTACAAGAGATTTGAATGCTTTCACAAATTGAAGAGGTAATTCATAGAACCACCTTAAAAATAGTCCATGATGCTTCTTGTAAATAATTTGGTCAAAATTTTATCATTAGAGGCATAATCAAGGCATGTCGTATAAAAGGATCAAATATATTATTCAAGATCACCTTTGCAATCAAAAAATGGAAACTTATGTGAAACAAAACTAGTTGATAAAGGGTGCAAAGAGATATCAAGTGCAAGATGTTTATCCAACACATATTAAAAATTAATAACATGAGGGGATTTTAAAGCATTTTTTTCAATGTTTTTAACCTTCTCCTCTAAGGTCTTTATAACTTGAAGGAGTATTTGAATGGTACACCCAGTGGGATTTAGATTAGTAATTTGAGTAGTCACCAAAGGGAATGTAAACATGTTTTCATAGTAATAGGAATTGAAACTGGTATTTTCTTTGAAATAATTTGTAATTTCATGATACATGTAAAATAGTAGTGTCAAGAAGCAAAGGTTGGAAGACATAATCTATGCCTCTACTAGATGTATTATGTTGTAATGTGTTCAATGGGAGGGATGTTTCAACTATAGCTTTTAAAAATTTTACTTCGATTATAGTTTTTAGGATCTCATCAATATATTTAGGGTTTTGTTGAATATTCTCATAAAACAATGTAATTTCTTGCAATTGATCATGGTTTATTTTATCATTTCATTTGTTTCATGGTTTTCATTATCATAATCTTCTTATATGATGACCCTATCAGTATGTTTTCATTTTCAATATGAGTATCATCATGATCCAAAGTATGAGATCCCTCTTTATTTCAAGACATCTTAGATGGTGGGAGGGAAATTTGAATGTGTTCAATAGGCACACCTCCCAATCTAGGGCTATGCATAGGTTACATGAAAAATAGTAAAAATAATAAATGAAAAAGTACAAAAATTTGAAACCATGTCTAGCTTAAAACCCCAGGGATAAAAAAATTACATTCAAACAAATAAAGTTCACCAAATTTTTAACCCTAAATTAGATGTAACAATCCTAAATTGGTGTTAATAAGGTTAATAATATATAAATGACAATACATAATGGTGATAATTAGATCTATAGTAGGCCAATTAAATGTTAAATGTAGATATAAATATAGTCTAAATTTATTATACTAAGTATAGACTAAATATAAAAATTATAAAGAATCTATGCATGGAAGTGAAAAATAAGTAGTAGACTTGGTTCTGATGTTAACACGGTGATGGATCTAGGATAGGCAAAAATCAAGTGAGAAGGATATTCTAGAATAGGTGTCAGATTCAAGATCTGACACTTCTAGATATTTAGACACTAACATCATCCTAAGATGGTTGTATAGATGCTAATGTCTAGGTTCAACATAAGTGTCTTGTATAGAATACTTACTATGAAAGGATGCAAGCACCTAGATATTTTTACACCTTCACTCTAGTGCATTCAGATCAGGGCCATGGACTGTCACTCTTCATGAATTTATAATACCTTAGTTCTTCATATTTATGATGACCTTGGGGAAAAATGGGTTAGTAGGCACATGGTATCAAGCTAACCCTAAAGAACCCTCTATTAGTGATCATTGCCTACATAGAGAATACTCTGAAGAACTCAAAATGATGCAATTCTCCCCTATGTATTGGCTTATGTTTGAATCATACAATATGTGTAAATAAATTACAATAGTGACCTAACTTGTAATTTAGAAAATAAATATCTTCACCTAGTCTTTAGTACTTCAAACCTATAGATGTGTTATTCCTATAACTGGTATGGAAATATAAAAACTTTGTTTAATTGAATGTTCCTTGTTAAGAATACTTGGTATTATTCTTGTGTTTCTAGGTGAGCAATTAATGAGGGTTGATCTTGTATTTATATCAATCCCTATAGATGAGTAACTTTCATGCACTTAGGCCAACCATAGGATATGTTTCACTTATAAAATAGATGATTTTAGGGCACTAGACACTTACATCAAGTTAGACACTAATCATGATGTTAGTGTATGTCCTATACATTAGTGTCTAGGGAGAAATAAAGTATGTACAAGTCCAAAACTTATAAAGATGGAATATAATTGCATTTTAAACATTATGGGTAAGATAGAAGGCTTGGATCATCAACATAAGACTGGTCAGACTAAGATATAGGCTAAGGGGCATAATATAGAGTAGATGCAAGGCTTGTGAAAGAAAGAAAGGTCTAGAACTGATAAAAACAACTAAGGTCAGAGTTTTCCAAGCATAGAAGATTGAGGTATTATATAATTCATAAATACCACATACACCACTCATTAGTTAACCATTGTACTTTTAGAAGCACAATTATTAACAGGGGTGAATAAATATTCAAAACTTTTCATTCAATTCCACTTAATCATACATGAACCATTCTAACTAGCATGTACATCTTAGCAACCATAAGCATTAAATCATAAGAACATGAAACACAAGAACATAACATAGGCATGAGAAACCCTCAAGGGGAATAAAATTCAATAATGAATCAAATGGACTAAATTCCTATAATACAAACATAAATTTTTAATGAAGCACCCACTTCACATGGAGCACCAACCCCAACTAGCTCAACACCAACTCATCTAGGCTTTAGCAAGCACCCACTTGCAAGGAGGCACCAACCCCCTAGATGACTTAGTAGCAACTCAAACACCTAATTATTTTATCGCCTTCATAAAACCTTATTACTTATACAACAAATGATGATCTTATTCTCTTCGCTCACTTTTGCCCCTCTCAAACTAGGCTTTTGCCTTCTTCACAACTTGTTAGGAATTAAGTGAATGTAAATTAGATTTCTTAACCACCATAAAATCACAAAACTAGATTTTAAATGTGTGAAAATAAAATTTAATTATGCATATATAATTCCTTCAAACCATAGTTTAATGAAAGCATAAAAGGAGAGAAAAAAACTAGAAATGACACATAACACATATATACTATGTTATTTGTCATTACTAGTTTTGTTCTCTCCTTTTATGCTTTCATTAAACTGTGGTTTGAAGGAATTATTTTTGCATAATTAAATTTTATTTTCACACATTTAAAATCTAGTTTTGTGATTTTATGGTGGTTAAGAAATTTGATTTACATTCACTTTATTCCTAACAATTGGTAACAGAGTTTTGGTGATGTTTCAGCTAAAGTAATAAATCACAGGAAAGGTTATTAGCTTGAGTGGGAGATGTGGGAGAATAAATTAGATTCAGAGTGAATAAATTTGATGGTAATAATTTTGGTTTGTGGAAAATGTAGATGGAGGATTACTTGTATCAGAAGAAACTTTAACTCCCCTTGGAGGGAAAAGGAGGACAACCTATAAGTATGAGTGATGCAGATTAGACATTGCTTGATAAGGCATTCAATTATGCTTTGCATCTTATATTGCATTTAACATTGTAGATCAGATATATACAAAGGATCTCAAGGATAAACTTGGAAATTTGTATGAGAAACCCCCAGCTTCAAATAAAAAATTTCTTATGAAAAGATTGTTTAACATGAAAATGTCTGAGAATGGTTCTATTGCTAATCATATAAATTATTTTAATATGGTTGTAAGTATGCTCACTTCAGTTGGAATTAATTTTGATGATGAAGTTAGAGCTTTCATATTTTTATGTTCTTTGCCAGATAGTTGGGATAGTTTGGTAATGGCTATGAGTAATGCAGTCCCTACCAAGGGAAGCTTGAATTTTGAATATGTTTTAGGTGTGATTCTTAGTGAGGAGATGCAAAGGAAAATCACTGGTGAATTATCTTTAGGTAATACTTTATCTACTGATACTAGAGGGAGGCCAAAGGATAAGATCAAAGGCAACTATGGAAATCCAAAAGGTATATCTAAATCAAGATTGAAAGCTAAGATGATATGCTAGTATTGTGGGAAGAGTGGACACTCAAATAAGGATTGTTGGTCACTTCAAGATCAGAAGGGAAAAAAGGAAGAAACAAATGAGGTAAATGTGACATCAAGTAAAAATAGTTAGGATGCCTTAATTATTTCTTTGGATAATTTTACTAAGTCTTGGGTATTAGATTCAGGGGCTTCTTTTCATGCCACCCCACATAGGCATTATTTTTCTAATTATGTTCAAGAGAATCTAGGACATGCATATCTTGGTGATGATGAACCATGTGAGATAGTATGGAAAGGTTCTATTCAAGTGAAAATGTAGAATGGGAACATGTGGCTACTTAAGGATGCTAGACATGTACCTATGTTGAGACAAAATTTAGTTTTGAGAGTTGGGGCATGAGTAAGAAGTTGGGAGACTACACAGTGAAATTCAGAGTGATATTCATTTGGAAAAGAACTCCACTTTCCACTCAAGGATGAAACATATTTAGTTACGTTATCACTTCATTAGGACATCTTTGGAGGAGAACTTGGTGAAGTTGTAAAAGATTCATACTAGCCAAAATCTTGTGGATATGATGTCCAAGGTGGTCACATTGGAAAAATTGAGACTATGTTTAGATTTGGTTGGCCTTAGTGGTCATGGATCAGTGATAGATTCTATTTAGGAGAAAAGGTCTCCAAGTGGGATACTGTTGAGTATGGATCCCTTTGGGGTTATCACATAACCATGTTGGTATGCTTTGGGGGCCTAGAAAGCTCTAAGAATGTGGGGAGTGTTTTTTTCCTTTGCTCCTCATGTGGGTAAATATTATTAAATGCTTATTTAATAATTTTCTTGTTGAATTCCATACTTGTTGGAAGTGGGATTGATTTCCTTGTTCTATGGAATTAATTGTTTATTTAATATTTTTATGATGCATTAAGAGAAATTTATTAAATGATGTATTTAATAATTTTAATGGTGCATTAGGAGAAATTATTAAATGGTTTATTTACTTATTTCTATGATGCATTAGGAGGATAAATTATGTATTTAATAATTTATTGATGTATTATGGAAGTGGAGTTGATTGTTATCACATCTACATTGGAAGTTGTGCCTTTTGGAGGAGTATGGCATGTTTCTACTTGGTGGGGCTTATGGATAAGCATGATTAGGTGAAATGGCATGCTCCTTTATGGATGAGGTTATTTTGGATAAGGATAGTATGTATCTCTTTTATTTGGTGTGTTTAATCCTCATTTATCATATTGCAGGTGGTGGTGAGGCTTTAGAGACATGATAGGTTAAGACAGGATATGATAACAGGTTTTGCATGAGACAAGTGTGGTATTCTTTTACAGGGTGTGGTATTTCATCTTATGAGGTGGTTTTATGTAGGTACAATTGTGGTAGAGAATTTGTCAAAATTGTTAACATATTTTATATTTAGATCACCAATTCAAATAATTCATTTGTGAATTCTGGAGGAGATATTCTATCTCTGTGAGAGGTTTTTATAATCTAGTTTTATTACATATTTTATTGAGGAATTTCTTGGTGGATGTAGCCCACATTAGGTGAACCATGGTATATCTGTGTTATGTGTTATTGATGGTTTTGTTCTCTCCATTTATGTTTTCATTTAAACTATGGTTTGAAGGAATTATTTATGGATAATTAAATATGATTTTCTCACATTTAAAATCTGGTTTTAATTTTATGGTGGTTTAAAACCTAATTTACATTCACTTAATTCCTAACAACACCAACTCAACTAGGCTTTAGCAAGCACCCGCTTACAAGGAGGCACCAACCCCCTAGATGACTTAGCACCAACTTAAACACATTATTGTTTGATCACCTTTAGAAAATCTTATTAATTTTGCAATATATGATTACCTTCTCTTTTCTCACTTTTTTCCCTCTCAAACTAGCCTTTTGCCTTCTTCGAATAACTATCCCTCTTCATAGCTTGATTAGGTCTTATAACCTTGATCCTTATATGTATAACCTATATTAGATATTCATGACATCTATCTAATGTCCCAAATTACCTTATTATTCTCACTAATTATCTATAGCATTCTCTTATTCTTTACTATTCCATAATCATACAAAATAGGCCTAAAATACCTTTCTTTTATACAAGTCACTTGATCATATCCTTATTAGTTGGCCACACATTATTATCTATTAGTTAAATCATAAAATAGGTATTATTATATTAAAATAACATTCCTTAATCATGAATAAATTTATACATTAGGTCAGCCATAGTTCAAATATCCCTTACTCCTCTTTTAGGCTTTAAGGAGACCTAATAGGTCTTCATAACAACACATTACCATTTGATCTTTCTTTAAACATATCCAAACACCTTACATGGTAGGAACACATCATATTCCACTCTAAGAGACCTTATCCAACTTCACTTTAGGTTAACAAGACCTTTTAGGTCCAACCACCACTTGAACCCTTTCTCAAAACATTTTTTATAAAAGGCTTATGCATACACATAAAAATAGTCTTAAACAACTGAGACATATACTCAATTTTGATAAAAAAAACCATGAAAAAAATTCACATATTCATAAACATAATTAACTTAGGGTAATCAAAAAATTCATTTGATACTTCAACTCATGGCATGTGGGCTCAAACTCTTCTCTACAAGATGTTCACTCAAAACTGCCAACTAACTCCAAAACATAGTCAATGAAACATGAACATCTGACAGCTGATTAAATGTATTCAAGGGATTTTAATGCATTAAAAATATCTTATATCATCCTAAGATAAACCTATATCAAAAAAATCATAATCTCTAATGGCAACTATTGGTCATATAATCCAATCTATTGATTTTCTCTCTTACAAACTCTACTCAGTCAGAAAAACTATTTTGGATTCAGTGTTCTAACCTCTTATACTAATTTCCAAGATTTTTAAAATAATTCATAGACCATTAAAGTTCCAAAAAACATCATCATGCTCTTCAATGCATCATTATTACATAAAAACTCATCAAAAACATATTCTCGCTCCTACTTGATTTTTTTACTATTTCCACTACTAGGTATGTTAGCGATTAGCCAACTTGGATCACTAACTTTGCATACCTAAGATATATAACTAAATATAAACCTTCATGGATAGTAACTCTAAATATCACACTTTTATCTTCATTTACTTATCAACTTTGACTTGGTCAACTTTGTCAGCTACAGTAGATCTCTAAAAGACAAGCACTTTTCTATAGGGTCTCCTCACTCACCTGAGAAACCAATCAAACTTGTAGATGATTGAGAGATTTTAATTCAACCTAAAATCACTAAACTATCTATATCAATTTTTTTTTAACTCTTTAGAATAATATATTCAACATTGGGTCATTCTTAGGGTTCTTTGAGGGTTTAAACCAACTCTTAGTCTTAATGATAATTCATAAAACTCAACTCCTCTTACCAGAAACCAATGCTTGTAACTTTGAGATATAACCCTTCCTAATCTACCATGAGCATCTTATTTTCTCATGAATATGCTACATGTTCTAGAGATCACTTGTAGACAATTCTTCATTTTGTGCACTTGAGAATCCTTAAAACACTTTTTCAAGCCTTTTCTTTCAAACCACAACCTGAAACTTCATGCACATACTTAAAAAAACTTGAATCACCTCTGTAAATGTTTATATGCTCATACATGTCATAATAACTGATCTTAATACATCATCTGACCACCATTTCTCTTTTTAATTTCTAGGCTTTGACCTTCACATCATATTAGGTCTTGAAGCTGACCTTCCAACCATTGTCCAAGATTTCAGCATTTCATATATATGCCATGAAATATCCTATCATGATTAACTACTATCAAACATTCTTCATATATATTTTCAACAACTTTTGATGCCCCATAGGCTAAGTAGGATCTAGAACTAGTCAAGTCATAGACTTAGACTAAAGTACTACCCTTGTAGACTTCTTTTTGATATTCTCCTAAGTACATAAATGCCTCTTATGTATTCTCAAGAAAACTCATACAATTACCCTTATTTATATCTTCAATATATCATCTTTATGACTCACTCAGAACATCTTTAGTTTTATTTATAGATCTTCAAAGCTTGACTGGGATCTTCAGAGCATCTTTAGAGCTACATACAGAGATATTCAAAGCTAACCTTTTAATAATTTTCAAATCCTTTAACACCTCATGTACAAACTCAAATAATCTCTATCATGCTCAAACATTATGAATTATTATTTAGATCATTCTCATCTTCATAACTCATTTGGGGCATCTTCAAAGATACTTGCATAGAACTTTGAAGCATATAGTTTCTTCTTCAAAGCTCACTTATTTCATCATGCTACATGCACATACCTTATCACAAGGTCTAGATAAAGCAATACATGATACTAGACACTTGGATACTAACCTGCACTTTACTCATGTTGATTCTCAATGATATCACTAACATTCATCAACCAATACTCTCACATCACTACTTTCATACAACAACAACACACACTATACTAGTAATATAACTCATTCATATACATACCTCAACACTTACTTGGATATGAATCTTCACAAGAACCTTTGACATTAATGACATTAGATTGACATCAATGACAACACTTATTCTAATAACTCAATAATAAATGACAATGATCAATGATCTTCTCCTCAATCAATGATAATTTCCAACAATCTCCCCCTTTGTCATTGATGGCAAACACACTTTAAAAACTATGCCAACCACTTTTGATGGTAATCATATCTTAGACCTAGTTCTTGATTTTTCTCACTCTTTATGATTTTTCTCTTTTTCTCATCTTTTCTGATCTTTCTCCCCCTTTGACATTAATGAAAAAGGTCTTCCACAACTATCATCTCTTTCAAAATGAATTCAGATTATAACATCACTTCAACACTAAAAATATCCTCCTCAAACCAAGTATCAACCATAATTATATTAATATTATACATCAAGGTTCATCTATAACTACTGAAATCATACTCTCTCCCTTTGAGTTGATACTATCTCTCAAAGACACTAGATGGCACAAAATCTTTAGAAATTATGATAACCACCTATGAAAACCATTCTCAAAAACTTCTCTCAATTAAGTTACTCTCCTAGATGAAACATCAAAATCTTAAGAAATAGAGTTTATAAATAATCTCATACATAATCTCTCTTTCACTCTATGCATATCAAAAAGCAATCACTTTCTTGACAAAAAAATTAGAGCTACCAAGATCCCCCTTAGACCAAACATATCTTATTTTATAAAAATTGGAGACTCAGATCACTTATCTTTATTGATATGATAGAATAATATCAAACTAGTAACCATACACAACGCTATCACATTTTTGATACCAACTACAATATCATGGACTCCCCCTTTGTCTTCATAGATGAAGCTCAATTGTTCAAACAAATAGATATCAAAAGCTTACCTCTCATATACCAATTATCTACATATTTTGGATTTAGATACATGAAAATGGCCTTAAATATCTCATCATGCTACCTACTACACTTCAGACCATGGATCTACCAACACATGAATGAATAATGTTAATATTTATCTCTTTGTTTACAACATAGACAACCTAGAATCTTTTTAAAAAGAAACCTTCTTTGACTACAACATCATGCTTATGTTGATAAAATAAAGTCTCCATGAATCTTAATGGAGCCACACCTTTTCATAGGTCATTAAAATAACATGAACTCAGGAGATTCCCATATTTCCATATTTTCACAAGATTGAATAATCTTCAACATCCTTCTAGACTTGATTGGCACTTTAGGTTTTTTCTTGCCATCAACCATTTGATCATAAATGTGGGTTGATAAAAAACATTCCTTACTTGATTTTACATCTGAGGCATATTATATCTTAACAAGTAGTCCACTTGAGGTATTACACTAATCATGATATATCTTTTCTACCTTTGTTTTCCATACATTCATTTGCCTTATTTCTTGCACTCTAGGAGCTTCAAACTTCATATTTTGAATTGATGATTACCTAACTCTATTAGGTCAAAATCTTGCAATGTGTCCTATATTATGACAGTTGTAACACACCACCTTATATATATTATTTTAAAGATGTGAATTATGATTCCTTCCATAGTTCTATGAGTACTCATTCTTGGAGGGTCTTCTACATTCTCTTGCTTTATAACCAAATTAAAAGAAATAGAATATATTATAACATTAGGATATCTGATAGATCTTTTCATGTTGACCTTCTTGTCTTCAATAGTATTTTAATTTGTTTGGGGAGCTTCCTGTTGGTCTTCTTTGAAACCAAGACCTATTTTTTCACTTGCAAAATTTTGACTTCTCAAGATATCATCTAGAGCCTTAGTGCTCTTTTAAAACTTCACAAAACTCTTTATCTCACTATATTCTTGATCTAACTCAAATTTTAGAGATTATACTTCAATTTCATACTTGATTCATTCTTACTCTTTAGCCTTTAGGTTTGCTAACATAATCTCCATCTGTGTTTCTACTTGTTGGATGAACTCTTCATACTCCTTGTAGGTGTTTTTTAAGCCTACCCTAAAATAAATTGATTTGTTTGTCATAGTCCTAAACTAATGAATTTAGTTTCTTATTCTTCTTCTTCATGATTTTAAACTCTTTTAAGGCACACATTAGCTAAGCTTCAAGATCCACTTCAGCTTCTCCTTATTCACTATCATAGTATACTTATTCATTTGATTCTATATTAATCATAAGGCTTTTACCATTTGAACAACCCTCATTATCTAATTTTATTCCTATGAACAAAGTTTTATTATTATTATGTTCAAATTCATTACTGCCATCATCACTATCAAATGTTTCTGAATCACTTACATCAAATGAGTTGTCTTCTCTGGTATAGAAAATCTTCTTATTTTTTAATGATCCTTTCCTTCATTATTTTTAAAATCTCTCTTATTATTTTTAGACTTATATAATTTTCTATCATCTCCATGGTGTTCATCATGTTCTTCATTATGCTTATATTTATCATTGTTAGGACACTTGGTTTCAAAGTGACCAATTTTGCCATAGGTAAAACATTTGAAAGTAACTTATCCTTGTACTTACATGAGCCAAACCTTAACTTTCTAGTAAACATAGTTATGATTTCATCATCATTAATATATAAACATCCCTGATCCTTGACCTTCTTTATCTTTAACTTCTTTTCAACTTTGAAAGTTGTTTCCTTTTTGGGAGGTCTTATTTCATTAGTTCTCATCTCATAGGTAGTCAAGATTCTATGAAGCCCATCCATCTCTAGCTTATCCAAATCCTACATATCTTTTAATACATACACCTTAGAGTCAAACTTAGGGGTTAGTGATCTCAATACCTTTTGTACAATAATATATTCTTTCACTTCTTCTCCAAATCCTATAATGATATTGATAATTTCATCAACCCTTAACAAGTAGGATGCAATAGTTTCATCTTCATTCATCTTCAAGCTTTCAAACTATCTTTTATGGGTCTATAACTTGGATAAATTTACCTTGGTATATCCTTCATAGATGGCATTGAAGTTATCCCATATATCTTTGGCTAATACATAATGCATTACCTTTATAATCTCTACCTCTGATAGGCTACACAGAATGGCATTCATTGTCTTGGAGTTATTTTCACTAGCCTTCTTACGTACTAAATCTGTTGGTGGAATTGGAGATGAAATATAAACATACACAAATAAATACCAAATATCATGTATTTATGACATCAAATAAATATTTATTCTGACATTATAAAATTCATAGTTATATCCATTGAACAATGAATCCTTACTGGTAAAGAAACCACCTTGAGCTTGATGACTAGTCATCCTTGTTTCTTAGGATCTCCTTTAGGATTTTAGACCTAATTCAATAGACCATGCTCTAATACCAATTATTGAAATAAAATTAATAAGATGGGTGGGGTGAATTATTATTCAAAACTTTTCATTCAATTTCACTTGATCATACATGAATCATTATAACAAGCATGTACATCTTAGCAAGCATAAACATCAAATCATAAGAGCACGAAACACATGAGCACAACATATACATGGGAAACCCTCAAGGGGAATAAAAATAAATAATGAAGTAAATGGATTATATTTATATAATATTAACATAAATTTTTAGTGAATCACCCACTTCACATGGAGCTCCAACCCCAACTAGCTCAACTCCAACTCAGCTAGGCTTTAGTAAGCACCCACTTACAAGGAGGCACCAACCCCTAGATGACCCAACACCAAATTAACAACCTAATTGTTTAATAATTTTTAAAAAAACCCTTTTTTATTCTAAAATATATTATTATCTTCTTCTTCATCTCTTCACTCACTTTTGTCCCTCTCAAACTGGCCTTTTGCCTTCTTCGCTCAACTAGCCCTTTTTATGGCTTGATTAGATCTTCTAACCTTGATACTTATATGTATAACCTATATTATATATTCATGACATGTCTCTTATTTTTTTCATTACCTTATTATTCTCACCAATGATCTATATCATTTGCTTGTTCTCTACTACTTCCTAAGCATAAGAAATAGGCCTAAATTGCCTTGCTTTTATACAAGTCACTTGATCATATCATTCTTAGTATACCACACAGTATTATATATTATATCAACCATAAAATAGGTCTTATAATATTAAAATAAAATTCATTAATCATGAATTAATCAATACATTTGGTCCACCATAGTTCAATTAGTCCTGACTACTCTTTTAGGCTTCAAGGAGACCTAATAAGTTTTCTTAACAACACGTTACCCTTTAATATTTCTTGAAGCATATCTAAACACGTCACATAGAAATAAAAAATAATATTCCAATATAATATACCTTATTTTACTTCACTTTATGTTTAAAATGCTTTTTAGAGCCAACCACCACTTGAACCTTTTCTCAAAACACTATTTATAAAAGGCTTGTCCATACATTATAAAATAGTCTTAAAAAACTAAGGCATATTCCCAATTTTGCCAAAAAATCATGGAAAAATTTCACATATTAATAAACATCATGACCTCAGGGTTATCACAAACTTCATATGATACTTTAATTCAGGGCATATAGGCTCAAACTCTTCTCTACAAAATGTTCACTCAAAATGTCAATTGACTCTAAAACATAGTCAAGGAAACATGAACTTTTGATAGTTGATTGAATGTAATAAATTAATTTAAATTAATTAATATGATATTATATCATATTGATATCAACCTCCATCAAATAGATCATAATATATAATGGAAACTATTAGTCTTATAAACCAATATACTGATATTCTCTCTTATAGACTCTAATCAGTTAGACAAGCCATTTTGAATTCAGTGTTCCAACCTCTTATATTGATTTCAAAGATTCTAAAAATCATGGAAAAATCATTAATTCCCAAAAAAAATCATAATACACCTCAATACATCATTCTTACATGAAAAATCATCAAAAAACATCTTCTCACTTTTGCCTAATTTTCTTACTATCTACACTACTAGGTCTGTCAATGGCTAGCCAACTTGGACAACCAACTTTTCATACCTAATATATGGAACATATCCAAAAGCCTTTGTGTACAATAACTAAAATTCTCACACTTTTATCTTCATCCACTTATCAACTTTGACTCGATCAATGTTATCTGCTACAATAAAATATTAGAAAGACAAACACTTTCTTATAGGGTATACTCACTTAAAAAGCTATTCAAACCTAAATATTCTTGGGAAAGTTTAATTAAACCTAAAATCACTTAAATATCCATTAAAAATAATTTTGAGCTCTCTATAACAATATCTTCAACACCGAGTCATTTTTAGGGCTCTTTGAGGGTTTAAAACCAACTTCTAGTCTTAACGATCATTCATAAAACTCCTCTTTCCAAAAACCAATGCTTAAAATTTTGAGTTAAAAACATTACTCATATAATATTAATATATTATATTCTCATGCATCTACGACATGTGCTAGTGAGTACTTGAAAAACCTTCTCAGGTAGACAACTCTTCATTCTATGCACTCGATAAACTTTGAAACACTTTTTCAAGCCCTTTATTGAAAACCACAACCTAAAAATTCATGAACATACTTAAAAAATTTGATTCAACTCTATAAATATTCATCTACTCACCCATGTAGTGGAAATTGATTCTGATACCTCATATAATCACCATCTCTCTTTTTGTTTTCTAGGCCTTGACCTGCAAGTCTTATTAGGTCTTGAAGATGGCCTTCTAACCATTGTCCAAGATTTAATCATTTAATATATATGACATGAAATATAATATCATGATTAACTACTATCAAACATTATTCATATATCTTTTCAATAGCTCATGATGCCTCATAGGTCAAGGAGGATCTAAAACTAGTCTAGTTGTACACTTGGACTAAAGTACTTACCCTTGTAGACTTATTATTGATATTTTCTTGAGTGCTTCAATGCTTCTTATGTATTCTCATGAAACCTCATACAATTAATCTTCTTCATAGCTTAAATATATCATCTTTGTGACTCACTTAGAGCATCTTCAAAGTTATTTATCAATCTTCAGAGCTCGATTGTGATCTTCAAAGCTGTATACACAGATCTTTAGATCTGACCTTTTAATCATTTGAAAATCCTTCAACACCTAATTTAAAAAATAAAACAACCTATCTCATGATAAAACACTATGAATTATTATTTATAGCATTCTCATCTTCATAGTTCATTTAGAGCATCTTCAGAGTTGCCTATACAAATCTTTGAAGCTTATAGTTTCTTCTTTGGATCTCACTTATTTCATCATGCTAGCTGCACATACCTTCTCAAAAGGTCTAAAATATATTATAAACTTGAAATATTGACCTATACTTACATGTTGATTCTCAATGATATCACTAAAACTCATAAACTAGTACTCTCACATCATTGCTTTCATATAGAAACAACACACACTATGCTAAAAAAGAACTCATTCATATACATACCTCAAGGCTTACTTGGCCATGTATCTTCACAAGAACATTTTCATTAATGAGACTAGATTGACATCAATGATAACACTTATTCTAAAAACTCAATAGTCAATGACAATGCTCAATAATCTCTTCCTCAATCAATTATAATGTCCAATAATCTCCACCTTTGTCATGGATTAAGCACACTCTGGAAAACTATGTCAACCACTCTTTATGGAAATCATCTCTTAGACCTCATTATTTATCATCTTTCTCCTTTTCTCATCTTTTCTGATCTTTCTCCCCGTTTGACATTAATCACAAAGGTCTTCCACAACCATAATCTCTTTCAGAATGAACTTAGATCACAACATCACTTCAACATAGATCAAGCTCAGTCAACAACCTAGAAAGTTCCCCATCAAATCAATCATTCACCAAGCTTCTATTAAATTAGACATCAAGGGTCATCTATAACTATTGAAATAATACTCTCTCCCTTTGATATAATATTATCTCTCAAAGACACTAAATGATACATGATCTTTAGAAATTATGGTAACCACTTATGACAACTATTCTCAAAAACTTGTCTCAATCAAGTTACTCTCATAGTTGATACATAAAAAGATTAACAAATAGAGTCAACACTTTCTTGACCAAGAACTCAAAGCTATAAAGTTCCCCCTTAGAACAAGAATATCTTATTTTAAAATAACTTGATACTCAAATCACTTACCTTTCTTGATATGATAGAAGAATATAAAACTCTTGACCACACACAAGGCTGTCACATTCTTAATACCAACTGCAATATTAGGGACTCCCCCTTTGTCTTCATAGATGAAGCTCAACTATTCACATAAACAAATATCAAAAGCTTACCTCTCATATACTAATTATTTGCATATTTTAACTTTAGATACTTGATAATGCCCTTAGATCTCTTCTCATGTTGCCTTGTACACTTCAGACCATATAGCTACCAATGTAAGAATGAATAATATCCATCTTTATCTCCTTACTTGCAACATAAAAAGCTTGGAATCTTCTCAAAAAGAAACCTTCTCTGACTACAACCTCATGCTTTTAATGATATAATAATGTCTCCATGAAGCTTAAAGGTGCCACCCCTTTTCATAGGGCACTAAAACAACATGAAATCAAGAGATTCCCAGATCTCCATATTTTCACAAGATTGAATATTCTCCAACTCCTTTTGGACTTGATGGGCACTTTAGGCTTGTTCTCATCATCAACCATTTGATCATCAATGTGGGATGATAACAAGCATTCCTTACTTTATTTTACATCTAAGGCATGCTCTATCTCAACAAGTAGTCCTTTTGATCCTATAGACTGATCATGATTTATATTTTCTACCTTTGGTTTCCATACATTTATGTCTTCTTTTCTACACTCTAAAAGCTTCAAACTTCCTATTTTGACTTGATGATTTTCTAACTCTATTTGGATAAAATCTTGAAATGTGTCCTACATTATGACATTTGTAACAAACTACCTTATACATACCATTTGACTAATGTGAATTTTGATTCCTTCCATAGTTATATGAGTACTCATTCTTGGAGGGTCTTCTACATTCTCTTGCTTTATGATCAAACTACTACATGTAAAATAGTAACCATTAAAATAATTAGTATACCTTATAGCATTGGGTTATCTAATAGATATTTTCATGTTGACCTTCTTATCTTCAATAGTCTTCTCCTTGACTTGAGGTGCCTCCTTTTGGTCTTATTTGAAACCAAGACCTGTCTTGTCACTTTCATTTTTTTGACTACTTAGGATATCATCTAGAGCCTCAATGCTCTTTTTAAACTTCACAAATCTCTTAATCTTGTTAGATACTTCATCCAACTTAGATTTCAGGGATTCTACTTCAATTTCATACCTGATATATTTTTCCTCTTTAACATTTAGTCTTGTTAACATAATCTCCATTTGTGTTTTTACTTGATGGATGATCTCTTCATACTCCTTGAAAGTTTTGATCATACTTTCCTCAAACAAACTGATCTATTCCTCATAAAACTAAACTAATGATTTTGGTTTCTTATTTTTCTACTTCACAAAATTCAACTCTTCTAAGGCATTCATGAGCTCAGCTTTATGATCCACTTCAGACTCTCCTTCTTCACAATCAAAGTATACTTCTTCATCTTATTATATATCAAACATAAGTCCTTTCTCATTTGAAAAACCCTCATTGTTTGATTATATACCTATAAACAAAGTTTCATTATTGTCATGTTTAGATTCATTAATTTCATCATCACTATCAAATGTACCTGAATCACTTACATTAGATGAGTTGTATTCTTTGGTATATAAACTCTTATTATTTTTTAATGACCCTTTCCTTCATTCTTATTTAAATCTCTTTTATTATTTTTAAACTTATAGACTTTTTTTTATCTCCATGGTGTTCATCATGTTCTTCATCATGATCATATTTGTCCTTGTTAGGTCACTTGGTTACAAAGTGACCAATATTTCCACAACTAAAACATTTAAAGGGTAACTTACCCTTGTAATTATCAGAGCCAAACCTTAACTTTCTAAAAAATATAGCTATGAGTTCATCATCATCAATATATAAACATACATCATCATTGGCATTCTTAGTCTTTGACTTCTTTCTAAATTTTATATATGTTTCCTTTTTGGGAGGTCTTCCTTCATTAGTTCTCATCTCGTATGCAGTCAAAATGCCTTGAATCACATCCATCTCAAGCTTGTCCAAATCCTACATATCTTCTACTAAAAAAACCTTAAATTCAAACTTATGGGTTAGTGATATCAATACCTTTGGGACAGTAGTAGATTCTTTCACTTCTTCACCCAATCCTCTAATGATATTGACAACTTCATCAACCCTTAATATGTAGGATGCAATAGTTTCATCTTTAGGATTTTAAAATATCTTTGTGCATCTATAACTTGGACAACTTTACCTTGATGTCTCTTTCATATATGGTCTTAAATTTTTCCCATATATCTTAGGATCATACACAATGAATTACCTTTTTAAGATCTACCTCTGATAGGCCACATAGAATGACATTCACTACCTTGGAGTTATTTTCATTGGTCTTCTTACCTACTTCATTTGTTGGTGGAATTGGAGATGTAATAAAACTATCCACAAATGACTATAAAATATCATGTCCATTTGAAATCAGATATATCTTCATTTTGACATTATAAAATTCATAGTTAGATCCATTAAACAATGGAGCCTTATTGGTATAGAAACTAATTTGAGCTTGTTGACTAGTCATCCCTACTTCTAAGGATCTCCTTTAGGACTTTAGACCTACCTCAAAGGACCATGCTTTGATACCAATGATTGGAATAAAAATGACTAAAAATTATGTGACCTAGTCTTCAAAAATGTTCATTCAATTCTACTTAATCATACATGAACCATTCTAACAAGCATGTACATCTTAGCGAGCATAAACATCAAATCATAAGAGCATAAAACACATAAACATAACATATATGTAGGAAAACCTCAAGGGGGATAAAACCCACTAATTAATAAAATTTACTACATTCATATAAGATAAACATCAATCTTTAGTGAATCACCCACTTCACAAAGAGCACCAACCCCAACAAGCTCAGCACCAACTCAGCTAGTCTCTAGAAAACACCCACTTGTAAGGAGGAACCAACCCCTAGATGACTCAACACCAACTCAACTATGTGATTATATAATCAAATTTATAAAAACTTATTTATTATAAAATAAATTATTATCTTATTCTTTATCTCTTCGCTCACTTTTATCCCTCTCAAATTGGTATTTTGCCTTCTTCACTCAACTAGCCCTTTTCATGGCCTGATTAGGTATTCTAACCTTGATCCTCATATATAGAACCTATATTAAATATTCATAAAATATATATTATTTTATTCATGACCTTATTCTACTCACCAATTATCTATATCATTTGCTTGTTCTCTACTTCTCCCAAAGCATATAAAATAGGCCTAAACTACCTTGTTTTTATATAAATCACTTGATCATATCCTTCTTAATCGGATGGCCATTCTTATCTCTTATTTTGGCCATAAAATAGGTCTTATAATATTAAAATAACATACCTTAATCATGAATCAATCAATACATTAGGTTGGCCATAGTTCAATTATCCCTTACTCCTCTTTTAGGTTTTAAGGAGACTTAATAGGTCTTCTTAACAATGTGTTACCCTTTAATATTTATTGAAGCATATACAAACACTTAAAATGATAGGAAAAAATAATATACCACTCTAATAAAACTTATAAAACTTCAATTTAGGTCCACAAAACCTTTTAGATTCAACCACCACTTAAACCCTTTCTCAAAACATTATTTATAAAAGCCCTGTGCATAAACAAAAAAAATAGTCTTAAACAACTACGGAATATACTAAATTTTGTCAAAAAAAGAATGGAAAAAATTAACATATTCATAAACCTCATGACATTAGGTTCATCATAAAATTCATCTAATTCTTCAACTTAGGGCATACAGGCTTAAACTCTTCTCTCTAAGATGTTCACTTAGAACTCTCAACAGATTCCAAAACACAATCAAGGAAACATGAAATTATGATAGATGATTGAATGTATTCAAGGGATTTATATTCATGAAAAATATATTATATCATCCTAATATCAACCTCCATCAAATATATGATAATCTCTAATGTAAACTATTGGTCTTATAGACCAATCTGTTGATCTTCTCTCTTATAGACTCTACTTAGTGAAATAAGCCATTTTGGATTCAGTGTTCCAACCATTTATAATGATTTCCAAGATTATAAAAATCATTTATAGATCATTCAAGTCCCAAAAAATATCATCATGAACTTAAATGCATTATTATTACATGAAAACTCATCAAAAAACATCTTCTCACTTCTTTCTAGTTTTCTTATTGTCTGCTCTACTAGGTATGTTAGCTACTGGCCAAATTGGATCACCAAATTTGCATAAATAAGATATAAAACATATCCATAAACCTTAATAGACAAAAAATATAAGTATCACACTTTGATCTTTATTAACTTATCAACTTTGACTTGGTCAACTTTGTCTACTACATCAAATCTTCAAAAAAAAAGCACTTTCTTGTAGGGACTACTCACTCACCTAAGAAACTAATAAAACATAGATATGCCTAGGATATTTTAATTCAACCTATAATCACTTAATTGGTCATATCAAATTTTATTTATATCTATCGAAAAATATCTTCAACATCAGGTCATTGTTAGGGTTCTTTGAGGGTTTAAACCAACTTCCAGTCTTAACGATCATTCATAAAACTTAGCTCCTCTTTAAAAAAAACCAGTAATTTTAAATTTTATATATATCCCTTCCTCATCTAACATGAGTAACTTATATACTCATATAGATTCTACATGTGCCAGTGAGCACGTAAAAAACCTTCTTGGGTAGAGAACTCTTCATTATGTGCACTCGAGAAACTTTGAAACATTTTTCCAAGCCTTCTCTTGCAAACCACAACCTAAAAATTTATTTACATACTTAAAAAAACTTGAATAACCTATTTAAATTTTCATTTACTCACACATGTCATGAAAACTGATCGTGATACCTCATATAATCACCATCTCTCTTTTTGCTTGTTAGGCCTTGACCTATAAGTCTTATAGGTATTGAAGCTAACCTTCTAACCACTATCCAAGATTTCATCATTTCATACATATTCCATGAAATCTCCTATAATGATTATATATTTTCAATAATTTTTCATATATCTTATCAACAACTCATGATGCCTCATAGGCCAAGCAAGTTCTAGAACTAGTATATCTATAGACTTGGACTAAAGTACTTACCCCTGTAGACTTCTTGATATTCTTCTGAGTGCCTCAATTCCTCTTATGTATGCTCAAACAACCTCATAAAATTAATTTTTTTAGAGCTTAAATAGATCATCTTTATGACTCACTCAAATCATCTTCAAAGTTGTTTACAAATCTTCAGAGCTCGATTGGGATCTTCAGATCATCTTCAAAGTTGCATACAAAAAACTTTAGAGCTGACCTTTTAATCATTTACAAAGCCCTAAACAACTCATGTACAAAATAAAACAACCTCTCTCATGCTTAAACACTGTGAAGTATTATCATCTTCATATCTCATTTAGAGCATCTTCAGAGCTACCTACACAGATCTTCAGAGCATATGATTTCTTCCTCACAGCTTACTTATTTCATCATGCTACCTACACATACCTTTTCACAAGTTCTAGATAAATCATTATAAGATACTAGACACTTGAAATATTGACCTATACTTTACTCATGTTGATTATCAATGATATCACTAACACTCATCAACCAATACTCTCACATCATTACTTTCATATAGCAACAACACATGCTATGCTGGAAACATAACTCATTCATATACATACCTCAAGACTTACTTGGTCATGCATCTTCAGAAGAACCTTTGAAATTAATGACATTGGATTGACATAAATGACAACACTTATTCCAACAATTCAATAGTCAATGATAATGCTCAATAATATCCTCTTCAATCAATGATAATGTCCAACATGCACCAATCATCTTCTTATTGCATTAGTGATTTTAGTTATATTGGATTAGGTTACCCTTGTTTGTTAATTATTTGCATGAGATGTCTTTATTATATCCTTCACACACCAATTTATTAAAATATTTACAATAAGTATTACAATTACTTACCTATCATTGAGCCCTTCTATGAGCTATATGTCATGTCATAGGCTTAGGATTTGGAACCCTTTTCTCTTAACATTTGAGTGTAGATTACCATCTTTTAGGTCTATGGTTATTATAAGTCCTTATATAAATGCTATATCCTGATTATATCCTTAATACCTTATGTTTTTGCAATCTTTGAAATTATTATGAAAATCTCTTACCCATCATTGAGCCCTAGTGGGATATACCCCATGTCATAGGATTAGACTTTGGAACCCTTTCCTCTTAAAATTTGAGTGCATATTTCCCTCTAAGAGGTCTATGGTTATTATAAGTCCTTACCTAATTCCCCAAATATAAATAGAATATATTCGTAAGACCATATTTGATTCATAGTCCATCAAGTTAAATAACATAGCTATAGGTCATCCTAGCCCCTACATACATTCCCAACCTATGAAAAAATAAGAAATTGCAAACAAGGTATGAAAATTGCATAATAGAAATACTTCCAACAAAGTAATCTAATATTTATTTTAATAAAATGTTAACTAAAAATTGGTAAGTGCTTGATTATACTTGATGATCAAATGAAACTATTCACTTGTCTACTATAGATTATATGAATTTAATATTTGGAGAAATTAGTTTGTATGGTTAAATTCCAATAGATATAAATAGTAAATATGAAAATGGGTAGATGGGCCAACTAATTATAAGGGTGCCTTGAGCAAGTGTTCTAAAACCATAAAAATAACCTTGGAATCATAATTTTAAAATCACAAGATAAATAAATGGGTTGCATAAAGGTGTGAAAAAAGAGTTTTGTTCTCATAAAGCAATTCAATAATGCCAAATATGGGCCAATCACCCATAAAGGGTTACATCATATTATTTATCTAGGATTTTCTAATTTAATCATGCATTTATTTTGAATTAATCTCCACCCATCAGGCATTTCAACCCATTTTTTATGGCCCTAAACCATGTTGTCAAAAATATTTTTGTGGATATTAATAAGGTTGTCACCAAAGAGAGCAAGAAATCTATTCCAAAGTTATATAATGAGTTATAACTTTTGATACTCCCTCACAACTTGATTTATGTTTTTAATATGATGTTAACAATGTATGCAAATGGTGTGACAATAATTGTTTAATGTCGTACTATGTCAATCATGTCCCTTTAGAGGATTCCCATAATGTTTGGATCCATCTTCACTAATAACCCTTGGTTTTACAAGTCACTAGTGTTCAAAATATCACCAAGGTTTTTTTTCCTTTCCTCTTTTAAGGAGTGATCTCAAGTATAAGCCCTCTTTTCCATGTCAAATTGTTTGTTCATGATGAAATCCATTACGATTGTGTTCCCTTGGACTCATACTTTCAAAGTTTTTGACCAAGCCTCACTTAAGGTGTCGGTCTGGATTAAAAATTTCTGGCCTTCTGCTAACTCTAAGATATTTTATTGAGGATATTATTAAACCCACAGGATAGATTTTTTCCCATGAGCAAAGAAAATTTTATTCTACGCACCACAACAAGTGAGTTTATGTCGAGGTAGACTTGACCAAGGACCTAAAATATTCTATCAACATTTAATTCAATCTAAAACATTGGAAACATATGGACATCTATTTTAATCTCCCAAATACCTATATTTTGGTGTCAATCTATCACATCCCATTTTCCTTTGCTAGGTTTTAGTCAGATGAACTATCGTCCCTTTGGCATATGTGTCATTATGACACGTTGGCTATGGTACATATGTGTACATTTGTGTATAGATATGCATTATTTTCATGAGTAAATTGAAATAATGATATTGATATATTTAATTTTGCAAAATAAAAATATATGGTAATTTTAAATTATTTAATTATATTTGGCATATTTAATTAATTACATGTAATCCACTTTAAGTAGTTTGGTTTCTTTTGGATGGATAATGGAAACTTCAAGGAATGGTTGAGGTTAACTTGAGTAATAATTGAGTAAAAGTTTGAGCTAATTTAGGAATTACATATTTATGAACTCAACCTACAACAAAGGTTAACTTTCATTTCACCTTGAATGGCATGATAATATCTTGATGGTAAGTGGAAGAAAGAAATACATGCAAGGTGTAACTAAGGAAGGATATTATTTTAATATCAAGACTTAATGATCATGCCCGAGTTTAACTTAAGATAACATTAGCTAGGAATTCAATCATGGGCCAAGCTTGGGGGCATATCATTCACAAGTTTGATGTAATCAAAGTGGTTGGCGGTGAGAGGGAGGAGATCCGATGGTAAAATAGACATAATGCCTAATTTCAAGGAGGATTAGGTGATATATGAATAGATTTGGGGAGATCCACAAGAAAAATAAAAGGATGGTGGATTCCACTACAATTCATATGGTGATGCAAAGATTGAAGAAGCCTACATGCCAAGAATTATCACTTTGGATGGAAAGGTAAAGGAATGGGTTGATGAGAATGTCATGGGCTATTCATTTTCCTTATTGCCTACCCTCCATCTCAATGAGCATGATAATCAATACAAACAAGGCCAAATGACTCTCAAGGTACTACACGATGGGCATTGCATCTTCTTTCTACTATAGGTGCCAGGTGATTATCATTATATACAGGGCATGTTTTAGTGGATGATCCCCGTGTTGTAAAACTAGTATTTTTGAAGTAACAAACCATAAAAATGTGCTATTTGAGCCACAAGTTTGACACATAAAAAAATGCTTCTCCAGTGATTTGAACAAGAAATATATTGCAATCCAAACATATTTATATTAGATAAACATGCAGATAATTGTTTAGATTGATGATGATGATGTTCCCTAAGAAAAAAATATGCCGAGGCTGCCTTCCATATCCAAACATGATACATACACCATATGCTTATTCGTAGATGCAGCCACCACCTTGATTACCATATGCGCTTATCTCCATGTCTGGGTGTCACACACACACACACACACACACACACACACACACACACACACACACACACACACACATATATGCATTGTGGTCATGCCTTCTATGGGGAGGGAGAGTCATTTCAAGTTTGTTTCTTGCATTTAATAATTGTCATAATGTAGATTTTTATAGCATTGGCAGCACTAGCTATGCATGTGCCTAGTCAAGAATGAGGAGGTGATGGAATTATGAACTAGTTATGCAATGAGTTAGGTTCTCATTGGTTTGTTGTTGGATACCCACACCTAAAGGTCCAAGATGCCCTTTCAAGTTTCTCATTCTATGTCGTTCTCCTCTTTATTTGTTATTATTAATTTGATTGCATGGTTATTTGTGATAGCATCTATTTTGTTGTATCTTAAATTCAAGTCTTTGATAAGACCTCTTTAACTCTTTAAATCACTTTAGTGGGTTTCCTAAATACATGTGTTCTCTTTTTACTATGTTTCATTCATTCTCTATAACCTTACGTCTAATTTTGTTTGGATCTGTGTTTTCAACATCTATAGAAGCAACGTTGAACTTGTTGTTGGTTGCATTTAGTTGGGTAAGCTTGTGTTTTGTTTAATATAAATGTTTCTC
>JARHVA010006749.1:757500-838270 GCA_037957365.1 Torreya grandis | reverse complement strand
ACTTTTATGGAAATTCAATACAAGTTAGTGAATTATTATTTAAGGAGGTAATTTTAAGAAGGATAATGTATTATCCCTTCACCAAATTCAGTAGGATGTTAAATTTCTAATGGACACTTATCTAAGAAGACATCATGACCTATTATTTAACTCTTTTTTATTGCATTTTAACTAGTTTTCAAGTCTTGACACTTGGCCTTATGACTATTCAACTTCGTTCTCTCTCTCTCTCTCTCTCTCTCTCTCTCTCTCTCTCTCTCTCTCTCTCTCTCTCTCTCTCTCTCTCTCTCTCTCTCTCTCTCTCTCTCTCTCTCTCTCTCTCTCTCTCTCTCTCTCTCTCTCTCTCTCTCTCTCTCTCTCTCTCTCTCTCTCTCTCCTCCTATGCTCTATATATTCAAGCCATTTTGGCCTTGTAAACAATCCATAATTGGTATGGTAAAGCCTTGCTAGTTTGACATTTTGTTTTTACTTTGAATAAAGTTATTAATCTGATTTAGTCTTTAAAACTCTTTCTTAAGTATTTTAAGTAGTCCATTTGGATGACAAGTGATGAATGTCTTCTCCTTGATTTCATTATTCTCTTATATGCATTATGTGAGTGATGATTTTTCTAATAGGTCTCATGAAATGTATATGTTTTTTATGTGTGTTTTGATGTGTGAGAGAGATTAGTAGTTTCTAAGATTATACCTCCTAGTCAGCCACCTTTGGATATGCATAACAATCTACCTCCATTTAAAAACACTCATGTTAAAAGAACATTGGGTTGAGATCAGTTTTAGTAGTCTTCCTTTTTAGTGAAAATGTGAGTATGTTTATGGAGTTATCTTTGGTGTATCACATTCATTATTATATGTTTATTTTATGTTTCCTTCTTCCCTTTTCACCCCCAATAGTGATTAGTCTAGTGTAGTGTGTGAGTTAAAAATATAGATCAAGGGAGATATAACCTTTAAAATCTATATATATATATCTCTTTTAGTATCTTGTCTATATGTAGAGATAATTCCATGTTATACAAAATTTGAGAAGGTATATTTGAATTATCTAAGGTGAAAATTTGGGCTATAATATTTCTGAAACACCCTATGGGAAATGCAGTCCAAGAAGGTTGTTCAAGTTGGATGCTAGTCTTGACAACAAGGAGGTTATAATAGTCCACTTCTTATAGTATTTGGAGACTCCAAAATTTGAATCTTGGTTTTAGATTAGTGTACCATTTCATGCCTAAGATAAACACATGAAATCTCACTAAAGGCATTCTTTTTGAGTTAAAATAACTTCCTCATTATTCATACAAAGTAAATAGATTTGTTAACACCCATCCTTATCCAAAGAGATCCTACCTTTCTCACAAACCTATAAGAAAGTTTTTGGTTGGACCATTATTGAAAATTTCTAAAGCTACCATGGCAAGGAACCTACCTTTTTTTACCTTAAATGAATATAGTTCTCTAAGACTTACCCATTATGATGGCATTCCCATATTTATCCTTAAAAGTGTTCCCTCATATACTAGTGAGACTTACATCACCCCTATTGAGTATATTATAAATATTGTTAACTTCTACAATATACATCACAAAATTTAAGAGAAAATATACATTATGTTTTTTGTTATCTCTTTCAAAGGAAAATCTCTTGACTAGTATGACATTTTGGCTCATGAATCTATCACCACATGGGATGAGTTAGGAGATGCCTTGAGGATAAGATTTAAAGACAAGAGTGACAACTTGTCATTGAGTGAGTAGTTAACTAACGTAAGGATAAAACCTCAAGAATTTACCCAAGAATTCAACACAAGATTTAAAAAAACATGTGATAAGATCCAAATATTGGTAAGACCTACTACACACCATGTTTTCTTTTACTATCTTAAAGATTTTGATAGTGACATTTCTATGATGATACAATCTATAGGAGGGATCACATTACCTAATACCTATGAAGTGGACATTAGGGACATAATTATTTGATTAAATCTAGAAATATTTCCCAAAGACCTCTAATGCCTTGATTCCCTAATTTTCTAAACCTTATACCTACTATTGTTACCATTCCTACACCTAAACATAAGCTTGTTATCCCTAGTCAACCAAGAAAATTAAATGAGGCAGAAAGGATGAGGAATATGGATAAAGAGATATTAGGTCTCATATACCATAAAAAGTGAGGCCTTTTTAAAGCCACTACCAACATAATCAGTCTTACCCTAACTATCAAGGTGATAGACCACCTTTCCAAGGTTATCCTCAAAGTCAAGGATAGTTAGTTTAATCTAATCCATATAATGGTTATAATACCAATGCTCCTTCCACCTAAAAAGCATTAGTGACTACTAAAAATAAAATTTCTCAAGAGCATGATGGTCAACCTTCATGGGATCAACCTCATGACCCATCTACCTATGTTAGTGAGTCCTTTAATCAAGCCTTTATGGAAAGTTTGGGAAGTATGCCAGCTATGACTCAAGATGAGGTATCAAATGGAGGAGATACCAATGGGAAGAATACTAAATTGGGGTATACATTGGTCAATTTTTAGTAAGATGAATCATGTGCTATGAATTATCAAGGGTAGCTAAGCAAATATTCAAGTCCTATAGCTGCAAACACAAGGGCAAAGAGGAAAGCAATTGAAGAGGTTCAAGGGGATGATAATGGTTCCACAATGAATGTTCAAACATTTCTAATGACATGTATGTCTAATGCAATTATAAATAAATAAGTAGATCAAAGAGACTAGAATGCTAGGAGTTCTTTCATACCTCAAAATTCTCAAGGTATAGGCAACATTATTCCTACTAGTGGAGAAACTAAGGTTAGTGGATATTTCACTAACATTGTATAATAGATGAATAAGGATCCTGTGAATTTATCAATGTGAGATAAACTTAAAATAATTTTACAAGTAGAATTTCTCCAAGAAGAGCCATCCAAACTTAGTTTGATAACCAAGTAACCTAGTGGGAAGGAGACAACCTTGACTAACACTTTGAAGCCTAGTGAAGGATAGTCTACCCAAGTTGAGAAAGTAGAAAAACCTCCTTAATTATATATATATCTATCATAATTGGAGATGCTTTGGCTCACAATTATATTATTGATAGTAGAGAAAGTACTTGTGTCATGCCCAAGTAAGTAGTTGATAAGTTGAACTTGAAGTATGAGACTAATTTTAAAGTAGTACTATAATTGGATGGGTCAGATGCTAAGACAATTATAATAATCAAAGGTTTATAACTTAATTTTAAATCTTGTCTTACCTTTAGCATTCATCAAAATGTTGTGGTTGTGGATGTGCCACCTCATTTTGTACCATATTTGTCAAGAGATTTTACTACTAATATTAGAGGATACCTGACTTCAGATTGGTCTTATATGGTATTTAGGATTAGTTATGGTGCTAAGGTGTCAATTAAATATAAACCTCTATCTAGTTTTCATGTAAAACCATATATGAATTATACATTTAACATGAATTACAATATTAGTGATGAAGAAGATTACCCTAGTGATCAAGAACCTCTAACACTTCTTGATGGCATAATTGACTTGTACCTTGATGAGTGGGGAGTTGAATAGTATGGATTTGAATAAATTGGTCTTGATACATACATATTTCATGAATAATATAATGGATATCTTGAGGTAGATTTTGATGACACTCTAGAATAAGTTACATGGGGAAACTATCTTATACACATGGATGATGATATGCATATCCTAACTATGATCAAGTATGATAGTCTTAGTGAGTATTAAATTTTGATTACCAAGGAAGATAACACTCATGATCATGAACTTGATGAAGAGGTGGATGATATATTGCAATAATTCAATACCATAGTGAAGGAACTTGAGGAAATAAGTAAGTCTATAAATCTTCACAAGGAATGTAGACTTGATGAGGAGGTCAATCATGATCCATATGAACACAAGGAAGACCTTGAGGTCTCTACCAATCAAGAAACAACCTTGGTAGATAATGAAGTGTTTGATGAACACAAAAAAGATTACCTTGATGACTCCCAATAATAAACATATCATGATTCAAACACACTTAGAGTTTGGAAAGGTTTCATGACTCTCAATGATTAGATTGAGGAGTGTCAAGTGAACATGATATAGTTCAAGCAAGCTAAAAATTCAGATAAGACTCTAGGAGGGCTAGATGGAGTGTTAATGAAAGTGACATACTTGATGTTAACAAGAGATCTAAAGATGGTAAGTAATTTAACTATCTTCATAATCAACTTTTCATTGATAAGTATGCATCATATGTGGGTTTGTTTTCTTGGAGTAGTAGCGATATTAGAAGCATTACCTTTGACCCTGGTTGAAGCAATGAAGAAGTTGTCTTTCACCTCAAATGTTTTGAGGTCTTATATATATATTACTATAGGTGTGTGTTTCCCTTGAGTTACTTGTGTGTTTTCCCTAAGTGCTTAGAGAGCACAAGTGTGTGTTTTGGTATCTTGTTTTGTGTGTCTATTTTCTTGTTGTGTTTGGTGTCTATTTAGAGACATTTTAGTGTTAATTTTAGTGTATGGGTGACTCCATTTCCCAAGGATAAGAGAAGGCAACTAGTCCTTATCATAGCAAGCATGATATCCCTTAGAAATAGCCAAAATGTTGACTAAATTTCACTGTAGGTAAAATTTGATCAACCCCCCTACATATTGAAAAGTTAATAGGGTCCTTGTAGGCTTAAAATGTTCACCATGGTCTTAAATTAGGTCACATACTATGTTTTCACCTTAGTCACATTTATATAGTTGGTCTTAAGCCATTTTATGTCACCTTTTGGGTCATTTTAATGAATTTGTATAGTTTATCACTAAAAAGACAAATGTCAAGGATAAGCATAACATACTTCATTTCAATAATGTTAGAGAATAGTTCTAAAATTGAAAATTTATAAGTTCAATGTGAAAATAAGAAGATCAACAACAAAAAGGGTAGTTTCAAGTAGTTGTACAGATTATATAACTCATTTGGCACATGTGAGGCTTTAGGAATATGTTATGGCATTATCATAGGTCATTTCCAAGATTAGATAGATTTAATAGCTCCAAATTTGATGAAAACTAGTCTCTCTCTCCTATCTCTCTCTTAGACATGTCAAAATAGGTCAAAAGTTTTCAATTAGTATGGACAAGGTATGAAGAGTTGGAGCGAGTGTACTGGGGGGATGTTAGTATTCCTCATGAGATATTATTTCATGATCATGGGTTATATATTAATGGTATTTAGTATATGAATAATCACTAGGATTATTAACACCTCTAAACTACTTTTACAACCCCAACATCTTAGTTTTTCTCATTTGATTGTATTGGTTTATGTGACCCAAGCAGTGTATGTGGACTTGCAGAGTATGTTTATCCTTATCATGTTGATTTAAAATAGTTTGAGACATATGGTCATAGGAGGATAATCATGATCACTCTATTGTGCTTGAAGTGAACACTATTGAGAGATGTGAACAGTGTTTTGGTAATTACAAAGTTTCATATTCCTATGAATGGCTTTAGGTCAAGGCTAACATGTTTATTTCCAAATTCACAAAGCATGGATTTTTCATATTCTCCATTGAAGTATCTATAGGCTGATTGAGATGGGGCCCTAAGATAATTAGTAAGGACTAATCAGATTCCTAATGTACACAGTCACCTATAGTCACTTGTAGGTATATATGGAGAATTCTAGGACTATCTAAAACCCAAAATATAGGTTGTGTATAATCTCAAGACTTGAATGGAGTTCTCAAGTCATTTAATGTTTATCAATAAAGTAAATATCCCCTCAATAAATTTCTATACAGATGCATATTTGGAAATCTACTTAGTGGGAAGTTTTACCTTAACTTCTCTAAAAAGAGGTTTTGCTTATACACAGTGTCATTTATTGGTGGAGGTATATAAGGTCTAAGTAAGTCTAATGGATTCTCTCTTATAACCTAGACATAGAGGTAACATATTGACACAATAAGGAGGTTATTTGATTAAGAGAGACTAGTGGTTGAGTGAAGTCTCAATTTAATCAAGTTTATAATGAAACACTTAGACAAGTATAGTATTAAAAATCCAAAATGAACTTGGAGCAACTTGTAAACTTATAGTGCATTGGTGATAGAGAGATGATAGCATGTGAAGGATATATTGAGTCAATTTAGCTATGATATGGTCCTAATTACTTGAAGATGGAAAAAAAGAGTGAATTACAGTTTCCAATCACTTATCATCACCTACATGAGTCTTTTGACTTCCCTAATTGCCACCTATAGTCTGGCTCAAGAAATTTAGACTAGCTTATGCTAATAGAGAATATAGGTTTGATAGGTAGGTAGAGGTGTAAGATGGGTGAACACATTGCAACCAATCTCATAGTGATGATATAAAATTTTCATGTGTTTCTAAGAGGTAGGGTAAATAGAACATAAGTTGATCCAAGCTAGTTCAAAGCCTCAAACTTAGTCTACCAAATCATGTACATAGTCACAATTTCAAGAAGCTAGTCTGTATAATTTGAAGTGTTGAGGGATCTTGAGGTATGATAAAGATTTTAAAATTGATACATAATGTCAACATGAATTGAAAAAGATATCCATAGTCTCAGTTGGGATAGACTAATAGTGTGTCTTTTGTTCTATTTTAGACCAGAGGCACTTCACACTCGAGGTAACCTATAGACATAATGCATGAATGGTAAAAATATGAAATGAAGACTCTTTAAGTAATTTTATAATGTTTTTTATATTTTAATTGGGTATAAAAAATTGTGGAGAATCACCTACAAACATTGTGACCACTCAAAAATGGTCACATACCCAAAAATACAGTCTATGTCTATTAGGTCTAAAACTAGGCATGGACCTTCAAGGTGCCTAATGTCATTCATATGACCATATGATCCTTAAAATAAACTTTAAATAATTCATGGGAGAGTATAAGGTTTATTATAATCATTGTTTTGTAGAGAGTAACTCAAATTGACCATTTTTGGCCTAAATCTATCTTAGGGGTGTCTAAAATGCAAGAAACTAATTGAGAAGCCATTTTATTTCACTCATATCTATATGTAAAATGTTCATTGTGTATAAATGACATATGGATAGTTGATGGAGGTATTGAAAACAAAATTAGTGGCATTGGTTTGAGGGTTAAGGGATTAACCTTTATGAATCGTCATCAAGAACCTGAATGAATTAAAACCCTCCTAAAACCCTTATATGAATCTAATGATAAAAATATGAAGAATTATGAATAAATGAGGGGTAAATTAACCTATAATATGATTTTTAAATTCTTATAAATCTCTCAATCTCTTTGACATTCAATTTTTTTATACCATCACTTGTACAAACATGCCTAATTTTGTGTTTTTTGTAGGATTTGAGATGTTGTGAAGGTAAAAAAGGGAATAAATAGGTGAAAATAATTATGGGAGGTATTTAGAGATGAATTTAAAATCTTAAAAATAAATTATCACCTTATTAATGCTTGGAAAACTCTCTACTAAGTTGGTCATTGCAGGCAGTCTTGGATAGAACAGTGAGAAAGAAGGTGACTATCAAATTAGAATAGTGAGAGGTATGATATTGATTTTATTGAAGTATACATGATAGACCAAAGGAAAAATAGGATATTAGGTGTATAACATACCTAAAACAAATTATTTTGAACATATACAGGTCACCATAGTGACAAGCATGGGAATTAAGACCTAGAGGGCTAGTGAGTAACTGCAAGAAAGTGAATGACAATTGATAAAGAGAATTCCATCAGTTGAGAGTGTATAATGGTCTTAAAAAATCATGATTATTTATTCTTAGGTTAGGGTACACATGTTTCAATGACTTATATGGTAGTTTAAGACAAGTTAGTGGATTCCTCTTCAAGGAGGCAATTTCAAGAAGGATAATGGATTGTCCCTTTGCTAACTTCAAGAGGATGTTATATTTATGATGAAAAATTGTATAAGAGGAACTCATGACCTATTCCCTAAATATATTTTCTTAAATTTTAACTAGTTTTCATGTCTTGACACTTGGCCTTATGACTGTTTAGCTTCATTATCTCTCTCTCTTCTCCTATGCTCTATATATTCAAGCCATTTTGGCATTGTAAATAATACACAATTGGTATGGCAAAGCCCTAATAGTTTGAAATATTTTTTTACCTTTGAATAAAGTTCTAAATTTGATTTATTCTCTAAAACTCTTGCTTAAGTATGTTAAGTGATCCATTTGGATGACAACTGATAAATGTTTTCTCCTTGCTTCCATTTTTCTCTTGTATGCATTATGTGAGTGATGCTTCTTTTAACAGGTCTCATGAAGTGTATATGTTTGTTATGTGTGTTTTGAAGTCTGAGAGAGATTAATAGTGTCTAAGATCAGACCTCCTAGTCACCCACCTATGGATATGCATATCAATCTACCTCCATGTAGAAATACTTATGCTAGAAGAACATTGGGTTGAGATTGGTTTCAAAAGTCTTCTTTATTAGTGAAAATGCAAGTATATTTATGGAGTTATATTTGGTGTATCACATTCATTATTATAGGTTGATTTTATGTTTCTTTCTTCCCTTTTCACCCCTAAAAATTATTAGTCTAGTGTAGTGTGTGAACCTAAAAGATATATCAAGGGAGCTAGCCATTCAAATCTAGAGGTCTATATCTTGTTTTAAATTGTCTATTTGTAGAGATATTTCTATGTTATCCCAAATTTTATAAGGTATAGTTGAATTATCTAGGGTGAAAATTTGGGATATAATAAAACCACCCCACTAATGCCACTCTTATTACAATTATGTTTATCAAAACCCTAATAATCACGGAAGCATAGGGTTGCATAGTGAAATCAATCAAAATAAAGAACAAAAATTATCTAGGTCTTGGTCATATAGGCACATGCTTCCCAAAATAGAGTGAACTTATACCCCAAGTTTCATTATTTTATCTACATAGGGTTTTCCTTCTTGTATGGGAAATTACATACAATAAAAATGATGTAATTCACTCTAAATTACATGGAAATATTTTCATCATGTTCCCCATGCTTGGTTTCATGTTTCAAAGAGTTTTTATGTGCAAAACATCTCAAGTTTTCAAGTTGGCATCATATGGAATTGTAGACAACTTTTCACCATTTGTATGGATTTTAGATGAAGTTGATACATTTAATTTCATGTTTAAAATATTTAAAATCACTACCCATCCTCCAAAATCATTCTAAATGCCATCATATGAAGTGGCAGTCAAGGAATGTACCATACCATTAGTTTGTTCCATGACTATCATACACAATCAAATAAGTAAGATATGTTAGATCATAAACATGTTTATGGAGGTGTAGTGAAGTTATTAGGGTGATTTATATAAATTTTCATTAGGTAAATCAATATAAATAACTCTATAATCTATATTTGCATGTGAAATCTAATTCTCTAATGTACTCAGGTCTATAGCACTAATGTGCACCTACAAGCACCATTAAAGAGAATAGTCATGTGGAATGGGAGTATTTTATATTATTTGAAGTTTTTAAATGTTTAAGTATCCCATTACATACTTTGATAAAGTATAAAATTTACTATAAATACATAACCATGTACACTATTAAATATTATCTTCTATTGCCCTGTGTTTTAGAATGGACACGTATAGGTGGTACACTTGTAGAGATATGGGAATGACTCATAAGAGGATGTTTAACATGTTATCAGAATTTATTATGTTAAAAAAATTTGGATGAATATTTATAATCATATTTGGAGTCATAAGAAGGTAGGTAGAGTTGGAAACCATCCCCAAACTGAAGAATTGAGTTTCAAGATCTTTTTTCCCTAAAACCCCAAAACAATGATATAAACACTTTTGGAGAGGCTATGTAGAAATGTTACAAAGTTTTGTGGTGAATATAAATTCATAAATATTATATAAATATCATAGGAGTATAATCATACAAATTTAAATGTATATATGACTAGGGGAGAGTGGTGTTTGAAAGCCCCCAATTTACACATTTGTCCACTATTAACCTTCAGTATATTCTATAGGGTTTGACTTTCTAAGTGACCTCTACACCTAAAATTGGAATAGGGAGGAATATGTTAATACTAAGTGGCCTTTTTGAGTTGAAATGGAATATCAATAACTCAAATAATATCAAGGAATGTGTAAATTCATGGTCCTTATCCATACCATACACCTACAAGTGCACCTTATTTCCCAAAAGGCTAGTTACAGTTGAATGTAGACACCTTTAGACTCATGACATCAATATTATAAGGTTATAGGTATGAAAATCATGAAAATTTTAGTATAAATCTGGTTCCAATTCTTTCAAATGATATTAATGGCATGTGATATAGGTTTCAAAGATGATGCCAACCTATAGGACCCTTGCTCAATCAATTGTAATTGACTGTAATGGGTAGTGAGCTAAGAAGATATGTTTTTGAGGTTGGAATGGTTTGGAAATGATGAGAAATGACCTATATAAATTTTAAATGAGATTAAATATCTAAATTAAGTCTTAATACATATATACAATGCCAAATATATAGTTTCACCTATAGGTGGGTGCCTTTTTCTAAGGTGAAACACATTCAAGTCTAAGTTGAGTAGGGTATGCATTGAAGAAGCCCTCATAAGTGGTAGAGAGTTTTAAGATGTTATGAATACATTAAATATGAAGATGGGATCCTCATTAAATGTCTAATATAGGACATAAATCATAGAATGGGATTCAAACATACTACAGTCCATGGTTGCAACCCTACATACTCAGTCTACTTGGTCAAGAAATGGGAAGGTACCTTTAGTTGACAAAGTAGTAAGAGTATAAAACATGGATAGAATTTAATCATAATTATGGTGAAAAATTCATGATACTAAAATTAAATAAATAGGATAGGAAATGTTTTCAAATGCACATACAATCATATGATAAAACCTTACCCATAGTGAATCACTTGGTAGTCTATCTTAAGAGTTATTGATGTTTGGATGGGATACTCATGAGATCAATATTTGAAATTTTACACAAAATTTCCTCATAACTTAGAGGATCCTATAATTCCTATATTTTTTTTATTATAATAAAGGAAGTGCCCTTTGTTTTATTATAGATAGAGGGCACTCCCAAAACATTAAACCCTACAAGTTCAACAAATAAGGCTAAAGGGATTATTTGAGAGGTAGTGAGACCTTGTAGGAGGATTTAATGAGTTGTGTTAGTCATGAAAAAACATAAGAAACCAATTCACATAGGTTGAGAACCATCATGATGATCCAAACATATAAAGATGCAAGTAGACCTATTAGGTCTAGTCAAAGCCTAAAGCCCTCAAGGGGGTCAACTCTATACCTAGCGCTAGGTAATTATTGGAATGAATTAAAACATGATTATTAGGTGTTAAAAAGTGTGTTTGAGTTGTTGGGGTTCATAATAATTCATAGGGAAATCATGTTTGGATCCAAACTAACTCATGCCTATGTAAAATGAAGGAAAGAGCTTGAGTAGATAGTTTTGGAAGCTCACATCTAATTGGAAAATTTGAATGAGAAGTATAAGAGGTTGGGATATGTTATAGAGGGAATATAAGAAGGTTTTAGTGATATTTATTTTCCAATTGGACATCAAATCTATATGAAAAATCCTTAAAGGGCAAACTCACTCTAAACCCTCTAAAACCTTGATCCTTGACCTGATGGAGAAAATGAAGAAGGAATGGAATCCAAATGATATTTTTTTCTATGAAGTGAATTTGAGATTGAATGGGACTCTCCAATACACCTTATTATCATATTGATTTGTACCTTACCTATTTGGATAGGGTATAAAATTGGTTTCTTTGATAGTTTTATGTGTTTTGTAGGTTCTAGGAAGCATAAAAAGGATGAAATAAAATTTTAGAGAAGGATTGGGACTTAAGATAACCCATCATGTCAATTTATTTCATCAAGAGAACTCATAAGTGATTCTTCAGATGCCTTCATCTTAGCCAGTCAAAAATGGCATAATGAGAAAGATAATGAGAAGGGTGAAAACTTCAAGTGTATGGCCTTTTAAGGTATTACTAATTAATATAATGATATTATAGGTATTTAAATGTGTCATTAAATCCTATATATGTATTTTCATGGAAAAATGAATCCAAATTTGAGGCCAAGTGTGAGGGGTGAGTGAAAGAGGAGTTATTTGGACTGTAGGCAATGATAGCTCATCTCTAGAAAAATAATGATGATTAGGGATGAAACCAATGAATGATGGATCATGTATACAACCCATTACCCTTATATCAATAATCAATTATATCCCTAGTTAGTTATGGTATATTCTAAAAGAGCCAAATAATGAGGAGTCCTATGCCACATTTCATGAGTTTCATACTTTGAAGGGCCATTTGTCCTATTAAAAATTACATGGTATATCTCAAAATTCATTATCCTACATGTGTAACTATTTTTCTCAGAATAACACATGTCCTAATAATTCTTGGACTTCATTCTCTTCTCCTCTCTTTCCAATTCTATAAGTAGTATCCATATTGGCTCTTGTAAGCTAAGTTTATTCCATGTATGGAAAAGACCTATTGGAATGAAATTATATTTTTTCTTTGAACATTAATGTAAGTTTGGTTTTGATTTCATGAATAGTTTTATAATTGTGTGAAGTGATGTATGCTGATGCAAAGTGATAATCTTCTATCCTTTCTTCTCCTTATCCTCTCATGTTTATACAAGAGTTCCTATTCTAGCAGGTCATATGAAGTGTTGTAAAGTGTATGGATATATCTTTAAAGTGTATAATGAACCTTAGTGTCTACAACTATCTTATGGTTCACTTACCTTGGATAACCTTCATTCATTTCACTTCTATATTGAAACACTCATGTTAGAATCTTTTAGGACTTGGAAGCTAGTTTGTATGCCTTAATTCTTAGTGAAAAAATTAGAATAGTCATATAGAAATAATCTTAGTGTATCAAACCCATAGAGTAGGTTCATTTCATGAAAACTTATAACTCTTTTCCCATAATAAAGTACTAGTTTGGGTGGTATGCATTTCAAGATACATTCAAAGAGCTAGCCTTTAAAGCTAGAGGCTCACTTCCACTATAGGTACACCCACATACTTGTAAGTGTTCCCATGTTACCCAAATATGGAAGAGGCTTGAACAACCTCTTCTATGGTGCAAGATTTGGTGACAATAGTTTAGCTTGCTTGGTATATTTATGCTTGTGTCTTGGCATTATAACACTATAACTTTAAATCATGCACCAAATCCTACATTATAACTTTACTATGCTCAAACTCAATAAAGGAAGAGGTATAGGCTTGTATTTATAGGTTTAGAAACTAACCCTAACCCAAAGTGAGTTAATGTGTAGTTAAAGCTTAGAATGGGTTAAAACATAGCCTACGTGAGTTAATTTACCCCAATAGAGTTAAAAGGTGTCAACACCTCATGATTAGAAATGAATAGGCATGTTGAGATATTTGAAAACTCACAAAAATGTAATAATGAATTCCTAGGATTTTTTTAAATTTTGAATTTTCTTTTTTAGAATTTCATTAATTGCTCATGGATAATTCAACTAGGCATTTTAATTATGTTTAGAATTTTAATCAATTATATTTAGTATTTTTAGAATTACAATATTTTATTTAAGTGTGCATTTGCCCCACTTAATAGGTCTATAGGTCAAATTTCATGTTGTAATGTTGTGGAATGATTGGAGAAGAATATGTGAGATGTTTTTATTGCTTATGGTAGGATACCTTAAATAGGGATGTCTCAATAGGATTTTGAGCTTTGATGAGTGATGCACAAGTAAATTTAAGATGTTTAGTAATTTTTAGGATTAATTTTCAATGGTTGATATAATTTGGTTTAAAGTCTGGTATGAAGCCATTGGTGGATAGTTTTGGGTGTCTACCATTTGCCTCTATTTGGGAAGATGTTTCAAACTATAGGAATAGTAATGTCTTCTTAAATAATGAGAAAGAAAGGTTGGTATGCCTAAAATAACATGATGATTAAAGAAAAAAAGGCTTGTATACCTATAATGATGCCCCCTTGAGGGAGTGGTCATCATATGGTGGATGGATGGTCCCTCAAAAAGAAGTAAGAAGAAGAATGAGGTTAACCGATGGTTGAGATTAATCTAATAGATAAAATGCTTACATGCATTGATTAAAAAAGAAATACTAATTTTCCTAAAGGTGGTTACAATTAGTAAAAAAGGTGGATACACTAATTTACCCATAGGTGGTTATAATTAGTGGCAATAGAATATTCTCTAGTTAGGTTTGATAAGTCAAAATAATTATTTTTCCATAAGCAATTATAATCATTAAAATGATCTGGATTGAAAAAATAAGTTTTGATTATGCCCTAGTAGGGAAGAATGGCAAGCATAACTCAAGGATATAACCTGTTACATAAAATAAAGTTTGAGTAAGCACAAATGTAGATGCGATGGTCTAATGACTAAAGAAGCCATAAATAACCAAGAACATAAGGATGCATAAAGTGATGAAAGAGATGAATAGAAGAATAATATTAATCAATGTGAATGATTTAGTTATACCTACTAATGTAGATATGCTCATCCTTATTAACACTGATATAAATAGAATGGTCAATACATTTATTTGATCAAGATGGGTGGGATATTTTCCAAGGTTACCAAGGAGAAAATTTGGTAGCTCCATTGCTTGTAAGAATTCATGAGCTAATTTTTGTTGTAACATGTGATATTAGGCATCATGATATAAAACACCATGATAACTTGGCTAAAATATGCATAAGGACTAACTCTTGACCCAATAAATAATTTAAAATAATGCACTAATGGTAAAAACCATGATGAAAATGTTGATGTATGAATATGGATAGACTCAAGAATAATGCATAAAGAATAACCCAATGAATGGATATAGATTGAGTTGAGGCACAATACTGAAATTAAACAAATAGGCAAGTAAACAAACAAAAAAAAACACATAAAAATAAAAACACACACAAATAAATAGAAAATAAACACATATAAAGCCTAGAAATAAAGGCAAAATAAATCATCCTAATAATGGATTTGCCCCAGTAGGGCAGATTAAGGATGACTAACTAGGCTTGGATAGGAAAAATGTTTTTGGATTTTGAAAATTTTGAATGTTTTTGGAATTTTTTAAGCATCTCAACTTGATTGGGAATTACAAGATACTAAATTTTCTAACTCATAAAACAATGAAATCATGGATTAGGTTGCCTGAAAAATAGGGAGAGCATTGGCTTAGGTTGCTCACAAAATGGCAAGATTTTTGGCTTATATTGCTCATAAAATGGTAAGATCATATGAAAAAGGGGGACTGAATTGACCTTAATGTGAATTAGGTATGGTCTATGTAGTCCTAAAAGGATCTTAAGTCATAGTAATTATGTATGCACAAAAGGTAGGAAAAAACTAACTAGGTCATAACAAGTTCTCAAATCTGACAAAATGGTCAAGAAAATGAGAATAGTAATGGTAAGGTGATGTGATAATGCATGGTAAAAGGTGTTATTCCTAATTTTCCCATAGGTAGTTATAATTAGGAAAAAAAACATAAATCAATGATACTAATTTTCCCATAGGTAGTTATAATTAGAAACATAAGGTGGACTACTAATTTGCCCATAATTAGTTATAATCAAATAGCACCAATTAAAGGTAAATGAAAGATAACTTGTCAGATCAACTATCACACTACTTTTATATACTATCATTTAAACACAAAATTCTAAGACTACTAAAACTAAATTAGAATTTCCTTATGGAAAGTATGGGAAAAACCAAAGGAAGCAAGATCAAAATAGGCTTGGGTAGGATAGCTAAAAATAAGCTTTGATCTAGAAGGATGACATGGTAAAATGGCATATGTTAGGCATTATTTAGGATGATGATGGCATGAAGAGTGGATAAAATGATAAGGGAAATGGAAGGGTATGAAATAATGGTAAGAGGAATGGTAAATGGAAAATGTATGGTATATGGAAAATGGTAATGGCAAGGTAAATATTTTTGGCTTCGGTGAATGTTTTTAGTGTTCTTATTAATGTGGAGATGTACATCTTAATAAACAAATGATATAACTAGAATAATCAGTCATGTAAATTTCTATCCCACACCTCATCTACATAGATGCTCTATCAAGAACCTATTACAGATTTGAATGCAAATGATGTTTTTATGATCTTCACTGGTTGTTGATTATGTTTCCTTAAACTTCCAAGACAAGGTATATTTATAGCCTCTTTAAAGGAAAGTATGACCAAGGATGGTTAATATGGATAAACAATGGATGATAGGTTTGATTTAGAAATATATAGGTGGATGATAATGGAATGTATAATGGTTGTGCAATAAATGAATATTAGGGTTTTCAGGCACACATAATGTTATTGATTTTAGATTCAACATAACTTTAGATGTGGTAGGGATAAAGACTTATGAATATGCTCTTGATAAGACCACCATATTTTTTTTTTGGACTGAGAGTAGAAACCATTTGATTAGGTTGTATATTGGAAGCTATATTGATTTCATCTTTGATTTTATCTTCATCAAGTAGTGAAGAATTATTGTTCTTAGCTATTAGGGCCTTGAAGAGGTTTTCACTAATGAAATTGTCTTGATTATCCCATATTGCCTCTAAGAAAATTTCACTAAAGAATGTTAACTTTTGACATTGATTATATTCTAGTTCCTTTGAAAAGGTTTTACTAGGAAATTGTTCTTATTTTGCATGAATGTGGTCTTGGACTCCTTGATGTTCTTCAATTTAAATGTCACCATGGATGTAATTTAATAAAGTGAAAATTTTTTAGTCCTAATCAACATTTTTGGGAGATGGAATGCCAATATAATAGTTATGTTGGTTGGAAATAATGGCATGTGGAATGGTAATGGAATGGGATAAGGTTGTATATTCCCCATAGAAGATACTAGGAGAAGTTGTGTCAAATTGAAGTAATTATCCTAAAAAACTATAGAGAGATCACAAAAGTATTCAAATTGATCTACAAGGTAGACGTAACTAATGTTTTAATAGGCATGAATGTATTTTGAATTTGATTCTAATTCAAGGGATTTTGAATCCAATGTTGAGATTGACATTGATTCTACTTCTGATGCTAAATTTGATGTTGGTTCAAGAATAAAACCTAACTCTAATTTTAATTCTTCATCTAGTGTGGATTTTTTTATAATGATGTGTTATTAAATACTTGGTATGGGACAAGTAATGGACTTTGATGGCATAATGGGCTCCACAAATACTAGTTTGTCAAAGTAAGACTCCTTAACGGTGGGAAAAAGGTCAAAAGATAACTCCATAGAGACTAGCTTATTAGAGGGAGTTTATTTTTAAAATGCATATGTTCAAGGTAATGATTTAACTAAAGGTGGTTATAATCATTAAGAAGTGACTCAACAAAGAATAAATCATCAGAGTGAGACTCCTCGATAATAGGTATAGGATTAAGAGGTGATTCATCATAGGTTGACTTATCACAAATGACTAGTTCAACAAAAAACATTATGGCTTATTTGGTTCTCTTGGCCTTGGTTTATAAGTAGTTGTAAAATACCAATTTTGAATACATCTTGGTCCTCAAATGATTGGTTTGGTTGAAGAGGTAATGATTGGCTTAGTGGTTAGAAGGGTACTAATTGGCTTAGTTTGGGAGGTATTGATTGGCTCAATTGGGGATGGATAATTGGCAGGGTTTTTTTAAAGTGGGGAATGGTTGGAAATGAATGAATAATGGATAATATTTGGATAATTAAAGGGCATCATAGAGCTTATTTTCTCACAAAATCCAAAGGATGAGGTCTTGTAATAGAAATAGTAGGCCATCATAGAGCTTGATTACTCACATAGGATAAAGGATGAGGTCTAAAAATGGTAATGGTAGGGCTTTGTGAATCTTAGTTGTTATTTTGAGATAAAGGACAATGTATTATAAGGATAAGGGTAGGGCATCATGGATCTTGGTTTCTTGCACAATCCAAAGGTCAAAGTCTTGAAATAGTAAGGGTAGTCCTTGGATGTTGTGAAACTTGGTATCTCACACAATCTAAAAGAGGGTTAAGGATGATCAATGATTGGATAATGAAAGGGCATCATGAATCTTGGTTGATTATACAAGCCAAAAGATGAGGTCTTGGAATAGAAATGGTAGTCCTTGGATGTGGTGGAGCTTGGTGTCTTGTAAATTATGAAGGAGGGTTAAAGATGGCCAATGATTAGATAATGAAAGGGTGTTGTGGAGCTTGGTTTCTTACACAAGACAAAGGATGAGGTCCTAGAATATAAATGGTAGTCCTTAGATATGGTGGATCTTGGTGTCTTACATAATCTAATGGAGGGTTAAGGATGGCCAATGATTAGATAATGAAATGGTGTCATGGAGCTTGGTTGATTGCACAAGTCAAAAGATGAGGTCTTGGAATAGAAATGTTAGTCCTTGGATGTTGTGGATCTTGGTAACTTACACAATTTGAAGGATGCTTAAGGATGGTCAATGATTAGATAATGAAAGAGCATCATAGATCTTGGTTAGTTACACAAGAAAAAGGATTAGCTCCTAGAATAGAAATGGTAGGGAATTATGGATTTTGGTTGCTCACACAAGCTAAATGAGGTTTAATGGTATAGGTGGAGGAAAAACACCATGATTAGTGAGATGGCAAATTTTGTACATCAATTGGCTAGAAGAGAGATCACTTCATACTACACTTGATGATCTTGGCTTTGTTCCCTAGTTTGAGGTTTATAAGGAGGATATGGATCCATCTCATAAACAAAATTATCCTAGTAGGGGTCTCAAACAAATTTACTTTATGGATCTTGACTTTGTTCCCCATATTGAGTATTACAACTAGGGTATGGATTTGTCTCAAAAATAACATCATCCTAGTAGGGGTCTTGAAAAAAGTCATTTTTTGCAACCATTATATCATAACTTATATTATACCTTTGGATTTATTTCTTAGATTGAGTATTTCAAATAGGATATGGATCCATCTCATAAACAACATCATCCCAATAGGGGTCTTGAACAAAGTCATTTTGTTTCCTAGATTGAGGGTTGTAAGGAGGATATGGATCCATCTCATAAATAAATTCACCATAGAGCTCATGATAATGGTCAATTTACATGACTATTCTATCATAACTTGGATCATACCTATTTTCACCATAAATGTAATGAGACATATCCATATTAGTGATAAACATTCCACAAAAGGTCTAGAGTTCTAAAAACTCATAAAAATAATGTCTAAAGGACAAATGGTTTAAAATTGGTCTAACTTGGTCTAGTGGAGTTGTATCTCCAAAATGGTCTGTACTATAAACTTAGTATGAAAAAATGTAATGTCAAATGTCTTACCCATAAAAGGTCAAATGACTGAATAAAAACTAGTATGTTAAAATCTAGGAATAAAGTGTTCCAAATAGGTCTAATCTAGGGGGGAAAAGTTGCTAGAAATTTTGGCAAAACATGACATCAAAATCTAGGCTCAAAATAGGAATGTGCTAAGACTTTTGGCCTAATGCAATGTCAAAATCTAGACTTTAAACAAAGGTGATATTTTAATCTAACAAAATTGGAACACTTTGGCAAAGACTAGGCATACAAACTACAAACATAAACTTGTTAAATTGGTAAAAGGTACAAGACAAAAGGCATATGGAGAGATATTCTATTTTCTCCTAAATAAAAGGCACAAATAATAATTAAAATTAGGCTTGTTTGAACAAATAAGATTAGACAAATTAAACGACATAACAACACTAGGAAAATATCCAAACAAAAGCTTTTAAATTTAGGTAATGAATTAACCTAAGTTGCACAACCCAAAAGAGAAATATTGGTATCTAAACCCCAATTAAGTAATGAATAAACATAAATCAATAAATTCTTGAATTTTAACTTGGAAAGGTTAATTAAAAAATCAACTTAGGAAACTAGGCATCTTTAAACAAATAATAAAGCTAGATAAAATGGAACAACACAATGATAAAATATAGATTCAAAGACATACATGGCATTGGTTCTAAAAAATGGAATTTGGCACAAGGAAAACAAGTCTTGAAATCAATCATGTAATGTAATAGTGTTTCATACTTTAAAGATGTAACAAACAGTTACTTCAACAATTAAAAGGCATAAAAGCTTGAAATAATTTGGGTAGTCTAATGTTACTCATTTCAATCAAATTACACACACAAATTTTTTTTGACAAAATTTTTAAATAAAAAGGTGTATGCAACCAGAAATTCATCATGTCCATAAATCAATCTTGGAGTGGATGGGATAGAGCACACCTACACTTATAATTGGGAAGCATACAATTGTTAAGAGAGAGCATGACCATTGTGAGGATCTGCTAGACCTGATTAGGGGATCATTTATCACAACACACCATGTGAGGTAGGGTTATAAAGACTATAGCCTAACACAATCACAAAAAAACCCTAAAAGAGTCCTATGATTTAATATTTCACTAATCTAATAACAATAAAAGTAAATCTAATCTAGTGCACAAAAAAGCTTGTGGCACAAAGTGGGGGTTAGAAACAAAACAAAATAAAAAGCTAAACTAAACATGTATAGAAGACATATACTTACGTCAATGTATACAAAATCCTAATACATGGAAGAGAATAATACAAATGCACTATCTATCTAATCTTATAAAGGAGGAATAAATTTATGAATACTTACCTTTGAAGATGAACCCATCGAGCCTCAATCCCCCTTAGCCAAGGTGTTTCACAAGAGATTATCATGGTATGTACGGATAACTAATATAAACTAGTTATTAGCTACACAACCTATCCAAGCATCCAAAAAAAATATCCAAAAGAAAATATTAGAGCTCCAAATAAAGTATTAAACCCTAAAGCTTTATCCCCCAAGTAGAATGATCAATAGGTATATATTTGTTCACACTTTTTCACTTAATTATTCACTCTTATGAAATGGTGGTAAATGACCTTATATATATAGTAGTATCTTACTTAAAAATCATTCAAACACATCGGTTGTGCTAGGTCAACCTAGCATGTTTTTAGGGATAACTCTCTAGGTTTTGTGGTAGGTCAACCGAGAGGCCAACAAACCAAAAGAGATAAAAAGTCCTTAAATTATGCTAGGTCGATGTGGTCAACCTAGCACAACTGATAGGTCAAAAGGGTTATAAGGCAATAAATGAAGGATAAAACATAGTAAATGATATGAAAATGTAGAACTAAGAAGAATAATCTTGGTTTAAATGGTTTTAAGAGGCTAGTGTGTAGATGACAAGTGGAAAAAGGAATAACAATCTTATGAAGCACCAATGGTCTACTCACCCCTTTCTTAGTACACCCTTTAAGGCATGTAGTTAGAGAGATTGAGACTTGATAGGTTCTTGTAAGATATGAAGTGTCAGTATGTGATAAAAGTTTTAAAATATTATGTGTATACATATGCCTCAGCTAAAGCTCATCACATGTCATGCAAGTACAAAACGGGATGGTGCTTTGAAAGAAAACATGATAACACACAATGTTGATAATGAGTATGATGTAGTAAGAAATAAATAAGATAAATTAAATTATATAATTTAAAAACACATACCTTTAATTTACCTTAGTGTTGTAGATAAAGAAGTAGACTATAAAAAATGGTGTCTAATGTAGAGTACACTAGGCAAACCCATAGAAGTTAGTGCAAAAAAAAGCCAAAAATAATTTTTTTTGGAAGATATACATATGATATTGGAAAATAATCTCTACTTCATCATGATTATAACACATTTTATAGTTTTCAAAATGGATGGGCAGAAACAAAGATAGAGGCAAAATAAAGAATCTGCTTAAAAATAAATGAAAGAATTGAGTTGCTAAAAAGTGTTTTTAAATAGGGAAAATGAGAATTCATTTTGAATTTTAAATTTTGAAAGAGAGGAAAGAGATATCTAAGACAAAACAAGGCTAGGATGGTGAGGGAATGACATGCTAGACGTGGAGGACACCTAGAGGTGGTAACAGGTACACTACAGGTAGGCGACTATGGATCTCAAATCAATTTTTGAAATTTATATTGAATTATGCAATTTTTTTATAAAATGTCATTTTAAGAATTTATATATGTCAAAATTGAGAAAACTTAGATAATAAGCATAACAATTAAGAAGATGGGAAATGGGTTTGAAAGGTTTAGGAAGAAAGTGAGTGAAATGCACATTTTTTGAAAAATGTATTGGGTTGACACATAATGTACTAGGTCGACCAAGTTGACCTTGTAGGATGAAATAGTGCATAATTCATATGGTCGACCCAGTAGGTATGGGTCAACCTAGTGTAATATGTAGGTTGAAAAGCTAGAATGGAGTGAGTAACTAGTCTGTAAGGGCCATAATGAAAACTCAGTACCATGGAGGGTAAGATAAGAGGGTTGATGTAGAATTTAAAGTCAACTATGACAAAAATAGGGGAATTTTGGTCAAAATAAGTTGACAAAGGAACCAGAATAAGCATAAAAAAGTGTAAAAGAAGCCAAAAGAGGGCTAGAATGGCCAAAAATTACCAAAAGAGGATGAGAGGGACCAAGTAAGCTAGAATTAGGATAAAATGAATAAGGTAAAAGCAATCAGGGTTGTTTTTAATTAAAATTGTAAAAATGATGTGTAAAGAATGTATTATGATTATACATGACATGAAGGAACTAATGCATCCTTTATTTTTTCTTAGTTGTAAAGATGGTCAAGATTTTAGAGGTTGGTGGATGTGTCTTGATTATTAGATTTTTTAGATAGATTTTTAGATGGAGATCAAGCTAGATTGCTAGTTGTGGGTCTAGGAGGTATTGCTAAGATGTGCATGACCCCCCTCAGCCTTGACCTATTAGTCATGTTCCTAGGATGCTAGGAATGATTGACTAACACCTTCAAATGGGAGGTAAATGGAGATGTGATAGAGGTAGGTATCACACTAGAGGATGTCCATGTCATCCTTGGGTTGCCCATAATAGGAGAAATGATGACCATAGGGATACAAAATAGGTCAGAGGAGAGAAGAGCCTTAGCCATTTGGGCTATAGGATCAAATATGATATTGAGACGATAGAGAGTCAGTATGGATGATGTGTATATGTCATAGATTTTAGACCTTTGGAAGGTAGTGATAGGCTTTGTAACATAGTGGGTGATCTATCACAAGTTAGATAATAAGGTACCACTATTCATGGTAGCCTTGAGTAGGATGATGCTAGAGGGAATACTATATGATCTAGGTTTTATCATCTAGGTCTAACTCATACATGATCTATTCAAGGTACTGGTTAGAGGGAAAAAGATTATGGGACTGATCATACTACTAATAGCATGGATATATGAGAGATTTCCCATATATTGACTAGCTAGGTTTCCCCATGTAGTTGATGATAGGTCACCTTGAGTGCAAAGATGGAGGGAGGACTAGGTATCATGGGTCATGCCCCACATTCCAACACTATAGTTAGTGATATGTGTAGACATCATGTGGCAATTATATGGGCACATAATAGTTACATGGGAAATTTATCACATAGTTTCACCAATGCTAGAGAGGAGAAAGGTGGTCAAACACTATACATGGTGGAGAGAGACACATCTAGTGGTATAGGTGCTAGGATAGATGGGCTTACCTTATTTAGTGACACCAATACTGATACCTAACTAGTGACCTTAGCATATCAGGTAACCATGAGGAAAGAGGGGACTTATACCATTAATAATGAGGTAACACTAACGCCACATTAAGAGTGACCATGGATTGGTTAGGCACGATGAGTGGTAAAGGAGGTAGAAATACTAGATGTACCACTACTAACCCCATAGTGAGATGAGCAGTGGCCACCAAGGATATGATAGTGATAGAGACATGAGAGAGTGGAAATTATAGACATCCCACATGATCCCACAGATGATATAAAGGAGATGATAGAGATACCACTTAGACAGAGGATAAGATGGACAGGAGCCATGATAGCCAGGTTTAAGCTAAAGAGGTGACCTATCAAGGAGGTACTAGGAGGTTGCATAGATGGGGAGACTATGCTAGGTGATCATGTGGATGATGATATAATGGGAGTTGAGACACAGATAGGTATGAATATGGTTGAACTATTTATTAAGATTTTATTTGTTAGTAGAGAGATATAGATATATATATTATGAGATATGATAGTGATCTAATACCCATCAAGTGTGATTTTGTAGATGTACCTAAGGATGAGGAGGAGAGATGGGGGTCCTTGGTGAGGGGATCACTCTATGACATCCTATATAAGAGTCTACAACCATACAACCCCATGAAATTGGAGGATCTAAGTGTACCATCTACCCCAACTCAAGCAAGCTAGTTTAGATTAGCTGGTGAGGTAGTGAGCAAATAAAAGTGTAGAGAGAGAGGATGAAACCACCAATAGAGATGGGTGTAGGTGAGAGATAGGCCTAGTAGGCCTTGAAATATGAAAGAGATGTGCATCTAAATATCATGACATAAATGATGTAGGCATATACAATGATGTAGACTCAGCTAACACAAGCACATACAATAACCCATGCTGAGTTGGTACAAGTACAAATGTAGATAACATGCATATAGAGATAGGTAAATGGATTAAGATCTTAGATTTTCTCATTATAGCATACAATTTGAAGGAGTCAGACTAAGGCCTTAGTAGGTATTATGGCTAGGCCATGAGATAGATAGGATGGAGCCTAGTTCTAGTGCTAGGGCTTTGTATATGGTTGTATATCTATTATCAAACTCATGGTGTGTGTGTGTGTGTGTGTGTGTGTGTGTGTGTGTGTGTTTGTGTGTGTGTGTGTGTGTGTGTGTGTGTGTGTGTGTGTGTGTGTGTGTGTGTGTGTGTGTGTGTGTGTGTGTGTGTGTGTGTGTGTGTGTGTGTGTGTGTGTGTGTGTGTGTGTGTGTGTGTGTGTGTGTGTGTGTGTGTGTGTGTGTGATGTATCATTTTGGATTATTAGTCTTGGTTGTGTATGTTGTTTTTAGGATGGTTATGTTTTTGGATGTATTTGGATATATTTCTTTCTATCACATGTATTTATCTTTGTTGTATATTCTATAGTAAATATATATAGTGTGGTTTCTTTTATAGCATTATGGAGTACACATGCATGGTTAAAAAGAAATAGGTGAAAAAGGTCTTGGAAAAATATAATCATTCACATAAATGTACTACACACTAGTTCAAGTTGGGAAATGTGTAATAATGAAAAATTACTAAGTATAAAGATCCAATAAAATGGAAAAAAAGATGGTAAAATGGAATTTATTTTTAAACTAATGTAAAATATTTTTTTACTAAATTAAAACAAGTAAAATCATACTAAATATCACATTGGGAAGTATGCCAAACAATGTAATAAAATGGAAGGTATGTAAAAGGGCACAAATGGTAATAAAAAAAATCAAAATTAAGTCAATAAATTATACTAAATCATGATGGGAAGTATACAATTAAAAACAAAATTCTCAAAAATTTGGTCTTAAATTTATCATACTAATTCAAGCTAGGGAGTATGAGAAATTCAAGAGATGGTTGTAATCTTACATGCACTCAAAAAATAAGAAAATAAGAGGTGAAATAAAAATGAAGTAAGCATTGAACATACTAAATATCAAGATGGTAATCATGTCAATGACATGTAACTTCATAATCAATCGAATCTTATCTCATATTTGACACATGTAATTTTGGATGGTCACTTGATTATTGAAAATTTTTGTGAGGAGGGTTAGGTCCTATCCATGATCTTACACTACAACTCACAAAAGTAAAACCCAAGGGGTACCAAATCAAGATTGGTAAGTAGAAGGATAAGTAATAGTAAATCAATGATGTGGGTAAAAGGATGGTAAATATGGTAATTTATGAGGGATGTCATGTCATATCCGTAGTATTATAAAGCAACTCACAAATGATATCCCATGGGGAGTGATCAGTAAGTAAAATAATATTTCCCAAGAGGAAATATGAAGGAAAAGGAATGAAAATGGAGTGTAAAAATAAATACTTAGGCATCTTATGAGAAGATCTTAGGAGGAAAGAGGTATACTAAGGACATGAAAAGACACTAAGTGACTAGTGATCGTTTATGTACAAAGAAAACTTGCTTGTTATAGACACAAAGCTTTATAGCCAAATAGGTGTGATAGTAAGATCAACTCATGATGGTAGATTGGTACAAGGAAAATTAAAATGGACCTACCTTCTGAAAATGTGTTCTCTACTCCTCAAGACCCCTTATAGAGCCGTCAGTCTACTACAAAGATTAGGTACTTGCATGAGAAATTAGGTAGCACTATTTTTTTTAATTATCCTCTTCTAATATACTAGCCTACCATAAGAGGTGAAATAAAAATGAATTAAGCATTGAACATACTAAATATCAAGATGGTAATCATGTCAATGACATGTAACTTCATAATCAATAGAATCTTATCTCATATTTGACACATGTAATTTTGGATGGTCACTTGATTATTGAAAAATTTTGTGAGGAGGGTTAGGTCCTATCCATGATCTTACACTGCAACTCGCAAAAGTAAAACCCAAGGGGTACCAAATCAAGATTGGTAAGTAGAAGGATAAGTAATAGTAAATCAAGGATGTGGGTAATAGGATGGTAAATATGGTAATTTATGAGGGATGTCATGTCATATATGTAGTATTATAAAGCAACTCACAAATGATATCCCATGGGGAGTGATCAGTAAGTAAAATAATATTTCCTAAGAGGAAATATGAAGGAAAAGGAATGAAAAGGGAGTGTAAAAATAAATACTTAGGCATCTTATGAGAAGATCTTAGGAGGAAAGAGGTATACTAAGGACATGAAAAGACACTAAGTGACTAGTGGTCGTCTATGTACAAAGAAAACTTGCTTGTTATAGACACAAAGCTTTGTAGCCAAATAGGTGTGATAGTAACATCAACTCATGATGGTAGATTGGTACAAGGAAAATTAAAATGGACCTACCTTTTGAAAATGTGTTCTCTGCTCCTCAAGACCCCTTATAGAGCCGTCAATCTACTACAAAGATTAGGTACTTGCATGAGAAATTAGGTAGCGCTATTTTTTTTAATTATCCTCTTCTAATATACTAGCCTACCACACCCCAAAGGACATCAGCTCTACCATGAGGCCAACTATGGAGTTTGAGATTCAACTGGAATAAGGAGATGTGCTTTGAATCATATCTTTCAGTATGATTAGAATTTTTAAGAATATTCAATATTTTTGCCTTTTGATATCATTGCTTTTTTTTAAAAATGATTTGTCTTTTAACTTTATTTTGAAGGATTTTTTAAGATTCTTCCTCCATATGGATTTAGAATGACCAATCATGAGAGAGATAGTGATACACACAAATGACCTATAGGCTAAGGCTAAAGAAAGCAAGCAACCCAAGACAAAAGACTAACTCAAACACTTAGGCTTGACAATGAACTGAGCATGTGATCTCAAGTCTCAACTATGTATATTCTTAGTTTGTAGAAAAAGGAAGAAGGAAAAAAAGGAGATTCAAAGGAGGATCAGTAAAAAGAAATATTAATGAGAAATATTGCTTGCTAACTAATCACATGGTAATAGGAGATAGTAAATAAAGGGAAGAGGGTAAGTATAACCAAGTCACCATGATAACTATCTATGAGAAATAGAGATAGGAAAGCAACCAATCAAAAAGATACAAGGAAATATTTTGAGAAAAACTCTAAAGGAAAAGAAGGCAATGATAAGGGAAAAATAGCAATGATAAGGAAAATACAATTTTATGTGAAATGTAAAATGATAACATAAGCTGACTATAGTATAACATGAAGGAGAAACATGATATAAGATAAGATAAAATTTAACACAGTGTCAAATGATAAAATCAAAATATAAATAGGGTTGGAGCACACTTCCAATCCAAATATAAATGAGAAAGCACCATGCATGTGCTCATAAATACTGGTAAATCTATCCACACACATTATCCAATACATCAGATAAGTCTCTATGAAGATGAATGCATATTGCAGCTAAGGTCTCATCAATATTTAGTGAATACTATGAAAATACTTATTTTTTTATCTTCTCAAATAAAAAATTAAGAATGCTCAAAGGATCATGCTGAGGAGGAAATTTAGGCAAATGTTGGGCAAGAGAATGCATGGAAATAGGATTTATAGGAGAATCATGAATCACAAGTGGAAAAGGATCCATGGGTGGAGAAGGATCCATAGGTGAGGGAATATCCACATGTGAAGGAGTCACAAGTGGAGCCACAAAAGGTGATGAAGGGACCATGGAAGGTGGAGCCATGGGAGAAGGAGGAACCTTCTTGTGATAATGACATATGAGAGGAATGATATAAGGTTTAAGTATGGATATAAGGTGATCTTTAAGATGTTGTTAAAGAATGTGGTAATAATCAGTGTGATGCATTCTACATAGGTGCCATAGATAATATACCTCATCATACATAGGTAAATATTTAAGAAGTACCTTTGAGGGAGGTATGTATTTGTTTGATGATGGGGAAGAAGAATTCAAGGTATCAAGATATTTTTGAAACTTATGAAAATGGGTATAAGAATGGTTATCTGTCCCATATAATCAATAGATACACTTATGTGTGGTTTTAGGAGCACTCACGGAAAGAGGTAAAATAGGAATGGAAGAAGATGAAGAGGACTCATTATCCCATTTGGTGGGAAAGGAACCATATTAGGTAGTGAAATAAAACCATCATCAAGGGAGGGTGATGATGAGGAAGGAGTGGAACTAGGCTTAATTGGAGGATCACTAGGATGAGAAATAGTAAGAGGCTCATCAATAGTAGGAGAGAAAATATGTTCAACTAGAGTGGAAAAAGAAACATGCTAACTATAGTTGGCCCTATTGAAGGAGGGGAGAGATTTGTAGAAGGTCTAAGGAGGAATTCCATAGGTATGGAAAAGTGATAAGGTTGAATCAAAGCATGATCCAAGAGTATGGTCCTAAGTGGATCCTCAAAAATTAGAGGTATTGCTACCATCTCTACCTTGCAATAAAGAGGAAAAATTCAAGAATTAGGAACTATAAATGAAATATAATGATGAGATGCATGAAAAGACTCAAGTAAAAAAGAGTGGTAATGAATAATCTTGGCATCATGGGCCTAAATAAGGCCACCTAAAAGAGGATAATCTAAATAATAGCCATCATCATAATCTAGAGTATGAATATTGATGACATAGGTTAGGATAACCTTGTCATCAGAAGAATCTTGGTGAATAGAGTGCTTAGTCTTGGTTAAGACTATGAGAATTTCATCACAAGGAGGCTTGTGAGAATGAGGTTGTAAGGAAGCAAGGTGTTGTGAGATGAGATGAGGTGAGAGATCAAAAGTTTTGATCTTTATGTTAATATCATTGGGTTCATCATCATCAGAGTCTAAAAGGTTGGGAGGAATGCTACTAATGAGCTTAGGATGCCCATTGTAACCTCTAGTTGAGTTGATAAGAAAGTTTAGACCCTAAAACTCATAGAATGGAACACTGGAAAAGGTTCAAGAGTAGGAATTTTTAAGACACTATGATCTTGGAATTTTTTTAAATTTCAAGGGTTAGTGTCTCCTTGAATCCTATAAATGGCTCCATTATGAGGAAATTTTATGCATTAACAGGTGGAAGATGTGACAAATCACATACGATGAGTCTATAGCCTACCAAGTAAGATGTTATATGAAAGGGGAAAGTTGAAAATCATCACCTTCAAATGAATGGTGATAGGTGGGATGGTAATAGGAAGCCACACACACCCTAAGGGAGGCATTTTCCTTTTATTGTATCCTTGATATGTGCTACATGTAGACTTGAGATTACTTTCAGAATACCCAAGAGTCTTAATGAAATCAAGGGAAGTGACATATGTTCTAGAACCTTCATTGATTGAGGCTTACTTAACTTGGATATCACCGATTTGGATGCTAATAAATAATGGAAGTTCATCTGCATGAAGTAGAATCTCATCTAGAATCATAAAAGCTATGGGAAATCATAAAGAAAGAGAAGTGTGTATAGTTTCATCAACATTAATATACATCTCTTTACATTACTATAAGATACTATTCTTAGATCCAGATAAAGTGGCCTCCTATCTTGATAGAGGAGGGCAAGAGAATTTTATATGATGTGGAGATGTCCTCATGAGTTCAAGGAAAGGTATCTGAGATAGAAGATTATGAAATTCCATAATGGGATCCCACTCATCATAACCCATAAGGATATTTCTATATATAGGTGTGTAATGATTAATAATATCTTCAAAAGGTGGATCCTAAGAGCATTAAAATTTATGTTGATAAGAATGAGAAGGTTATGAAGAATATTGTAAATCATTTGGTTATAGAGAAGTAGTTGGTTTAGATTGATCTTGAAGTTTGGAATAATAAGTGTTAGTAGAAATTGGATTATTATTAGTATTATAAGATAATGGGAGAGAAGTAGAGATAGAATGGGATATATTATCTAAGGGAGAATCATAAATCGAATCATCAAAAGATATGAGATATTCTTTCCCCAACTCATTTAAATGATTTGGATAAGAATCTTGGATAACATCATATATCTTATGGTAAAGAGGAGTGTAGATATGTTGTGAATCAATGAAATTGACCACACATCACATATTATTCATATTAACTATAGTCTCTTCATAATTTGGTTCAAAAATACTTTCTACATTATTGGTGGAAGAAGTGGGCTTATCTTGACCTTCTTAGATTGGTTGATGATTAAGTAAGGGATCTTTATAGATAACTAAATGAGCATTTGATTTATTTAAGGCTTGATTTTTATCATGTGATTTATAGTCTTTAAAAGCAATGTCATAGGCTTATTGATGCTTACAAATAATAGAATCATGATTGAAATTTAGGCCAAGAAGAAAGTCAATGGCTAAATTGCAGAGATGTCTATAAGTTTCGTGAGAGTGACCCTAGCTAGCATGAAACAAAAAAAACCTATTAGGATCATACCATGATTTCATAGGTTGAGTAGGGTCAAGATCTCAAGGAAGAGGCCTATGTATACATTTAAACAATTCAGCTGAGGATAAAGGCTTATGGACATTAATGTTGTTTATTGAGAAATGAGGATTAGTGTATTGTTGAGAAGGAGATAGTTACAAATAAGGGGTAGGAATGATATCTTACACATTATTAATGGTGTCAAATGAATCAGTAACACCATAATTGGTAATATTTTAGTTTTTGTTATTTACTAATAGGTGAGGGCCCATGGAAGGTTGGGGTGGCTTGAATTGGTGTATGAGTAAATCTTGTCTTTTGGCTTGATCGATAGCTTCCTCCAAGGTACATAGAGAAAGGGTATGGACTCGATATCATAATTTAGGAAATAAAACATTTGGAAAGAAATGAAAGAGATTTTCATCTACCATGTTATGTTCACATTTATTTGATAAAGTCTTCCATCACTTAACAAAGGCTTAGGTAGTTTCATTTTTGTTTTTCTTGAAATTGATGAAGTGGTCCAAAGTGTTCTCTAGAAGATCACTAGTTTGAAATTATTATACTAAAGCATTTACTAAGTCCTCCAAACTAGTGATAGAGTGTGTTTTAAGTTAATTATACCAATCCAAGGCATCACCAATGAGGGTTTTAGGTAAGAGATTGGTAGTGGTAAAGGTATTTAAGTTGAACCAATCCTTGTAAATATTTCCAAATGTCTTGAGGTGAATAGTAGGATCGGTTGATCCATTGTAAGAAATTATAGGTGTTATACCTCCAATGTCAATGTTATACATTTGGGTGGTAAGAGGTTCATTTTGTAAATGCTTGATGACTATTTTGACAAATGGAGGTTGAGGAATGAGATTACCTTGATAATATCGAAGAAGAGGAGGAGGAACACTTTGGTTACGTGTACCCTAAGTCATTGGTTGAGGATTGGATTGAAGATTAAGGAGGTGGTTTTGTATTCATATCATTTGATTCATATTATGAGCTTAGAATTTATTCATTTAATTGAGATTTTTTAACAATAGTTGATTTTTTTGATTAGTGTTAGAAGAATTAGTATTGGTGTTTGTGTTGGTATTAGTGGCTTGAGTACCATTATTAGCATTGATATGAGCTTGAGAAGAGCTATGAGAATTTGAGGCACTAGTGGAAATTTTTTATTGTGAAGCAAAATATGGACTAGTAAATGGTTGAGAAGATGAAGCACTAAAATCATGAGTGCCTTGGGTAGAAAACAAAGCATTTATGGATGGGTTAAGAATAATGGATCTTATGAGAGGTCCATTAGATATATAACCTACCATGTTAGTTGATATACTAGGCATAGAGGTAGAAGAGGTTAAAGAAGAAGATGTCATGGCATAATAATGATTAAATATTGAATAAAGAGGTTGAGAAGAAAAGAAATTGGTACCCAAAAATCTAATTGAGAAAGTGGGAGTAGGAGAACAAGGCTCTTCAACTTGACAGCTAATCATGAGGTTATAAATGGTGGAAGGATCCTTCCCTCTATGTCAAGGGAATTCTATGATAAAGAAAAGCATTTCAAGAGTATACTCTAACTCAAGTTTATCTTCTAATAGAAGAGGAAGAATTTACTACAAAGGGGTATGAGTAAGGGTCCCATAGTTCATTGTGTAGGTCGTAATATGAACATTACTATCATTCATTAAAGGAGCCCTACTTTATCTATGGGAGACCCTATTAGGATTGGTGAATTCCATCATGTCTATTGATTTAACTTCAATGTTATACCCAAATAAACATTCCATGATGAAAGGAAAAAAGACAAGATGATAAAGCAAAGAACAAAAAAATGACTAAAACAGTACTAGGTTGACCTAGTCAACCTAGTGTAAAGACATGGGCTGTAAAATTGTACAGGGTCCACAAGGTCAACCCAATTTAGTGAATAATGACTAGTAGAAAGAGGTAAAGATGATGTAAATATTACTTAGTTGACTAGGTCAACCTATCACAACTAAAAAAGATACAAGGTCAACAGGATCAACCTAGTATAGTAGAAACGAAAGAAAAAATGATGATAATAAGCTATGAATTAAAGCAAGATAATTGTAAGTAATGTAAAAAAGTAGTAAGTACTAAAAGGGAAACAAATAGTCAATTAAATTGATGCTAACTAATCTAATTGATACACACAAAGCAAAATATTTCACTAATGTTGGTTAATGCAAGTTTTTGCACACACAATTGGTCAAAAAGCAAGAAAATAACTTGAAAGTAAATCTAGTTACTTGGTCAACCTAGAATGTTGATTATATTATTAATAATTATTTTAAATGTAAAGGGATATTGGCTATAAGCAAGGTACTAAATAATAATCTATGGATAATTTTAGGTAAGTTTTGGATGAAAGGGATTGTAGTGGTAATGATATAGGCTTGGTATTGGGGCTTACCCCCTCATTTCACACAACACAATAATAATTTTAATGGGTGCCTATCCAAAATATACCATTAACCATGATTTATACTTGATCATAGCGTCAAGTTAGCTTCCCCTTTGGTGATGAAATCCAAGTAGGTAAACTTGGGTAGTAAAATGTTGAAATGCTTGTTGATATTTGTGTGGTCTATCCATGTGTGTAAAAGAATAGAAATAGTGCAACTAAGTGATTAATTGAAAAATCCCTAATTAGACTATGTGAAGTATTCTAAGCATGAAAATAACTTAAAAGAAATATATGATTAACATATATGGTTCATTATAACTTTAAAATAAGGTATAGTTGGGAAAATATATGGAAAATCATATAAAATAAGGTTGACAAGGTCAAAACTATACTATGGAAGCAAAGTCTGAAAATTAACTAGGTTAGTCAGGTCAACCTAATTATTTCAAAAAACATATAACATAGAACTAGGTCCACAGGGTTGACCTAGTTGATTGTGTAGAGATAGTTTTGAAGACTACAAACTTGAAAGTGTAGATAAATAAAGATATAAATAAATAGAAACTAACCTAAATGGTTTAGAGATGAAAAGGAGAAGATTGTTGATGTGAGACCTTAGAGAAAATTGGCAAAAACTTGCAAACTAGGTCGAACTAGTTGATCAAGCTATATAAGAACCTACTAAAAAAGTGATAAAAATGTACTAGGTCAACTTGGTCGACCTAGTAGGCTAAACAAAAAGTTTTAAAACATGAAAATATTATACTAGGTCAAACTAGTCGATCCAATTGTCTAAACAAAAATCCAAAAGTTTTAGAAACCTATACTAGGTTAAGCTGATCGATCTAGTTACCTATTCCTACAAACTTATGCACATAGATAAATAAACTATGTCAACAAGGTTGATATAGCAATGTAAAGATATGATAAAAATAATGATGAATATAAATTAAATAAGTTTAAGTAATCTTGCAAAGGTTTGATTTACATCAGATTTACCAGAATGTATGTAATCAAAAATGCATCATGTCCATAAGTCAATCCTAGATCGGATGGGATAGAGCACACCTACACTTTCAATTAGGGAGCATAAAATTATTAAGATGGAGTATGACCAATGTAAATATCCACTAAACTTGATTAGGGGATCTCTTGTCACAACACACCATGTGAGGTAGGGTTCCAAAGCCTACAACCTAACACAATCACACAACCCTAAAAGACTCCTATGATTTAATATTTCACTAATCTAATAACAAGGAAATTATATCTAATCTAGTGCACACCAAAACTTGTGGAAAAAAGTGGGGGTTAGAAATAAAACAAAATAAACAACTAAACTAAAATTTTATAGAAGACATATACTCACATCAATATATACAAAATCCTAATATATGGAAGAGAAGAATACAAATACACTATCTGTCTACTCTTACAAAGGAGAAATAAAGTTAGGAATACTTACCTTTGAAGATGAACCCACTGAGCCTTAATCTCCCCCTTATCCAAGGTGATTCATAAGAGATTATCTTGGTATATAAGGATAACTAAGATAAATTAGATATAGACTACACAACCTATCCAAGTATCCAAAAGACTTATCCATAGGATAAGATCGAAGCTCCAAAGAAAGTATTAAACCTTACAGCTTTATTTCTTAAGTAGAATGGTCAATAGACAAATTTTTATTCACACTTCTTCACTTAATTCTTTGCTCTTATGAAATGGTGGTAAATGACCTTGTATATATAGTAGTATCTTACTTGAAAATCATTCAGACATGTCGGCTATGCTAGGTCAACCCAATCGACCTAGAATGTTTTAGGGCTAACTCTCTAGGTCTATACTAGGTTGACCGAGAGGCCAACAAACCAAAAAAGAGAAAAAGTCCTTAAATTATGCTAGGTCTACCTAGTCAACCTAGAATAATTGATAGGTCAAAAGGGTGCTATTTTAAGAAATGAAGGATAAAACATAGCAAGTGATAGGAATAGGTAGAACTAAAAAGAATAAGATTGGGATCAATGGTTTTAAGAGGCTAGTGTGTGGATGTCAAGTGGAAAAAGGAACAATAATCTTATGAAGCACTGATGGTCTACCCACCCTTTTCTTAGTGCACCCCTTAAGGCATGCACTTAGAGAGATTGAGACTCGACAGGTTCTTAAAAGATATGAAGTGTTAGTAAGTGATAAAAGTTTAAAAATATTGTGGCTATACAAAAGGTGTTTGATGAAATGGCTAGCATAATACCTCATCAAATAAAGGAGTGGCATATAAATAAAAATTGATATGACATGGCATAAAAAAACAAAAAATTTAGACTAAAAAAGACCAATAAATAAAGGATGAAATGACATAACATTTAAATGTAACGTCTTGGATCCTATAATTTATAAGATTGGTTAAATGGGGTTGACTAAAACTATAGTTTTTAAATGTCTAGATTGGTCCCAAGTGTGATTAACACTAGAGAAGCATCACATAAATTGATTTCATATTAGTTAACTTACTATACAAGGGTCTATTCCTTTGCCTAGTGATTCTATCAATGGACTACTTAGTGGAATCCCTTGGTTAACCAAACTTGACTCGGGCCTTCATTACAAAAGAAGAGGTTAGTCTCTCAATCCCTTGGCTCTCATAGTGTATGTACCTTGATTTGTATACCCCACCATGGAGCAAGGTTGAAACAATACTAAAACATGAAGCCCCAGGTCAATGCTTCCTTAAATAACTCATGAAGAGGTAATGACCTCCCCTCTATAAGCCAAATTTCATGAAAAAAATTGACTAAGTGGAAAGACTTTAGGGTTGATTTTAGATCACCCAAACCATGTGGGTTTTGGGGAGAGATAAAAAAAATTTACTTTCACACCTTGGACTAGGCACAAATTTAATGAAAAAGGTGCTTTTGGTCACCCAAGTTCCCTCTAAGGGATGGGGAGAGAGTATACATGCACTCTTCTTTTTGCAAAAACAAACAAACAGGTTCAAACAAATATGGCATAAAATGAACATTTTTCAAAGCATGATCTATGTGATTTAAAGTTCATTTTAAATCACCAAAAATTAAATGTGTTGTGAAGTTTTGTGGCCCCTGTGACATTAGTTGAAACTTGCAAAAAATTTGAAAAACATCTAAGGCATAAAAAATGAACTATGTTTTTTTTAAACACCAAAAGATGAAGTGAGCAAGATTAAAGCACATTAAAATGAAATTCCTTAGCCCCTTGGATTGAGTGCAAAACATGAAACAAATTTCACAAAACAACTTCAACACAGATCATCTAGGTTCATTTTAAGCACTAAAAATCAAAGGTACAAGATTTAACCTAATTCATTTTAAACACTAGAATGAAGTGTTAAAACCATTTAAACTTGAAAATTTATGTTTAATTAATTCCTTATCCATAAAAAAATAAGATATTCTTCCCCTACTTAGAATCACTTTCAATGATGAGTAAAAAAAATTTAGAAACATGGCTCTTAGGTTTTATTTTAAAAACACAGAGACTAACATTAGTTAGAACTAACTAATATCAGTTATAAGGTAACCGATGTCAATCGATCTCATAGAGAACTGATGATGGTTGTAAATAATTGATACTGATTTATTAAGATTGATGTTGATAACTTATGAATCCAAAGGCAAAACTAGTAAGAGATAAAAATGTTAGTCAATAGTTACCTAAAAACTTCTCAAAACCTATAAGGAAATGATTAGATAGAGAGTATAAAGACTAATGAAACCAAGAAAGAATGATTAATAATGTTAAAAATATTCAAAATAAAAGTTTTATGACCTTGTTTTCCCTTATAATATGATCGATGTTGGTCACATAGAATCAAGCTTGGTTATACAGAACTGATGCTGATTATCCCTGATCGATATCGATCTTTATGTAGATCCAAGTTAGCACAAAAAATTTAAATATGGAAAAAAATCCAATTTTTATGATATTAAAGTATTCATTTGAAGATTTATTATTTTCATTTTGGTCTTCTTGGTACATGGGGTGATCATGGTCCCATTGGGCATGCCATTTATGATCATAAGAATTTGACTAAATCAAGGAGGTTAGATCAAGTGTTAGTTTTCATATAAAATAGTGAAATAAACACACTAACAAGCATAAAATCTCTAGGCTTAGATCATAGGGGGAGCTTAGTGAGAAAACAACAATTACAAAAACAACTAAAATTCAAAATAAACAAGATCACTTGCCTTCCTCAAATGCTCCAAATGATGTTTTCATTTGGCTTGCTTGGCTTGTGCTCAAAGTGTCTTTAGTAAATGGAGTTGTGTGGCTCCTTCTCTCCTTGGCATCATTGTTTGTCTTGTTTGGTATGGATTATTATTGTGGCTTGGAATTATAACATTATATATTTTAATCATGCACCAAATCTTACATTATTACTTTACTATGCTCAAGCTCTCCAAATGAAGAGGTCTAGGCTTATATTTATAGGTTTAGAAACTAACCTCACTCCAAGGTGAGTTAAGGTATAGTTAAATATTGGAATAGGTTAAAACCTAAACTAAGTGAGTTAATTAACCCTAGTAGATTTAAAAGGTTTCAAAAACTCATGATTAACAATGAATAGGCATGTTGAGATAGTTTTAGATATTTGACAACTCATAAAAAGGTAATTATGAATTCCTAGGATATTCTAATTATTTAATTTCCTTTTTTAAAATTTCATTAATTTCTCATATATATTTTAACTAGGAATTTTAATTAGGTTAAGCATTTTAATTAATTCTATTTAGGATTTTTATCATTTCAAGATTTGATTTAAATGTGCATTTGTCCCACTTAATAGGTTTATAGGATGAATTGGATGTTGTAATGTTGTGGAATGATTAGAGATGAATCTATGAGAGGTTTTTATTGGTTACAATAGGATACCCCAAATAGGGATGTCTTAATAGGATTTTGAGCCTTGATGAGTGATGCATAAGCAAATTTAGGATGTTTAGTTATTTCTAGGATTTATTTACAATGGTTGGTATAAATTGGTCTAAAGTCCATTATGAAGACATTAATGGCTATTTTTAGGTGTCTAAAATCCTCAAGGAAGCCCAAAAGCAACAATTAGTAGAATATCTTGAGGAGGAGGTTGTGGCTAAGGATACACAAGAAATAGACCCCAACCAGCTAGTGATTCCTCCATGGGCCATTGATCTAAAATCCAAGGCTATTCAAATGCCTAATTTTAAAATTATGGAGCTCCCATAAATAACCACCATGTTTGACAAGCCCTCTAGGAGCATTCAAAGGGTAAAAAAGAGAAAGTTTGAAGATAAATCTGGCATGGAGATCATTTTAGAAGAAAGGCAAGAAGTTTATGCCATGTCCAAGAGGTAGAATAGATAGGTGGGGAAGGCTCCCTACAATGAATATTTTAGGTCCCTAGATGAAACAAAAAAAGATGCCATGGTGACACTACATGAAGGGCATAATTTTCAAGATAACATCTACAATTATAACTAGAAAAAATCAAAGAACAATAATAAATGGTTAACATTCTAGCAAGTATTGATACTGAGGTACAGGAGGCTGCCTCAAAGTGCTATAATTATTTAGATGCATTAGAAGAAATATGATTTGAATTAGCCCCTTATATTTTCCAAACACATAAATTATTTAATTATTTGAAGGTAGATGAAAATAAATTAAATTTTTTGATCTTATATACAATCAATAATGCATGTAACCATTTAGACCTAATGACACTATTAGAGGTATCCAATGCCCTAAATATGGTGGTCATTAGAACTCAAGAATCAAGAGAGTGGGTAATAGTAGTTGGGGTAGTGGTACCCAAGTACCAAGAGCATGAGGCACTTATCTTAAAAACATTTAATGATTTAAAGTTGTTAAAGATGAAAGATGTTACAGGTAGGTTGATAAGCATAATAAATTTTGATCAACTTATTCAAGAAGATTTAGATAATTTCAAGCAAAGTTTACAAGGGATACCACTAAAATATAATAAACTAGAATCAAAATTTTCAAGGAAAAATGTAACTGAAGTTGAAATTTTCAAAATCAACTTTTAGATGACAAAGGTAGAACATGCAAAGCTACACGGGTAGGTTGGTGGGTACATAGACCCTCACTTCTAAACTTGGATATTATGTCGCAACAACATGATGTGGCATATAAGTATTTTCTTGAATTAGAATTAAATATGAAGCAAACTAAAATTTTTATATATGGTTTGACACCAACGTCTATAGTTATAACTCCCACTAAAGTCAATGCATCCATGTGGACATCGAATCAACCTTAAGGGCTAGTTTTGTGCATGTATATTATAAATCGAAATTTAAATTTTGTATTTATAGTTTTCTTATGATCTAAACTTATTGTAAAAGTTGCCTATTGATTTTATAAACATGCATACATTGCATGACTTTGTAGAGTCTGACTTTAACTATTGACAAATATAAGATAACTTTATACATTTTTGAGACCACAGTTAAAACTAAAGTTATAACTATGATATGTAACCAATTTTTCATGTACTTGGAAGATAATGTGAACCCTCCCCAAGTCTATTTAAACACATGTAATCCACAATTGTAAAGGGTTAGAAGATTTTAATATACAAGAGCATAATCATTTTTTGATTTTCAACTTATGTGTTTGTGTATTTTCTTTCCAATCTTTATGTAATTAGGCTTATCTTATTTTTGCTGTATTATTCATTAATTATTAAGTGTGCAAAATCTATGAATAAATTCTTTCTTGTCATGATTGATATGCTAGTTTTAGATGTGCAATAGCTATTGAGTAATTAGAAAACTACATTAATTATTAACAAGTAAGTTAATTATTTCATAATTTTGAGTATGTAGAGGTGATTTAATTGATGTATTTTCATGTGTATTTGCAACAACTATCTTAGATACCTCATTAGATCGATCTATAATCTCTTGACTAAGAATTTGCAACAACTTCTCTAAAAGGAAAAACCTTTGACTGAGGCCTTTGAGTTTCTTATATCATAATTATCCTAGACTAATTAACCATGTGTGATTATATGTATAAAATAGCTGATAGCAATAGACATAGGCTTTGAAATAACTTTTCCACTTAAAAAACAACCAAATAAGTGATTCCTAAAGCCATAGAGTCTTTCTTTCCTTCTCTACCTTTCCCTCCTTTTTGAGTTTATTTTTGAGACCTGCCCACTCTAGATCAATAACCATCCATCCACAAAGTCATCTAGATTTTAATTTCCTTTTAGAGACCACCCATTTATTCATAACCCTTGTTAACAACTTGCATGCCCTACCTATTATTCCATCACCTGGTTAAATATTACATACCTACAACTCATACCCTAGAGTGGAGTTCACCTCCAATGAGATCCTAAAATATTAGATGATATTTATTTATGAATTAGTATGCATCAAAATTTCATCAAAACTCTTAGCATCTCCAATAAAATAATTTAGTTTCTACATATAGTTGCACTAGAGTCACTTAAGAGAGTGACCAGATCTAGTTCTTAGGTTGGTCTTCTATTCTCACTCTTGTCAAATCATAAGAGACCTAGATTTATACCAACTTCTATCCATAACAAACCCAAGACACCTTCATAAATAAGGAACACTTCCCTTGTTGATCATCCCATGGCTCAACCACCTTGGTTGGTTGGATCTGCTATTTCTATCTGAAGGGATGTGCATGACCTACCTAGTAATCTTGGAAAGTATCTACCATCCTTCTTTCCTTCAGGAGGGAGAATGATAAAAAAACACATCAAGTATTTCAAATATGATTTGAGATTAATGAATGTTATTAATGAGTATTTTTCGTGTAGGCTATTTAATTTTAAACTAATGGATGTTTATTATGATTGGTATCTTAATCTGATAGAGAATTTCATCACTTCTTAGAATACATGTCAAGTTACTTTTCTTTCACAATTTAGACAGGTCACCATCCCCAATTTGATATATAAGTACTTTACCAACATGAAGATGGATCTTGACAATCCCATACACACTTTCAACACAAGATTTCAAAATATTTATACATGGTTAAGCCCAAGGTATAAACTAGAAGAAACACTGGCATTAGAGATGTACAAGAATGCTCTAGAACTAATTAATAAAATATTCTTGAGAAGTGTAGTTTTTCTCACCACCTTGGAATTATCCTATGAAGAGGACATCAACATTGATAGGCATCTTAATCCCCAAGTTCCTAACACACCTAATATCAATAATGGTTTTTTAGTGTTGAATCTAGTTCAGCATGTAAATTAGAATGTTCTTGCATTAATCAAAATCAATTATACATGCTTCCACCTCTAACATAAAAACCATAGCCAAATTACATTTATTTGAACAACCATGCACAAGGAAATGGTTACCAATAGAATCAACATTTAGCTACATCTTTTAATGCTTTACTCTAGGGTACTGACTCTACAAAGGTGGAGTTGGATGCTATTCAAAAGATGGTTCAAAAGTTAAATAATGTCTTCCTAAACATGCAAAGAAAGATGGGAAATGCTAATGGCCCAAGTGATAATAAAAATTTAGGGTTTTATAGGTATAATAGACCTATAAATAACATAAATCAGCCCAACAAGCTTTAAAATATCAACATGGTGGAGACAACTCTACCTAATTGGTGCATAATCCATAATACTTCTTAGCATGATGATCTTGATTGTGTTGAATTTTGTGTAGCATTTAAAATATTTCAAATAAATTTAGTAAGGTAGGATTAGATGCATAATCCCACCAAGACCTTGACCCTTCAAGCACTACCATGTTGTTTGAGACCCATGTGTTTCCCTTCCCAAGTGAAGATGACAATGTACCAAAGGATAACACTGATGAAATTCATGTTTTTCAATAATTCCAAAAATATGGTTACAATCTTAGGAACAGGAATCCATTCATAACTTTTATTCCTCAAAATAGCATAGCCATTCCACCAAATCCAAAAGTTGACAACAATCCACCTCCCCAAAAAGGGAATGATCAATCTCAAAACAAATAGAAAGAAAGCAAAATAAGATACAACATTATTAAGGACATGAAGATAATCAAAGCAAACATTACTCTTCATGAATTAGCTTATATCATAGAATAAAAGGAGATACTATGGAAGTCTGTCATAGGGAAGGCCCCTATGGAAAGGATAAAATGTCTATAGATAAAGCAAACGTTGTTGACACCAATGTTATCTATAAAAGCAAGACAGAGTTTCCACACTTTTTGCTAACTAGCAAGGCATTTTGTAAGAATATTCATAGTTGTTTAGTTAATTTTGGAGCTTCAAAAACTATAATGAATACTTCTATGTGTCAAAATTTGGGCCTAACTCCAAGCCCTTTACAAAGAATAGTTTCACAATTAAATAAAATAGTGGTACCACTAATTGGAGAACTGACTAATGTACACATTCAGGTAACTTCTGAGCCATGAGTCTAGATAAATATTGACATCCTTGTAGTATACATACTTTAAGGCTATGGACTATTTCCAAGTAGGGACTAGTCTAAAAAACTTAATGGATATCTCTCAATAGAATTTTATCATATTTGGATACCTTGGAGAGGTATTATAAACCAAATTTAGATTTATAGGGAACCGAGAATGAAGTATCCTATCATAGAATATAATGTGAAGAATGAAGAGGTAAAGTATGAATCCCCTAGTCTTGGTATTTATAGTTTTACTACATAAAATCAAATACAAGATCCATAATCTAAGGGTTCTAATAAGATATGGACTCTCCATTTTGATGATGGTAGATCCAAACAAGGATGAAGCATTAGAATTGAATTTATTGATACATAAGGGAAGAAATTCTTGGTATCATATAGGTTACAGTTCCCTTGCACTAATAATAGGGCTAAATATGAAGCATTAATTTTAGGATTGTAAATTTCACTAAAGAATAATATCAAGTAGTTGTTAGTATTTAGGGATTCAGAGCTAGTAGTTAATCAGGTCATAAATAAATAATAGTGTAATTTATCTTATCTAAAAAGGTATAAACATAGAGCATGGGATATAATTGAGAGATTTGAGGTTTTCAACATAGTAACAATTCTTACATAGAAAAATTAAGCTACAAATTCATTAACTATTATTGTTGCCAAGTTAGAGCCTCTCTAAGAATCTAAGGTAAATAGATTCTCCATTGATCTAGTACCTTGTCCTTCTATTCCTAAAAATGTAGAAAATTTCTAAGTCTTCGATGATGATTAACATATCATTCAATTTTTAACCAATTTAGGACAATTTAGTCCCAAATCATTGATGACAAGGAAGTTACTCATCTCTACCAAGAGAAATTAGATGAAGAAGGCATCCTTTAGCTTAAACATAATCATCTCCCAACTAGTTTGGTCTCCTTAGAAAGACCATTCAATATAGATCTTCAAGCCCAATAACTAAGGCAACCCAAAGTCAATGAGTTTAACTTCAAAAGGGAGAATTTAGGTGATGAGCATAGCCCACTCTACATCAACATTGGCCTTATTTGTAATCCATATTAAATATAATAGGTGAAATATTTAATCACCTAATATAGAGATGTGATTATGTGGACATATGAATACTTGAAGGTTTATGACCCAAAGGTTATCAGTCATATGATTCCACTAAAACTAGACCACAAGCCATTTAGACAAAGATAGAGACCAGTGACTCCCATCCTCAAGCCTCTTGTTCAAAGAGAAGTGGAAAAGGTGTTAAGTGCAAGGATAGTCTTCCCAATCAGACATTCTACATGGGTGGCGAATTTGGTTTGAGTAAAAAAAGAAAAGAATGGATAGATCAGGTTATGTGTTGATTTCAAAAAATTGAACAAAGCTTCTAAGAAGGATAATTATCCCCTACCTTCCTTGGATCAGGTGATACAGATAGTTAGTGGCTATGAAATGATGTCCTTATTGAATGGATTTTTAGGCTATAATTAGGTGTTGGTATAATCAAAAGATAGAATGAAGACTATGTTTAGTATGAAGTGAGGGAATTATGCATATAAGAGGATGCCTTTTGGCCTAATAAATGTAGGATCCACCTTTTAACAAGCCATGGATCATGTATTTAAAGGATTAATAGATAAATGTATAATCACATATATAGATGATCTTATTATGTTTCTAAGAATAGGAATGATTATGTAGGCCATCTGTAGTCAATATTCAAAATATGTAGAAGGTTTGACATCTCACTAAACCCAAAAAAGATCATATTTGGAGTTACTGAGGTCAAGATATTAGGAAACATCATTACCAAATAAGGGATCATCATTGATCTAGATAGAATATAGGAATTTCAAAGATTACACCACTAAATAACAAGAAGGAGCTCAAGTCTTTCTTTGGGAATATTAATTTTGTGAGGAAGTTTATCTCAAGATATACAAAAATTATGAGACCTCCGAATGCAATAATCAAATAAGATGCTAAAATAGAATGGAAAACTGAGGCCTGAAAGTCTTTTCAAGACATTAAAGATGTAATATCTTAGGCCCCAGTACTAATTAGTCCAGATTTTAAAAATGATTTTCACTTGTACTCATTTACTTCAAAAAATATAATTGCTATTGTCATAACAAATAAAAATATGAAACTGAGCATCTAATTGCATTTATGAGCATGAATTTGAAGGATGCAGAACTCAGGTACTCCATGACTAATAAACAAATATTTGCTCTTGTCAAATTAGTGAAGAAGTTTTGTCACTACATCTTGAGGAATGAGACTATTCATATCATACCTGATCCTACTATTAAACTCACCTTATCACAGAATGAATTAGGAGAACATAGAGTCAAATGAATGGCAAAGCTATATGATTTTGACATAGAAATCAATCCTACTAAGATCATTCAGGGTCAAGACATTATCTAACTCATGAATAAACATGATCCACATATTAAGGTTAAAGAGGTATGTGAATCCCAGGTATCTAGAGGGGAATGGTATACTGACATAATATATTATCTTTTAATAGGTACTTGTTCCCCATAACTCAATAGAGAACTAAAGAGAGTTTTGATGCTCAAATTTGTTCACTATATTATCAAGAAAGGAGTTATATATAGAAAAAACTATGAAGGCATCTATCTTAAATGTGTATCTACATAATAATCTAAATAGATTATGGAAAATATATAGCAAAAGATAGGCAATTGTCATCCATCTGGGAATACCACAACTCATAAGATCTTAAGAATGGGCTACTACTAGCCAATAGTTTTCAAATATGCTCATGCTCATGTAAGGACATGCCATGAATGCCAAACTTTAGATAAAAGAGAAGTACATGTAGTAATGCCCTTGTAACCTATTGTTGAAGGAAGGCCATTTTCCCAATGGGGTTTAGACTTTACCAGTGTCATTAACCCAAACTCTTCAACAGATCATAAGTTTGTACTCATTGCCATAGACTATTGCACCTGATAGATTGAGGAAATGGCCAAAAATAATTTTAGAGCACAAGATATGATTCAATTCTTGGAGGAACACATCACAACTAGATTTGGCACTCTCATTTATTTGGTTTGTGATAATGGATGAACATTCATATCAGTTGAATTCATTGAATGGGCTTAGGATAATTAGATCACTATTAAGTCATCTTCTAACCATTACCATTAAGGAAACGGACTAGATGAATCAATAAATAAGAACTTGATAAATGCAATTAAGAAATTAGTTGGGGATAAGCCTAGGGACTAGAATAATATAATAAAGTATGCCCTTTGGGTAGATCAAACAAGAAATAAATAGGCCCTTAAAGCCTCACCCTATCTATTGGTGTATGGACACAGGCTCATATTTCCAATCATGTTAAAAATCACAACTTATCAATTCATGTAGGAATACATGGAAATGAATGAAAAAGTAGAATATTGAATACTAGATATAATAGAAATGGAAGATTTAATGACTGAGGCCATTCAAACTTTCAACAAATAATAAGACATATTCAAGAGTTGGTTTGATAAAAGAGTAAAGGTCAAATCATTTAGGATCTCAGATATGATGCTTATTTTGGATAAAGCCCATGAAAAAATGGTAGCATGAAATATTTACCCCAATATGGATTGGACCATATCAAATTTCAAATATCTTAGGAAATAAATCATTTTAAGGGATCTACATGGAAATGAACTCATATATATACTTAATGAACAATTTTGAAGTATTACATCATGGTTGTTCTATCCAAAGGTACCTTTATTTGATTAAAAAACATGGTAGAGGTAGGATTAGGTTAGATTTATATATTTTTAGTTTAGTTTATTTCTTTCCTAGTGTAATTTCCTATTTTATAGTTTAGTTTATTGCTTCCCTAGTGTAGTTTCCTACTTTCTTAGTTTAGTTGTTTAGTTGTTTCTTATGACAATCTAAATTATTTTATTTTAAAATGATCAAGCTAATATCCAACCACTTGGACCCATATTTTATTTTTAGATAGACATATAAGAAAAGGATAATTTTCAAAAGGGATTCATCACTCGGGACCTATTCACAAATTAGGTATACTTTTATGTCTAGAGTCTTCAAGATTTGGGTATGTAATCACAATCATTCTGGGTTGTGTCATAATTGAATATTTCTACCAAGTATGTGAAATTTTCTCTCAAATAATTCATATGAATTTATAAATTTTTTCTTATTCCATTGGACCAAGCAAACTTATTATATTAATACTTGTTGGAGATGATAATTATCAGTGTTGATGTAGTTGACAAGGATGTTATGTAAGTCATTTGTTTTATAACCATACCATCTCATAGGGGTTTCAGCTCTCCTCCTTATTTTCAAATAAAAGAGAAGAAAAAATGAGAACAAGAACCAATGGATTCAAAAGAGAAATCAATAAATCCAAAATAACATCTAAAGAAGATCAAAGGTTCACATAATGAAATAAGGTCAATTTACTATGCATCGTGATCAATAAAATGAAGGAAATGGAAGAGAATGAACCCAAAGTATCTCTATGAAGGATATGGATGCTTGAATAGAAAGAGAAAGGCCTAAGCTTCCTTTGATTTAATAATCTTTAAAAGAAAAAACAATGAAACCTACAGCTTGATCAAGCCTTTGAAAATCTCATTGCAACAAGGGTTAAATAAACTTCACTTTTATCACACATAGATCCATGAATGAAAAGGTAAGTATGTTGTGTGATTGTACTTAGGAATATATTTCATATCTCTAATTATAATATTCTTTTGTGGCATAGTTCATGTCTAATTTGAAATTACTAACCAAAGTTTTGGGTTCTTGAATACTCATAAGTATTCCCCTTATAAGTCACCATTTGTTTTACCCAACATACCCCTTTTCTATTTTGAAGAAAAGGGGACCCAAATTTTTTGGATTTTGGCCTCGTTTATTGAGCCCTTATTCTATGAATTATTCAAATTCTATTGAATTGCTCCATAGGCTTTACACTTGGAAAAATAAAGCATTTATATTATACATTTTTTGGACTAATTCTATTAATGTCTTTCAAGATATTTTTGAGCTATGTAGGTTTTTTGGGAATTAGTTTAATTCAGAGGAATTATTTAGGATTTGGTCTTTAGAAATCTTGCTTAGGCCTTCATATTAGGAATTTTGTTCTTCAAAACTTTTTTTCGGGTCTTATTCATTGAAGATTATTCATCAAGGTTTTTGTATTGGAATTTTATTCAAAGTTCCACATTAGACATTTTATTTAAAAAATTATTTTGAATGATTTGACTTTTATCAAACATTTCATATCAAGCTTTTTGTTTGGATCCTTTAATTGAAGATTATTTTTGAGATTTTTATTAGACAAATTATTCAAAATATGTAATTTGGGATTTTTTTTGGAAGATTTTGTTCAAAATTTTTTGCTCAAACATTTGTTCCAATGTATTTTGGTCTTCAGGTTTTTTTGGGGGGGCTTTGTTTAAAAATATTTATTTAGATATTTTATAGGCTTGATCCTAACACACAACTCAAATCCTAATTCTTGACTATCAAAAGCCTACTATACTTAGCCAATAAAGCAAAAATACTTCTTGATACTTTCTAAGGATACCCACCAACTAAACTAATGAGATTTGAACTGTGAAAGAATACAAAACATATGAATGTTAGATATTTATAATGCATGAACTAGAATTCAATGCTAAGACTATATACATGATGTACGACTATCGACATTTCATTAATCATAAATGAATTTGAACTTGATTTCTATCCTATGAATGAAAGTCATAGCTACCTGTCAATCTATTACAAGCAAATAAGTAACTAGCAGAGATGAATTTTTCATAGAATACATAAACAAATTTTGAAGTACTACACACAACTATAATGTATTAATCATCTAAGACCTTCAAGGGAGAAATTCCACCATTTCCATTCTCTATCAAGGATTCAACTGAGTTCATAGACATGGCATATGATGTAACAATATTTGATAATAGGTATGGAAATTACGTGAAATTATGGGATATTGTGTACTCTATCAATGTGTTTTCATTATATGTAAATCTATCTACCATAGAATGCCAATTCATTATAGATTTATTTTACCTTAAGAGACAAACACTACACTTATCATTGGCTAAGCTTGAGGTGATACCTTGAATCAAACTTCTACTAAATTTATTATTTATAGGTAAAATTACATAAGATGAATTTCTACACCATATGGAAAATTAGATAGTCATGACATGCATCACCAGAGCTAACTTTTAAAGGCATCTATCATTACTAGTTTCAAATACATTTTTTGATAAGCATAGATTGGTTTCATAGAACCAAAAAAATTAAATAGATAAGGTGCTAAGATCATGGCTTCTCCCTAAGGATAAAATGACCTATAAAGGAGATAATTCCACCCTTATTAACAAATACATAATTGGGGTGCGAATTGAGATGGCATTACTGAACATGAAGTATGGCATGCCTAGCATCCAGTTTCTTAATTTGGATTGGGTTTTGTTACTTAATTTGATGATGACCAATAATGCAAATTTTTCCCTAGGTGAAATTATTAGCTTCTATTTGAGAGAACAAGTCCTACATAAAATCAAGGGGCCAACTCTAGTTGGCCACTTATACATGATGTCTTATCTCTTGGATGTCGTAATGGGAATAATATATAAGGTCCTTGGGAAGCTTTGGATCCTGGCCACACATAATGTCAATAATAACATTTACAATTTCTACTTATTCATTTATATTTATTCATATATAAAGAACACTTTTTGAAAAGTTGAGGATGTATATCCTCAAATATGGTAGGCAATTCATGGGACTCCACTACCCAAAATTGGAGAAAGCATAAAAAACACTATATAGAAGGGGTGAATACTATTTGTATCCTAATTACATGGTTATCATGATTGATAGACATAAATTCCACCCCCTAAACCTCCCCAAATATGTACTAGACAAGTTATTAGAGTAAGAATTGCTTATCAACTATGGTAGAGTGTCGAAGAATAATTGATCAAAAATAAGAAAACAACATATTATGGGTCACATGTGATAATTGGTAAAATGTGATACATGCAAAGGAATTACTTTGAAGAGGGAGGAAATGAGAGAAAGAGGTATCACTTTCCCACTATGCCACATAGGGACTAGGATCCCCATGGTCACATATAAAGACATATTTAGGACTTTGGTATCCCATACCAACATGTCCCTTATGACCATGAATTTATATTTTTTATTGTAAAAGATGATGACTGATGAGGCCCATAAATATTATATTCTTGTCCTCATCTATTGTATTCATCCTGCTTGTTAACCATGCTTTTGAACACTTTCCTATAAGTTTCCTTCTGTATATAGCCATAATATTACAAATAGCATTATGTTTCTATACTCTTTTAATAGTTAGAATTATGTATTGGAATTAAATATATGATAAGTATCTATTAATTTAAGACACTTTTTCTATAATGTGTCTTAAGGATGTTTTTAGAGAGATAGGTATATAGCATGGAACATCTTGCAACAAAGGAATCTCATTACATAGACTATCCTATAGCCACTGCGTGACCAAAGCTATGAATGAACAAATTTTGATTCCTCTTTCAACTAGGTCATAGAAATAACCATAACCTCTTTGGATTCCAATAAGTAAGTGGTTGAAGGTTGAAATAGTTTTGTTTGTCCTAAAACACTGTTGCTGAATTCACATGAAAGATGACTTTATCAAAAGGAGCCAATTTTGGCTATCCTAAGTCAAATGTATCTTAGATTAGAATATATGTTGTTTTGTATTAAAAAATATCCTCTATGGTGTGTGTGTGTGTATATATATATATATATATATATATATATATATATATATATATATAGCAACAAAGTTGAGATATAGTAGATGTTGATTAGAGATTATCAAAAGTATATTTTTCCAAACAAATGTCATTGTAATTTCCTATAGAAACTCATAGTTTAATTTTTTATTAATATGAAAAATCATTTTTGATTTCAATTAATTGTTATGGGAGGAAGGATTGAAGCTAGATTCAGAAGGAGGAAGGACCCCTTTGGAAGTCTGCATCAAAAATCCAACCCATTTTAATAGCTAAGCATGTTATTTAATTTCTTTATGCATTGTGTGTTCTATTTCTAAATTGTGTGATTTACATTCTTGCTTATATTTTTTTAAGGAAGCTTCCAATGTATAAGCATTTATTTCATAGTATTCTATTTATGTTTAATTTCCAGCATTTCATTTACTACATGACTTTAAAATCTTAGATAACAATTAATAGAAGGTCAAATTAGAAGATTGAGTGTGCACATACAGTGATGTCATCCTATCAAGTCTACATCCTCAAGTTGACATTTAAATTATTTATAAGGTACAAGTCCATGGTAACTCTCTTTGTTCATTTTGATCAAGATAAGTATATTTGATTGTAAATCGACTACTAGTCATTTTTGGCATCGTTAATGGGGAAGAGTGTCACACACTTGTAATCGTTAATCTTGATAGAAATTATTTATAGATGTTTATTATTTTTTCAAATCTTTTTTTTCTTTAGATTAAAGATTTCTAGATTTCATAGTTTAAATTTCCCTTTTTTGTAAGTAGGATAGTGAAAATTTTCAAAAACCCCCATATTACTAACCCTATGCAGGTAGGGTGGGAAAAAAGTTTAAAAAAATGGTTGAAGTATGTAAATCAAAGGGGACTATATAGGAATATTTTCACCTAAGTCATCAATCATTGATACAATATCATAAATTCATCTTTTAGCAACTGAGGAATATGAATAAATTCCTAAACACCACTCACAGTTGTCAATAAAAGAGGTAGAGAAGGAAGAATTTTTGGTTGGACTAGTAGCACAAGTTGGAGACCTTGAAGAGGTTCATACCCTTAGAAGAGACCCATAAGTACCACCTCTTATAATTCCTACCTTATCACCTCATACTTAGGAATATACATTTCACTTCCCTTCGTCACCCAAATTTCTTGCTAAGGAGGCATTCAAGGGTATTCTTGCTCTTAGAAGAAACACTAGGCTAATAAAATCTTCCAATTTAGAGAGACTATTGAGAGACTAGCTAAATATTTTTAAACCTCCACACCATCCCACTATATAGGAAGCCATATATTCCTAAGAACAAAGATAAAGTCTCCATCTTCTATGCCCCAAAAAATCAAAGAATTGATAAGAATTTTGAGTGGTGGGTAGAGATAGCCTCCTATCTACCAACACAAAGAGTATTCATGGGGAATCACAAGGAAGAAAATAGTACCAATGATTCTGCTACTTTTGAATTTCCTATCCTTACTCCTAATGTAAGTTTGCCCATGAAGAATATCCCTCACTCTTCCCTCCTTACTTTTAGGCGAAAAGCATCTAAGGATCCAAACACATTTATTTTTGAGTTTGACATCTTATGTCATAGATATGATTATAATCAAGACACTCAAAAACTCAAATTATTTCTAGCAACACTCAAAGATACAACACTTAGATGGTTCATGGGACTTGGAGAAGATATCATTCTACTTGGAAAGAAATGAAGGAGAAGTTTCTAATGAAATACCAAGACTATTGTAGGGGTAAAAACTATAGGAGAGATGACATATTCCAAATGAAACAAGATAATGATGAGTCATTAGAAGAATATATAGAAAGATTTTTGCTCAGCTTGAAAAAATCCAAGCATATTACAATGGACAAGGAATTGGTCAAACTGATATTCCTAAAAGGGATTTGAGATGATTGTCTAGAAGCACTAGATCTAATGTCTGGTGGTGATGTTTCTACACTACCCTTTGATGAACTAATAGTTCTATGTACAAACTACTCTAGATCAACCATGAACAAAAGTAGGGGTAGAACCCCTCCTACAACATTTGCAATAGGACTGTCTAAGGGTGAAGTTAGTAACCTACTCTAGGGCATGAACTAGGACATTATCAACCACCTAGATACTCATCTTGATACATTACATACCTGTATAAATCAAGAAGAAACTAAGAAAGCCTTAGCCACACATTGCCTTAAATGTAGAAAGAAGAAGGCAAATTTCACATATAATTATATGAAATCTCAGGTAGCCAACATAACTAAGGATAATCCTAAGATAGTGGATAGGAGAAGATGAGAATTAAGTGTTTTTCATGGCTTAATAGAAACCATGGGTATAAAGACCAAGTATGTCATTAAACTCTATGTTTGCAAATTCTTGATTCTCAAATAATCCTCAATATGGTTCTTGGATGAATATACCCAATAAAAATTGGTCCCAAATAAATTGGTAGCTATCCAAAAATTAGTTATGGATGTAATATAGTGGACAACAACCTCAATTAGGGAAATTCCAAAACCAATAATGGTTATATCCCTCTAATTCATGGAAAAAATAATGGAGAGATAAGCAAGGATTTAACTAGCAAATGAAACAACCAAAAAAACAATAAACCATAATGCCAAACACTCAACAACCTATTTAGACCACTCAATTACCTACCTAACCCATCCCCAATCCTACCAATAAGTTGGTTTAACCAACACAATCCACTAAAATAATGCAATATCCAACATACACCTTGGATATTAATCAAGTTCAACTTTGCTCAAGTCATGTTATTCCAAAACCCACCTCACCAATAATCACAAAAAACTTTGAACTATCTCCACTCCATGCTAATCCATAGCCACCCATGGCCAATCCTAAGCCAAGTCCACCAAAAAATCAAAATGAAACTAATAATCCTCCTTTTTTGAAGAGATTGAGCATATCATGTCCTAAAATAGAGCCCAAATTTGATATTTTAGGATAACTCAAGAATATGTGCATAAAAATCCCACTCTTTCAAGAAATAAAGGATGTTTATATCTAAAATAAAACTATTAGAGATCTATGTTTAAAAAAATTAAGAAGAAAGAAGAAAGATCCTAAAACAGTCCAAGTCATTGGCCAACTAGTAGATATTATGTTGAGAAATATAGTTCCCTCAAACTATTTTGATTCAAAAAGTCTTGTAGTTAATGTTATCATCCATGGCCAACCCATCTCCAATACTTTAATTGATTGGGCATAGACATTAATGTGATGACCATGGAGACCATGCAACAACTAAAACTTACCACTTTTCATCCAACACCCACCATCCTCTAAATGGCTAATAGATCAATTATTAAGATTGAGAGGATTATTGAGGACCTTGTTATCACTTTGGATTATTGGCATTATCTAGTAGACTTTATTGTCTTATATCTAAAGAGAAATTTGAGGGGTTATCCTCTCATCATTGAAAGCTCATGGTTAGCTATCGTTGATGCTTTTATTGGGTATAGGTTAGGAAAAATGATAATTTTGAATAGAAATGACACCAAGAAATTAGTTTTGTATCCAACAGCTCAACCTTTCAAGAATGATGGCCCAACTATTTGGATTGATGACTTTAAAAAATATATCTCCTTGGAGACTCTCTACATAATTGACTAGAGTCTAGCTTTGTAGGAACAAGAAGAAGACATTGTCCCTACTAATATCCTATAGAACACCTATTGATAAGATCCTGTAGCCACCAACCTATTAGAATGTACACTATACCCTCCTCAAAATACCTTTCCTAAGAATGATCTTGTTGAAACCACAAGAGACATTTGGAAATTCCATCAATTTCATCCCCATAATTACAACTACACTCCTTTAATTGCCAATGTAGAAACCATGCTTTATTTAAGAAAGCAAGTAGACATTATGCAAAACAAACCTTTCAACATTATCAACTCTTTAACACCTCAACACCTTTTTAACACCTTAGCAATAAAGTCATTTACTTACAATGCTGAGAAGGCACACAACAACATTCACCTGGGATTACCATGACATGAGAGGAATACCCCTAGATTTATGCACACATCACATTTACATTAAATAATAATGCAAACCTATTTACCAACCCCAATGATGAATGAATCATATAGTTAAATATATTGCCAAAACTAAGTTGCAAAAACTCTAAGATGCAGGGTTTGTTTATCCTATTTTGGATAGTTAGTGAGTATCTCCCTTGGTAATTATTCCTAAGAAAGGGGGAAAATGGTGTATTTGTGTAAACTACCAATAATTGAATGCTACTACTAGGAAGGATCACTTTCCCCTTCCATTCATTGATTAAGTATTGGATATATTAGTAGGGAAAAAGTACTTTTCCTTCATATATGGCTATAGTGGTTATAATCAAATATGAATTGCTCCACAAGACAAAGATAAAACCACTTTTACTTACACTTGGGGAACTTGTGCCTATGCCTTCTTACCATTTAGTCTTTGCAATGACCCAACTAATTTTCAAAGGACTATTTCGAGCATATTTTTTGATCTCTCCCATGATTGTGTTGAAATCTACATGGATGATTTCACTATCTATGGGCAGACATTCAAAAAAATACTCACTAACCTAGAGAAAGTTCTTCAACATTGCTATGACCACCAATTATCTTTGACCAATGAAAATTTTTACATGCTTATGATTGAAGGGATTATGTTGGGGCATCACATATATCCTACTAAAATTCAAGTTAACCCAACAAAGATAAGTATCATTAAGGATCTACCCACATCAAAGAAGTAGAAAGATGTTAGAAGATTTTTAGGACATGATAGTTATTAAACATGATTCATCAAAGATTTTAGTAAAATTTTCACCCCATTATTTAGATTGCTTACTAAGGATACTAAATTTACATGGAATAATAATTGTCAAACTACTTTTTAAAAAATCAAAGACATTCTCATAAAAACTATTGTTCTAAGAGGGCCTAATTGGAAGAAACCTTTTCAAATCCACATAGATGCATCTACACCACTTTAGGAGATATCCTTGGCAAAAAATATGAATCCCTGAGTTATGTAATCTATTTTATCAACAAGAATATTCAAGGGGTTAAACTTAACTACACTATAATAGAGAAGGAATTTCTCGCCATCATCTATTCCATCAATAAATTTATACACTACATTGTAGGTTACTAAGTATTCATCCACATAGAGCAAGCAGTAATTAGGTATTTCATGAACAAACCTAATGTAATAGGTAGGATAATTCGATGGTTGCTTTTGTTGTAGGAATTTGATATTATCATTGTGGATAGACTATGTAAGGATATTGTAGTAAAATATTTTCTATCTTAGTTTCAAAATGATGAACACATTACTATTGTTGATGATTCTTTTTTTGATGAACATTTATTTACTGTAATAATTCAATCTCCTTGATTCACATATATTGCTAACTATCTTGTTGTAGAATCATTACCATAACATTTCTCACTTAAGGACAAATAAAATTTGAACCAAAAGATCAGACATTGTTCCTAGATTATGGGATATCTCTTTATCACTTGATTAGATTTATTTATGAGAAGATGTATCTGAGAAGATGAAGCTTATGACATTTTCAGAGCCTATCATGATGAACCTTGTGGGGGTCATTTTGATGCCAAATGGATTTCCATGAAAATACTCACTACCAAATATTATTGGCCTTCTTTTCATAGGGATACCATGATGTATACCCATATATGTGATCAATACCAACATATGGGAAAACCCAACTACTCTAATGAAATGCCATTATAGTCACAACTAGTTTTGGAACCCTTTGACAAATGGGGACTAGATTTTGTAGGTCCTATTGATCCTAAATCTAACAATAAGGAATATATGTTGGTGTGTATTGATTAAGTCACAAAAGGGTAGAGGTTAAATCCTTAACCCATGACTAAGATGAGAAAGTAGCTAAGTTCTTGTATGAAGAAATCTTCACCTACTATGGATTACCAAGAGAAATAGTCACAGACTAAAGCCCATAGTTCACATCAAACCTCACAGCTACTTTGGTTAAAGAATCTGAAATTAGGCACAAAAAGTCTACATCTTACCATCATCAATTAAATGGTCAAGTGGAAGTGACAAAAAACTAATTGGAAAATATACTTACTAAGATTGTTAGCTTGCATAGAAAATATTGGTCAACTCATCTTTTAAAAGTAGTCTGGGCTTATAGAGTCACCTAGAAAAGCATAACTAGTTTCACTCTATATGAACTAGTTTATGGTAATAACTTATTCTATCCATTGTGTATTAACATAAAATATTAAGGACAACACTTGATTTAGGCTTCGATCTTTCCCACTCTCAACATGATAGGATCATACAATTGAATTCACTTGATGAACTAAGAAAGGAAGCACTTCATCACATTATAATAGTGTAAATACAATATGTGGGTTGGCATGATAGGAACATCAAGACTATCCAACTTAGTGATTGGACACTCCTTTTTGACTCTAAATACAAGGATCATAGAGGAATATGTAATCTAGATGGCTTGAGCCTTATGAGATCAAACAAGTTTTTGATAATAGAGATATAAATCTCATGACCATTAACTTTGTTTGGTTTTGATTGATTGTTAATGGCCACACACTCAAGTTGTATAAGAAACTATTTTCCAAGGAAACTCTCACTAACCAACTTCTTGAAGAACAACATCCATCTCTTCTTCATAAAGCAAATCAACCTGTTCCTATAGCCGAAGGGTATTTTTATCAACCCTTCTCTAATATTTTCCAAGAGTAATAAATCTTCTTGTAGCTAAGAACAAGTCATTCACAATGTCATGGTTTAGACTAAATAAAAAATTACCTCCTAGATTCTTTTTATTCTTGTTGAGTTTGGACCAAAATATCTAAAAAAATAGAAAATTTAGTATTGAAAATCTTCAAGTGTTGCTGATGGATGTTGTCTCAGAAAACCAAGTCACTTATTGATCGACATTCTTTAAAAAATGGCACTACTACAATAAATTTTTTTGTTTTCAATTGTTTTTACTTGTCTATTCATTCCCTTGAAGTAGAAATACATTTTCCTTCTTGCTACGAGATGAAAAACTTGTTGTTACAAGATAAAACTTCCTAATACATGATAGAACATAAAATGATATAAATTCCTAATACATGATCCTACATAAAATGTTTTGCTCCCAATCAAATGATAGAACATGCCATGACTGACACTTCAAATGATCATTTGCACATTAATAAAAGGTATTCCTATAAGTAATAAGGTAATTATTTTATATTCATTTAATATCATAAATTTTAATTATTACTAGATGATGGTACCTAGTTTTATTAACATGCTATCATATCTTCTCCTTATCATGCCAAATCACCATATCTTTTCCTTCATTGATTGATGTGACCTTTGACATGCTACTACCACCACCCTTTTCTATTACCATGAGGTATTTTTCACATGTCATCTTCATCCCTCGAGAAAAATTTATAGTTTAAGTTGGGGGAGACTTTCCATAACTCAAACAAATTATTTTACTCACAAAAAAATAATCACAAACATTTTACCAAAGCCACAAAATCCTTACTTCAAGAACATAGACCTACAACTTAGATTTTGTCTAACAATATGGGAGGGGACTTGTTAAAATATGAACTACTTAGTATCACCCCTTTAACAAATAGCTCAAAAATCTTAGCCCTATTCTAAAATTTAGGATGGGTGTAGTATTTTGAGAAGATATAGGCCCTAGATAATGGAATTGCAAAAAAAATCACTAGCTCATTGCATAACAACCTGGTAATAGAAAGAGGAATGGATATAGAGCTGATAGAGACTATCATTAGAAGATTAATAGCATTTTCATAAATAGGGAAGGCATGGAAAAAAAATTTGATGTTAATGTAGAGAGGTAAAAATTCATCAAAGGAAATGAAAGCCTAGAAACTTCAAAGCAGGGCACTACACGATTATCATTATCAAGACGATGGGATAAAGTTGTTCAGTTCATCTATAGATATTTCACTTACAAAGGGAGCTATTCCATAATACATGGCATACACTTCAAGTTCATGAATCATTTATGACATAGTATAGAGATAAATATCCCATACTTTTTCCACATGATCACAAAAATGTCAATGACTTTTCAAAAAGGTGATTCCAAAGCTCTTTCCCATCATTGTTTAATCCAGTTGATTGTTTAAGACTATTTGTAAATGACTAGACCTAACATAAGTTGGGAAGAATTTTTCCAAGTACCAGGAAATGAAAAAAGTGATAGAGAAGGAAATCAAATAGAAGAGGAAATAGAGGTAGAGGAATAGAGATCATAAGAAGCCCTTCTTATAGCTCCACAAAAAGCTATAGCAGAAAACCTTCTTGCAACTCCATAAGAACCTATAGAAGGAGACCTTCCTATAGCCACACAAGAACCTATAAAATAAGATCTTCCTACAATAACATAATAACTTAAAATAAGGACTAAAGAAAGGACTTCCATAGGTGAAGAATCTAGAAAGACAAAAAAACTCATTCTTTGCCCTGATTCAGAGGAGTCTAAGGAGGAATTTCCACCTTCTTTCAAAAAGGCCAAGGTAACCACTAATATTCATATATCCCATATATTGAGAATAAAAATGAGAAATAAAACTTATTATATTATTAAAAATAATGAAGAATATAGAGAAGAATAGATTGATAGCAGTGATAAATCCTTAGAAGCTAAAACAAACAAGGGAGAATGTTATTTATAATATAATTAGGATGTAGACTAAGTAGAGTATGGTCTTAAAGAGTTGCATAAGGAACCAATGCAGGAGGAAGTGGAACAATTAGAGCAATCTACTATACAAATGGAAGTTCCCAATCTGAAGCGAGCCCTACAATAAATTAAGAGATTAATAAATAAGATATAGGATCAATCTAGAGGAGGACTAGATGCACTTGTTGTAGTAGCTTCTCAGCTATAGCCCTCTACTGAAGACCATCCTACAGTCATTATTTCACAACCTTCTATAGAGGTAAATCAATAGGAAGAACCTACAACCACCTAAGAAGTCAGGTATCATTCCTCATTTGTAATATCTTTTAAATTGATAAATTGGATGGATAGTTAGCATAAAATTATGAAGGAATTAAGAAAAGAAAATAAGAAATTGAAAGAAGAGAATAAGTTGAAGAAAGAGAGAATATCCAAATTGAAGATATGGCTAGTCTTACCCAACAACTCCTTGACTGTAGACCTACTACAATAGTTTATTAATTCTACATTGAAGAGCAATGGCATAAGTTCAAATTTATGAGAATTTATTATGGCATGCCTCATGAAGTCATTGATCCCCTCTCCTTTTTTTATCTATAAATAAATTTCAAAGGAAGAACAAGAATAATTGTGTGAGTTTTACCGTCACAATAATGTTGTTATTTATGATAGAGAGTGGAACCCTAATCTATATGTTGGAGATGTCCAACTAAATTCATTTTCATCATATTTTTTGAATGAGAAAAGAAGAGGAAGAAAAGTAGCTAAATATATGAAAAAGGAGAATAAAATCTAGTTGCTTATTAGAAGAGAATCAATGACACTTGATGTTGTATTGGCTGAATGGAATAATATCATGTTGAAGAAAGAAGTCAGAGCTTGGTTTGTAAATAATTGTGATGAATCCAAAAAAAATTATTTAGTATTGAGAACTTCCACTGGTCTTACTACAAGAGAATCCTATATTGAACAATGGAATGAGCTCACTCCTACACTAAGAAAGAGAGATCTATATTCCCATTTTAACTCAAGCATAACATTTAATAGGATCAAAAAATATATTTTAATTGTAAGAGAAATGGGATCCCAATTATTAAACCTAATGTTCCATCCCACTCTGTTATGGTATCTTGTTCTAGATTGGTAGGATAAGGCCCCATTAGATGAAGCCAGGGAAGTCAAAATCTGACACCTATTTGAACAGAGACATAGATTCTATGTTCATCTTACTAGTGGTGTTATAGATACCATTGATTTCAAAGTTCTTTCTAAAATGGGAATGAAAAATTTTGATGCTTGATGTCGAGCCATATCTTAATTTGGGTGGTGTGATTGAAATGTTTTATTCTTATCCTCATCTATTTTACTCATCTTGCTTGTTAACCATGGTTTTGAACACTTTCATATAAGTTTCATTCTATATATAGCCATAATCTTGAAAATAACATTATATTTCTATACTCTTTTAATAGTTAAAATTATGTATTGGAATTAAATATATGATAAGTATCTATTGCTTTAGGACACTTTTTCTATAATGTGTTTTAAGGATGTTTTAGAGAGATAGGTATATAACATAAAACATCTTGTATCAAAGGAATCTCATTACACAGACTATCCTACAACCACTACATGACTAAAGACATGAATGAACATATTTTGATTCCTCTTTCAACTGACTCATAGAAACAACCATAACCTCCTTCGAGCTTAATAATGAAGTGGTTGAAGGTTGAAACAATTTTGTTTGTCCTAAAACAATGTTGTAGAATTCACATGAAAGATGACTTTAAAAAAGGAGCTAATTTTAGTTATCCTAAGTTGAATGTATCTTAGATTAGAATATATATTGTTTTGTAATAAAATAATCTCGTCTATGGTGTGTGTGTGTGTGATATAGTAGATATTAATTAGAGATTATCAAAAGTATATTTTATCAAGCAACTGTCATTGTAATTTCTTGTAGTAATTCATTGTTGCATTTTTATTAATATGAAAAATCATTTCTAAGTTCAATTAAGTTTTGTGAGAGGAATGATTGAAGCTAGAGTTGGAAGGAGGATGGGTCCCCTTTAGAATTTTGCATCAACAATCCAACCGATTTTAATATCTAAGCATGTTATTTGATTTCTCTATGCATTATGTGTTATTTTTGAATTGTGTGATTTACATTCTTGCTTAGATTTGTTTAAGGTAGCTTCCAACATATAAGCATTTATTTCACAATATTATGTTTATGTTTGATTTCCAACATTTCATTTACTGCATGACTTCAACAACTTAGCTAATAATTAGCAAAATGTCAAATTAGAAGATTGAGTGTGCACATACAGTGACATCATCCTATCAAGTCTATGTCTTTAGGTTGAAATTTAAATGAGGTAGAAGGTATAGGTCCATGGTAACTCTCCTTGTTCATTTTGATCAAGATAAGTATCTCTAATTTTGAATTGACTACTAGTCAATGACTAGTTCTTAGATAAGACACATTTTGTAGGCCTAAAAGAAGATCATTTAAGGATAATTTATTAGGAGGATTAAATTATAGTAAATGAAATGCACACTAGGTTACCACTTACTACAAGATGGAAAACATCAAATTTTTGAAATAACTAGCCCCCATAGCAAACTAAGGTACAAGGGGAACCTTCACAAGAACTTCCTTTTATATTGATAGCTAACAAGAAAGAGATAGGGTTGACTGAGCTTGACCCTAGGGGAGCTCAAGGGGATCCCATTGATCTATATTCTTATGAGAAGGAAGAACAATATCACCCAATTGTAACTACATTACAAATTCCTATAGCTACCCCCCAATTTTAAGAATCCAGAATGCCAAAGGTAACTATAGAGGAATTTGCTCCATCAGTTCAATAAAGTTCCTCCTTAGAGGCAAATAACACTATTTGATATAAAAGGAAACTGAGGGATCCTCTCATAGTTAGTCCAATACTGGACCAATCATAGAGACTGCCTTTAATTCCTCAAGAATAGGGGGAATAAGAGAAAGAGCTTGATGAAGAAAAAGAATTGTAAAGAGCCAAGGCACTAAGCCTTATGGCTGATAAAGGTAAGGTATTAACCATGAATGATTCAATAGGTAAAAAATCTTAGCCTTAGACCATACTTCCCTAGTTTCTTCATATATTTATATTTTTGGTTCAATCTTAAATTTATCTATCTTGAGGACTCATAGGGTCAAGGAATCTAACTCTACCCATGATGTTTCATTGACTTCATTTTCCCTCTTGCACATTCCTCTACTCACTTCTAAGGTAGAAAAGGATTCTACCATAAAAATTACTCCATCTCTCCCCATAGTGCCATCCACATCCATTGTCCCTCTACTCTTAGTATTCCCTCTAGCACTACCATAATCAGGACCATGAAGAAGAAAATGGCCACCAAGAAAATTGACACAATAATAGCCACCTTCTAACTCCATGTTTCATCTACCTAGATCACTTTACCCATGTGATGCCCTAGTGTATCTCAAAAAACCACTATCATGCCCTCAAATAAGGGGAAAATGGGAAAACAAGTCATCATGGTCCATCCACTCCCCCAATATGGAGGTGTGGATTGGTCTAAGATCATTTGGTCCTCCCTTATTAACATAGTCCTCAAGGGATCCCAAAAGAAATAGTCAGTACAATATATTAAGGAGGAGGTTGTGGCTAAGGACACATAATAAATAAAACCCAACCAGTTAGTGATTCCTCCATGGGCCATTGATCTAAAATCCAAGACTACTCAAATTCCCAATTTTAAAATCATAGAGCTCCCATCAATAACCACCCTATTTAACAAGCCCTCTGGGAGTATTCAAAGGGTGAGAAAGAGAAATTTGGAAGATGAAACTGGTAAGGAGATCATTTTGGAAGAAAGGAATGAATTTTATTCCTTGTCCAAGAGGTAGAATAGATAGGTGGGGTATTTCCCCTACAATGAAGATTTTAGGTCCCTAACTGAAGCAAACAAAGATGACATGGTGGCACTACATGAAGGGATATAATCAACAAGACATGAGATAGAAGTAGAACTAAAATAAATAAATAAAAGACAATAAATATTTCACATTACCATAGGTATCAAGGTTGAGGTACATGAGGCTACCTCAAAGTGATATAATTCTTTAAAGGAATTGGAAGTAATGCATGATGAATTAGCCCCTCATATTACCCAAACACATAAATTTTTTAACTCTTTTAAGGTAGATGAAAATAAATTAAAATTGTGGATATTATACACAACCAATAAGGCATACATCCATTTAGACCTAATGATACTATTAGAGGCATCCAATTCCCTCAATCTAGTTATCATTAGATCACAAGATGTAAGAGAATTGGTAATAATAATTGGGCCATTAAAACCCAAGTACCAAGAGTGTGAGGTACTTATCTTACAAATTTTGAATGATTTGAAGCTATTAAAGGAAAATGATGATATAGGTAAGCTGATAAGTAGAATAAATTTTGATCAGCTTATTTAAGAAGCTTCAAACAATTTCAAGTAGAGTTTATAAGGGTTGACACTAGAAGATAATGAAGTAGAACTAAGCTTTGCAAGGAAAAAGTTAAGTGGAGTTGAAATTTTCAAAATCAACTTTCAAATGATAAAAGAAAAACATGAAAAGATGCTAGTGCAAGTTGGCAGGGTACATAGACCCTCGCTTCTAAATTTGGATATTATACGATAACAACATGATGTGGCACATAAATATTTTCTTGAAATAGAAGCAAAGAAGAAGCAAACTAAAGTTTCTACATCTATTTTTACACCGATGTCTATAATTATAACTCCTACCAAAGTCAATGCATCCTTGCATACATTGACTTAGCCTTAAGGGCTAATTTTTTACACGTACATTTTAAATAGTGGTGTCAATTTTGTATGTATAGTTTTCTTATGATTCAAACTTATTGTAAAATATACCTATTCATTTTGAAAACATAAACACAATTCATGACTTTGTAAAGGTTGACTTTAAATTTTGACAAATATAAGATAAATTTATATAGTTTTGAGACCATAGTTAGAATTGAAGTTATAAATTTTCCATGTAACCAATTTTACATCTACTTGGAGGATGAGGTGACCCCTCCCCTAGTCTATTTAAACACATGTAACCCATAATTGTAAAGGATCATAAGATTTCAATATAGAGGATAAAAATCAATTTTTGATTGTCAGCTTATGTGTTTGTGTATTTTCTTTCCAATCTTTGTGTAGCTAGGCTTATCTTCTTTTAGTTGTATGATTCAATAATTATTCAATAATTATTAAGTGTGCAAAAGTTGCAAAGGAATTCTTTCTTGTCATGATTGACATGTTATTTTTTTATGTGAAATAGATATTGAGTAATTAGGAAATTATGTTGATTATGACAAGTTAATTGATTCATATTTCTAAGTATGTAGAGGTGCTTTCATTGATGTATTTTTTTGTGTATGTGAAATAATTATCTCAGATACCTCATTAGCCTGATCCATAATCTCCTGAATAAGAATGTGTAACATCTACTCTAAAAGGAAAAAGGTTTGACTAAGGCCTTTGAGTTTATTATATCATAATTATCCTAGATTACTTGACCATGTATGATTGTGTGTGTAATAGCTTCTAGCAATAGACATAGGCTTTGAAATCATTTGTCCACTTAGAAACCAACTAGAGAGGGGATTCCTAAATCCATATAGTCTCTCTTTCCTGATTTACCTTTCCCTCCTTTTTGAGTTTATTTTTGAGACTTACCCACCCTATATCAACAATCATCTAGCCATCAACTCATATAGATTTTAATTTCTTTTTATAGACCATCCCTCCATTCATAACCCTTGTTAACAACCTACATGCCCTACCTACTATTCCATCACCCAGTTGTTAAAGACTACATACCTGTAACTTATGACCTAGAATGAAGTTCACCTCCATTTAGATCTTAAAACATTAGAGGCTACCTCATTATGAGTTGGTATACATAAAAACCACATCAATATAGCTATAATTAAATCTTGTTGAATTATAATTATTGGTTATTTTAGCTGAGTTGGCCCCAATGTAAGTGTAATAATGTTATTAGCTAGGGGAGTTGAATATTAACCATTGTTTGAATTTTGAAGTTATTCATAAATAATGTTGATGATGTCATCTTACATATCTGAATGTTTGAACATAAAATATTTCAAATGTTTCATTTCATTTTCATCAAATCATTTGTTGAATTCTACCATTATAGTGTGGGAAGTAAGAAAACAAACTATGATATATTTTGAATCTTTAAATAATTTTAATTGAATAAAGATTGTAAAAAATAAATATTGAAATATAAATGATATATTAGAACTAATATCTAAGCATAGTCATAAAAAGGATGCAAACCTTAAGAGCATCTAGGATTAAGGTTTGAAAAATGTTTGAAGTATATCGGGTTCACCAATTATTTTGACCTTTTAAGAGTTAGTGAATGTAAATACTATGTTGTGAAAGAGATGATTATAGTAAATCAGGGAAATAATATGCAATAAATATAACCACTGATTCATTATATAATTGACTAGCATTTACTTTTTTTAAAATAGTAATATATAGTACAAGTAATAACTTAGAAATTAATGATTTGGGTATTGGAAACAGAGATGAAATTGGGTAAAATAGATCTTGGTGTTAGAATCCCTCTTGGATAGTAGTGCAAAAATTAGACAATAGTGTCATTATTAAAAAAGTGGTGGTAGTGTCCTAATATTGGTGATAGTGTCCTCTGTGTATGACTATCCTAAAATTTTAGGTGCACTCATGTCTGAATATCTAAGGTCTATTCCTATGTGCATGAGTATTGAAACCCTATATTTCACTTGTAATGACTAATTTAGGGAGTGAACCCTAATATTCCATGTAATTAGGGTATCCAATTGATATGAGCTAAAAAGTGTGTTTGTTAATAGGGTACACTTGACATCCTCAACACCCCATTGTGAAGAGAGTTATCTACATACCAATACTTCAAAGAGGGATCAATACTATTGTAGTTATCCTTGCCTAAGTGCTAGTACAAGTGTAAGTTATTCTAGAATGATAGTGGCCTTGAATTCCTTGAATATGCTTGAGATTAGAAATATGGGTAATCTAAGATTAAATTGTTGTAGATGGTAGTATGCAGAAGTAGGGAATAATAGGTATTGATACCATAATTTTATTTAACATGATTTTTGTTTGAATGTGTATTTTGCATCTAATTTCCATCTAGTGGTTAGAGGGATAAAATTCATGTATTTATACTATTTTGGTGTTTATGCGGGTCATAAAAAGAGGTCTAGGCTGACCCTAAGAAGCTTTAGTTTTGAAAAGATATCTGTTTGGGAAAAGATAGGGCCAAATACATTAGCACTATTTTAAGGACACTAACACCATATAGCACTAGTGTCCTTATTATGGTGTTAGTGTTTAGCTAGTAGAACACTAAGCACAAAGGGCCAAAATCAAGAAATTAGGGTCTAGGACTACTTTAGGGCTAACTAGGGATACCTATGGCCCACACAAAGGTTGGGTAAGTGTGATAATAGGATCTAGGATAGGTCTAGGGCTAAGCTAGGGATATGTAGTCTCAAGTAGCACTCTTATCAATCAAATAACAATTTTAAGTGATTATACACACACACACACACACACACACTTATATAATGATATATATCCTTATAAATAAAGGTATATATACACTTATATAAAGGTATATATGTATATATATACTCTTATATATAAGGATGTATATAAAGGTATATATACCCTTACTTATATATAAAGTTATATATACCCTTATATATAATATAATATGTACAAAGGTATATATAAGGGTATATATGTACTCTTATATATATCCTTTGATGCTAGTGTCCTAACTCTAATGTTAATATACCTACCTTCAAAATGATTAAATTATAAATATTTTTACATTCATGGGTTGGTCTATTTATGTTGCGCTAATTTCTTATCTAGGCCTAACTTTATCTATGCATGCACTAAAGTGACTAAGACCCAACAAGCTAGCACATTGGTATTTCATGCAAGAATGTGTTCTTATATGCTCACCTAAAGCATGAACTAAGGGACCAATTCTTGTGGGTTTTTTTGCATGAAAGTGTACTTATAATATATCAACACTCGAATATTCACTTTAAATGAAGACTATAGATAAAAATAAATACATATTTATGGGCCTAAGTTTATTTAAATTAATGAACACGATTAGAAATATTACTAACAACATTATTTCCAAAATCCACATAATAATATTTAGAGAACATAGATTCTATTAATCATATTAATAATAAAATTACAAGTTAAATAACAAATATATGGTGTAAAATAGTGATATAACTTATCTATAAAACTAGAGTCTAACAACAATGTTATATATATATATATATATATATATATATATATATATATATAATTTCATCAATGGAGTAATAGTCACATCAATGAATCATTCTACAATAATAATAAATAGCATTATAAACCTCTAAACATGGGTATTTATACTTGGTTCTCCTTGACCAAGTAGTTACAATAGTAATGACACTCTCAATGACTAGCTAATGATCTCTAGTGGACTATGAGTTATGGCAACTGACTACATTATTTCCCTAAGGACTTGGGCCTTTGTGCCCCTTTATTCCTATTTGGTGTTGGATCTTGATTTCTAATTGTCTATCTTTGTGTTAAAATTTTACATGATCTAAGTCTATTTCATCCCTAAGAATATTTCCTTAAATATCTCCCACTTTTCATGCACTCCCCAAGTCTTCTACCGATATTATGAGTCCTTCACTTTTGGGTTCTCTATTTATTATGCATCCTCTCTAACTAGGTATTCTCACATCATGATATTTTATGCCATGGTCTTATGCACATGTATAATTTAAATGATGTGTTCCTTCCACACCATGATTCTCATATGCCATGCTTATTTCACATCACTATCAAAAGACAGCCAAAATTTGAGGTCTAAGATTATACCACACTATGTTATGAGTCCAACTTGTGCTAAGCATCAGTTTTGCCTTCTACCAAAAATGTAAGACTAACCTATTCAATATTCTTATTGACACCTTACCAATGTGAAAAAGTGTTGAGAAACTTTTTTATTATTTATTCAATGGTTTATTTCACATTTTGGTCTCCTTGGGTTGGTTAAGACACTCACTTTCTTTATTAACTAAATGTTCAAGGGATCTAGAAGCATCCTTATGAACATACTCAATTGTGATGATCTCAACTGAAATATATCCTTATAATGATGTAAAATTAGAATTTATTTATTTTTAATTTACACTTATTATCTCTTCCATAGCTTCTACATCATTAAATGCCTTTGCACACTTGGCAATTTTTTTATTAAGATGGTTATATTAGCCAATTGTTGGCATTGAAGTTATTTTACTTGAAGTTGAGATTCCAATTTTTTTTTGGTCCATGAAAGCTTCTCAAAAACCCCATATATAATGTAAATCACATCCCTAACTCTATGAAAGGTGTGCTTTCACACCCCCACCACTTTGGAAAATTCTTCTATTACCCATATTTTTTTATATCTTAACCCAAGCTAATCTTTGTATTTTTTCAATAGTATGTATATGAGGGTATCCAACTTGTTAATTTACTTGCCAGTTAAATGGAATCCATCTATGAGCACTAGATCTTGGCTTAGAATAGCCTTATAAATATTTAGTGTTTTTACCTTGGTGACTATCTTTACCTTCAATTGGTGCCTCAGCTTAGCTAGTTTTTATAATTTGGTGCAAGTGACAAACTCTTTATTGTACATCTACACTACCTAAGTATGTTTATGTTTAACTTGTTGTGAATTAGATTATGTAATAACATTATATCATGTGACCTCATATGCTATTTTTAATAGTGTTTCACTAGTTTGTATAGAAGTAAACTAATGGGGATCTATCCAAAGAGTTGTGGGTAGTGCCACCACTTATGGATCTATTAAAAGACTCTCAAAAGGAATCTTAAAATGGCATTCTTCATTTTTCATGGTGAATAATAATGATATATTATGTTAGGTTTAAACATATTCATCTTCTTGATCAAGAAGGGAATATAGATACAACAACTTTTCATAGATGCCTTTATGGTATTAGGCACGAAGGTTGGTGGATACATTGGGCCTTTATGTTTTGATCATAGAGTCAAATGGATATTTCCATTTTATGGGATCCCACTCAAGTATTTCAACATCCATGTCCTACTCCTAGGAAGTGGTCTCAATATCAATGGAATTCAATCCTTCTACTTTAAAGACATCCCTTTCTTTGCCAAGTAGATCTTCAATATCCAAATATGTCTCTTTAAGGGTGGTCTCTTCCTCTTGCATTAGGGAGAGTGTCTTCTTTGAGTTAATGTATTTTTGTACAACTTTGGATATCTCCAAGATCCATCCCATAAATTCTCCCATATCCTCCTTATCATCATCCTTAGGATTTTCTATTTCCTATTCCAAAGGAATAGTTTATGTACTTAGCATTGGGCCTTCCAATTGACTTGATGATGGGTCCATTTTTGGTGGTTCTTGGGTAGTACTTTTCCTTCTCAAAGGTTTTGTCTAAGATATTGTGATGGAATCATACATAGGGTGCTTTTGCTTCCTTTCTAGTGGTGGCATTGAAGGGAGTTTCTCTTTTGTCATGATTTTTGCTTCCCAAATATTTATTCTTGGGTTTTAACATATAGAAAAGAGTATGTATGGAATCCTCAACCAGGGTTTGATGCACCTTGATTTTTATTCTAAGTAAAAAAATTATCTATAATATTTCTTCCTAAGGTATCCATATATTTGGTGAAGAATTTGAGACTTTGAGTCAATTTATTCAACTTCAAGTGTCACCAGCTATGTATTGTATATTTGTTTGAAAAAGTTCATAAAGTACCATGCCCTAAAATCATAAATTAGAATTAGATAATTAAAAAATTCTATAGATGGGGCCATCTTGATGAGAACAAGGGAGTTATATTTATTTAAAACAAACTTAGGTTGATCTAAAACCTATATAGGTAAGTCCTCTAGAATGCACCACTCATTCTGAAAGGCTTCCTTTATCCCATCATACCATGACTTCATTTTAATCATATAAGATAGAGTAATTTGACTAGGTCAAGTGAATGCCTTGTACCTCTCCATAGGGGACTTATGATCAGGTGGGTACACCCATTTTAATTTTCTATAAGTGTAGTTAAGTATGCCAATTTCATCAAAAATCATTAGTAATAATAACATGCCCCATGAGAACCTATGGTTGGGTGTCTGGTGAGCCTTCTCTACATCATATATAATTTTATTGGCAAAATAAAATGCCCAGTTATACTTTAACCCCTTAGTGACTTGGTGTGTAATGCATAAGTTGGCCATGTACACCTCCTTCCATCTATCTCCACCAATAATATTCATCATTATAATCCATGCAGCCACTCGAAGGGAAGGATCCTAAATATTTTGATATGGATAACATGGCCATGTTTCTGTACTCAAGTGATATAATTATCGTATCTATATCTATTGTGTCCTCTATATCATATTCAAGGTTCATTGCTAAGAACTGTAACCTTGATACTTTACTAATTATTTCAAATGTGATTCTCATCTGGTTCCCAACAAAATAAATATATTCTTCATGCACCCATGAAATTAAAAATTTGACTACTTTTATAGGCTTTCCAAAGTAGGGGAGGTTGAATATTTAGAAGAGGCTAGTAGAATATAAGGTGTTGAAAATATTTAAGTCATAGACCAAATCAATCTTGGTGTTTTATCAATCAAATCTATAATAATTTTATAGTTTAACCTCATTCCTCAGGTGTTAATGGTTGTAATCAAAGATAGTGTAGGTGGGCACATTGGATACCTAGTTTTCAACATGTAACACCATCTCAGGGTACTGAATTTCCTCAATCATTAAGGGTAGAGGTGGAGTCACTTGATATTTCTTCTTCATTTGGTATGACATCCCTATTCCTTCATCTTATACATGCATACATTATTCTTCAATATTTTCTTCCCTGATTAACACTGTTTCCCCACTAATACTTAGCTCTTCTTCCTATGGAATGACAGGCAGCAGTTTGATTCATTGGGACTTTTTATTAGGACACATCACCCTTCATGGATCCTAAAGGTTGAGGTGAGATCATCTAATATTACCAAATGAATACATTTTCATTATTATAAGTGTTTTGTCTCTCCTACATCTATGCCTGTTAATGGTAGGCACTGACCTTTACAACCTACACTTAAGTAATCCTACTCATTATTTTAATTTACCTAGCTTTGGCTACTTATTTTAGCTAAATCACACTTCAATGATTAATAATCAACTAAAAAATTTAACTCTTCACATGAATGAATAGGTTGAAGTCAGTTTGTAACAATACGGGTTCACTCCTTTAGCTTTATAAATTATTAATCATAGTAATAGTAAAATGTGAAATGAATTACTTTATATTTTTATAGGTTTGAGGGGATAACTTGTATTTACTACCCCCCTCTTTGACCATCACTTAATGTAATAAATGCAACCAATGTTATTTACATGATGTGTTTTTGGAACACTTGCCATTACAACCACCTCCTTATATTAATGACATATCTTGTCATGTGCTTTTCTCAAAGTGCATGAAAATTGTATGGAAATTTGAGTATTCATACCAAAGGAAAGAATCAATATTTACCTAGTGAGATTATGGTTATGCACCACATCTTGTATACCCTTTGTCCTTATACACTTTCACTTTCATGCCTTTGCTTCTGTACATATCCCTATAGACCATATCCTGGCACTTCATATATGTAAAACCCCTTACCACATAATAATAGTGCTTTATCGTCATCCATAAGAACATAAGTATCATATTAAAAATGATTAAAAAACTAAAAAAGGGTGTGCAACTAAGGTAACTCTTTATTGGAACAAAAAATCCTAAGCTAATGGTATATGCCTTATTGGTACACATAAGAAGACTTAAGCAGAAAAATATGGTTGCAGTCAACTACCATTATAATCACCAAGAAGAAATTGGCCATCTAAATATTTCAATAAATACACACTAGTGGGATGGGTACTTTGAATAATAAATGGAACATACGAATGAACACAAAGCTTCCTAGAGTAGTGTGTGAATTTGGAGTCATATATTAAGACTTGCATTCTAGGAGTAAAACTCTTATTATTGAGGTGGTGATCATGTCAAGCCTTTTATTTTCATTTCTCCACATCTTAAATCTACTGTGTAATAAACTGAGCTTTATCCAATTATAGTAAATCATATAAGTATGTTTGCAATGGTGCCTCATTGTCTAGTTAACCAATGTGTAGAATGAAAAGGGAGGGAACTGGGAACTCTACTAGAAGAACTACCTTGGTACCAAACAAGATTAAATGACATACTTTAATTGAGGTTCTTGTAGGTGGTCTAATAATCCAAAATAATTATATAACTTGATCATCCTATTTAGTGTGTCTAATATTACATATCTTGGTTAAAGTTATGCCTAAAATCTTATTAAATGACTCAATAATGCCATTTGATTAGGGATGATACAGTGTGGTCTTATGGTGAGAAATCATGAATTTAGATAATAATACACAGATAGTCTCATTAAGGAAGTTAGTGCCATGGTCACTAGTAAAACTTAATGGAAAACCAAACCTTGTAATAATATGCTCCCAAATGAAATGCATAGTAGTAGTAGGTGTATAATATCATGTTAGCATAGCTTCAGCCCAACAAGTGAGATAGTCATTTGTGGTCATAATATATCATAAACCAGTACACCATATTATTGTTTTGATGGTGCCAAAAAAGTCAATGGTCTAATTTTAAAAAGGTCCTTGTGATAGAATAGGAAGAAGTGGCATTACATTCTACTAATTGGGCTTCCCCATACACTAAAAAATGTCACATTGACATATGTAAAGCTTATCATCTTTAAAAACTATAGGCCACCATAAACTAGATAATAGAACTTTTTATATGGTACTTTATCTAGCATTATGTCCTCTAGTAATACCTTCATAGACCTCATAGAGTACATCAGTGTGCTCATGTTTCATGATGCATCGTCGAAGTACCTCATCTTGGCTAAGATTATAAAGGTCTCCTTTGATGAGCTAAAATGGCGAAGTGTGAATGATGAGTTGCTTCTTTGTTAAAATTCTTAAATAGGTTATAGCAATTCCATTAGTTAAAAAGGCTGTTATGTCCTTTAACTCTTCAATAATTCATGAGAAATGAAACAAATGCATGTTAATAAGGTCATCCTCGATGGTGCATGATGGTTCACTTGAATTAATTCATGAGATATGGTTAAGACCATAATTAGCCTTACCAAGCTTAACCATGACAAAGAACTATAAATCTTAAAATAACATGATCTGATGGAAAATATGACCATGTAGAACTATTTTTTTAACTAAATTCTTCAATGCTTCATGGTCTATGAAGAAAAAAAATGGGGTTTCCAATATATATTGTCAAAACTTTTGTATAATATAAACCATAGAGAGTGCCTCATACTCTATGGTGGTATATTTCCTTTCAGCTAGAGTAAGCTTTCTACTTGTAAATTATATTGGGTGATCTAGATTACCCTCACAAGGATAAACAAGTATTGGACTGACTGCCATCCCATAAGCATCGAAATAGACATGGAATGGCTTAGTACATATGGGGAACTAGATAATTGGTGCAGTGATAAGCTTATCCTTTAAGGCAATAAAATATTCTTGGCACAAGTGGGTCCAAATGAAATATTCATTATGTTTCAGGAGTTCCTCAATAGGTGATACAATTTGTGCATATCCACAAATAAATTTCCTATATCATCTAATATGTCCTAGGAAGGTATGAACCTCTTGTTAGATATTTAGTGCTAACATATAGAGGATGATGGTAATCTTGGCGGGGTCCACTAGAAGTCTATCTCATCAAATAATGTGACTAAGGAAAATGCCAAATGGAGTAGTAAAAAGACACTTCTTCAAGTTGATAAAAAATTGAAGTGTCCTATAGTGCTCAATCATGACCCAAAGATTAAACAATGGTCTTTCACCAAACCATATAATTTACAATCATCTAAATAAACCTAAAGGAACTTATGGATAAAGTCCTTGAAGGCCTCAATAACTATTATAGAGAATACAAAAAGGATAGTCTTTAACTTAAATTGCATGATAGTGTATGCAAAATACCCCCACTTAGTGGTAAATGCAGTCTTGTGTCTATCCTTCTCTATAATCTAGACTTCATGGTACATATAAAAATAATTTGTGAAGGTATAAATTTCACATCCAATGACACCTTCAAGGATTTCTTGAGTGAATGGTGTCAAGAAAGGATTAGTAATGATATAATAATTAAATAAACTATAATCCACACAAATAATTATATTCCCATAATTTTTAATACTTATCACCATAGGGTTGACCCACTTAGACTCACTGATAGGAGTAATGAGTCTTGTGCATAACATACTATCAATTTATTCTTTAACATGTGCATGTAAATTAAGATTCATTTGATAAGACCATTTCCTGACTGGGAAAACTCCTTCAACTAATTTGATATGAATTTTACCCAAAGATTGAACACCCTTCATATCACTATAGTTTTTGGGGAAAACATCTTGGTATTATTTTAGTAGCTCAAACACTTTTGAGATTTTAGTATTAGACCAATAATTTCCCATATTATCCATCTTTGGTACATCCTCTATACTAATATTTCATTGTATGGTCTGAAGTGGCTCCAATTATGGGTGTTATGTATCTATAATTATGTCATAAATAGTTGTAGTGTCATAATCCATGTGTATATCCAAATGATTAGTTGATGGATTAGGTGGATTAGATCCTTCACCTTCATCAACTTGGAATAAAAAATTTTGCTTACCTTTTCAAATTTCTTCTCAAAGTTCATTATTTATTATAGGTTATGGTGAAGAAGAATATTATTGCTCAATAGGCTCATTGAAAATGTCAATCCTTCTTTTGGCATGCCATGTATACTTTGAATTTGATCTTCAATGGGATTGGGGTCATCGATGACTGCTTGAAGTGTAAGGCACAAATCCATCTTTGGAGATAAATAAGATAATGATGAAACCATAATATCTTTAAGTAGGTGCCAATAATGTGAACCTAGATGGTGATCCTCATGAACATACCAAGCTATGGCCCAAGTGCACAAAGTGACATAGAACACATGAACCCAAAAATATTTTGGCAAGAAAGTTTTATCAACCACCTACATTATCTCACATGCCTCAAGGTGAGGTTTTGATTCTTGAATACCAATATAGCTGATAGTGTCATATATGTGGTTGTCATGATGAAATATATGATGTAATGCAACATGTATATGGTCCCAATTAAGAATATGCTCATGATGATTTCACCACTACCTTGTAAATGTACCATCTAGAATGTGAACAAGTGATTGCATGTGATTAATATCAAAATCATATAAGGCCTCCAATTTCTAGATAGATTCATAGAGTTCTAGCTACATGTAGAACCATGGAGCTTCATCTAGCCTTTCAAGTGACACAATCACAATTGGTCCACATATGACTTGTCAAATCATGAGATGAACAAACCTATGGAATTTGGAATACTTGTGCTGATTGTCTTCATGATTGATAATGGCACCACATACTCTCCTAATAAGGTTGTAGTCACCTTACACCTAAAAATTATAGGCATTACTCATAGTATCAAATATGGATTGTGCATATTTCCATTATAGGATGCTATTAGGGGTGGGATCATGATGTTTACTACCTTGATCTATGATGTTGTTTATGTGATTAATATCTTAATCAATGTTAATTGGTTCAACATATGATAACCCATGAGCTTTGTCCAATGGAATGAAAATGTGTTGGTTAGTATTTTAAAAGCTAATATATATTATTGAAGCTTAAATTGACATTGTTAACATAACACCATGGATGACCCAACATGGCTAGGAAGTCATTAGCCTTAAAATATTCTAGAACTTCAAAGTTTGATTTTAAAAGAACATCGAGGATATCCATAATGGAATTTTAAAGGATACCAATCAACAAAGTGTGGGCCTTATTGGCCATAAAAATAACATGGGGCATTGTTGAGCTAGCTATATTTTTCTAAGCATCCTTTGTGAGGATATTGAATTCAACATTGGTGTTGACTAAAATCACATGGATTACCCATCCATCGATGGCAGTGTTCACCAATAATTATTTGTCCACTTGTAGGCTAGGGGAAATGAGAGTATCTTATCATCGAGTATGGTTTAATAGATGATTTTAAATAGGCCTTAGATTCTAATGAGTAATATAGTTATGTAATAGGGGTATAATATCCTCATCTAATATGTGTTTATAGGGCTCTTGAAAGTCATTATGCACTATGTCTTGATGATATATGGCCTTTTATATATTATCACATGAGAGGCATCATGGTCCTTAAGAAATTGCATCTCATCTTGTAATTTCCTTACCAAATTCATAGTATATTGTAACACCTCTTTATATTGATGAACATTAGGATACCTAGTTGCATGAGGATCTTCATGATATACCTTTTTAATAGGTGGAATGGATGTAGACTAAGATTGTCCACCACTATGCATGGTAATATTAACTTTTTAGGTAGTTGGAGTGATAGGGCATGGTCACCAATGTGGCTTATCAATGTGTATCATATCAAAACCCTTATAATATATTTATTTTGTGATGGCCATGTAAAAATTAGGACATTCCTCTAAATAGTGGTCATTTTTATAGAAAGTAAATATAGGTTAGACTAGGTGGTCTCACTAGAGAACCACACTTGTAGCACATTCATGGTGTAAAACATCTACCTCCTTGTCCTCAACATAAACCTTACCCATGATAGATACCATTATCTTGATTATGTGAAATATAGGCTTGATCATACCATGCATGCATGCCTCATGAATATCACTGATGAGATGATAGTCATTATTATCATGGGTATATGCATCACATATCTTATAGTAAGTGGACACTTTTGAATACATGGCACATTACAAAAAATGAGAAACTTGAACATCATGTTTGTCCTATTAAAACTCAAAATATTTCTTCAATACAACACATATGACCTTATGAGGACAATTTTTTCTATTATGGCTATTAGACTCACACTTGGTACACCATAGATGGATATGAGTGTCATGAGCACTATGTGTAGTTAGATTTTATTTTCAAGATGCTATTATAGTGATTTGAGCCTCTAATACTCCATGAAAGGACTAATTCTCATATCAATGCTACCAATAGCTTTAGTGTGAAGGGTAACTTCTAAGGCCTTGTGAGGGATGGTAAACGTTTCTTAAGATAATGTTCATCTAAAGGGGAGAAATGGTACTCCCACAAACCACTGAGTATGTTTAACATCATTAATCTCAAAGGAAATTTTGGAGAGAAGTGTCTTGAACCTGCATCACATTCATGCACACTCTAAGTTAGCTCTTGTTTTATATCTTTCAGTGAAATAATAATTTATTTCTCAAACTCTAGAAAATCAAATTCTTGGAGGAATGTTGCCTTAAGCTAATTATAATCAATGACTACTTATTGAGGATCATATTTTTTATACCATTTGTGTGCTCATTCCAAGAGTGTGGTTAAAAATTGAGTGGATTTTCACTTTGAGGAGGTTATGCCACATGCTCTCTAGATAATTTCACACTTGTGGACATGTTAAGTGTCATTTTCCACACCTTGATATTATGGAAAATGAATCATCATTTCATAGTACATGGTGGGTGGTTAAGGTGCTTGTAATGATGGATTATAATAACTTCCAAGTCCTCTTATTCCTTGGGGGGAAGTCCACCACTTCCTCTAACACTACATCATAGTCCACCAGATGAACCACCATCTAATCCACATCCTATGCATCCATTAACATTAGAAACACCCAAGATGTTGGGTGTTGAGGTAGATAGATTCACTATATTTAGGCTTATATTTTTCCCACTAATTATGTTGGGTCTACCAGGTATACCAAGTTTGGCCATGAATTTATCTTATAAAGGAAAAGAAAGAGTTAATATCCTAGTGTTTAAAAATTGATCAACTAAAGGTTCTCTTACAAGATCAATATCTAAATGTATGTTATTTATATCCTAGTTGTGTATAATTAGTTCATATATCTCAAAATCATGAGCTTGCATTATGGTTAGGGAACTGGGTTGGTTTAGCTTGGGTTCTTTAGTCTCCACCACCTGGCTTGTTTTGCCCACATATACTAGAGTTGGAATTAGTTACAATTTTAAATCTAGAGAGTCCTTGTGCTCTTTTACTTCCCTATGGATCCTAACAACACTTCTTGAGTCTTCTTATCCCCTTCCTATGTTACCTCCACCTATAATCCTTTATCGTGATTCATAATATTTGTGCTTCCACAATTCTCATAAACTAGATACCATACCAAACCAACAATCCATCACAAATACCCCTACATTTCCCTACCAACCATTCTACTCATGCGAGGGAGATTTTAGCTTTACATGGGAATAAATTCAAGTTTAGAGTCAATAAACAACTTCTTTACCTCCAATGGGAAATGCCTGAGATATTAACCATGTGGTTCTCGAAGAAACTAGAACTTGGCTTCTTCTGGATAAGAATAATTTGAAATGATGTAATCTAAGATGTAACTATTTAACATTACTCTCTAATATAAATCAATATCTCATGTCCATGGTACTCCCAAGTGTGCGAGGGAAATTTAACATTGTCTAAAATGTCTTCTATCTATGATTTATTGATCGGTCTTGAGCATAGGCTGTGATCCAATCATGCAAATGAACATGGACTTCAAGAAATAAATTTTTATATAAGGAAATATAGATATTTTTTTCAACCTACGCATGCGTAGAAACTCATGGTTTAATAAATGGAACTACAAAGTTATGTTCAAAATTGGTAAGCCATCATTCAATTTTTTCAAGAGAGAATCACTTGAGAATTTTCCACCATCATGCAACAAGAACTATAGGTCTTGGAAGAAAAATCAAAATGTTGTGTTAATTTCATATCTAATCCTATCTTTCTCTAGGCATGTAATGAAGTGACTAAGACCCAACAAACTAGCATTCTAGCATTTTATGCAAGACTGTTCTTGCATGCTCATTCGAAGCACATAATGAGGGACTGGTTCTTGGGGTTTTTTTTTCATGAAAGTATACTTACCATATATAAATAATTAAATATTCACTTTATATGAAGACCTTTTAAAAAAATAAATACACATTTTGGGCCTAAATTTAGTTAAATGAATGAACATGATTGAAAAATACTATTAATACCATTATTTCCACCATCCACATGATAATATTTATAGATCATAGATTTTATTCATCATATTCATGAAAGATCCATAAGTTACATAACAAATATTTGGTGAAACTCAGTGATACAACTCAGCTATAAAATAGAGTCCAACAATAATGTTATAGAGATATCTATAATGTCATCAATGAATTAATAGTTAAAATCAATCAATCATTCTAAAAAAATAATCAATAGCATTAAAAATCTCTAAATAGGGGTATTTATACTTGGTTCTCCCTAACCAAGTAGTTAAAATAGTAATGACACTCTTAGTGATTATACAACAATCTCGAATGGACTGAGTTATGGTAGTTAACTACATTATTTCCCTAAAGACTTATGCCTTTTTGTACCTATATTCTCATTTGGTGTTGGATCCTCATTTCCATGTGTCTATCTTTGTGCATTCTAGTTCTAAAAGCATGAGTGATATAAGTTTTCTCTATCCCTGATAATTATTCCTTAACTATCTCCTGCTTCCCATGCACTCCCCAAGTCTTCTACTAACATTATGAGTCCTTCACTCCCAGGTTATCCATTTATTATGAATCCTCTTTGACTGGGTCTTATCACATTTTGATATATTATTCCATGGTATTTTTCACCTATATAAATTCCATGTTGTTCTCCTTATATGCCATGATTCTCCCATGCCATGATTCTTCAATGCTGCTATCAAAAGACTTAGCCAAAATTTGAGGTCCAATAATTTGTATTT
>JARHVA010006749.1:642500-752500 GCA_037957365.1 Torreya grandis | reverse complement strand
ATTGGAGATATCCTTTATTAGTTCCCTCTTTCCCCTTGATGTTTCAAACATGTGTGAAAATTTAAGAGGAACAAAATTGGAATCATGTTTTACCTTAGAAGAGATGGATTTGTCATAGTAAATATGATAAGAAAAGTTGTTGCAGTTTCTATCAAATTTTTTCCCTTATGCCATACAATACAACCTTTATGACCATGCCCAAAACTCTACCAAACATTCCTCAATCTTCCCCAAACATGTCCCCTAAGAGCTATAAGTTCTCAAGTTACCACCAAAGTCCATTATTCATTCATCAAAGATGTCATCTTGTAGCCTAAACTAAACTTATTATTATAGGGAGTGTAACTATGATGTATAGTTCATAATTTTACCTCAAAACCCAACCAATTAATTACCAAGTTGACCTCCCATTGTCCTCTATATCCATGAAATTTGAGGATGCCCATATGAACACAAAGTTCATATAAAAATAATTTGGGCTACCAAAATAAAACATTTAAAAAGTGATACCTTACTGCCCCAAATGGAAAAGTCTATTTGATCTTCATTCTTTGTGTTCATATTATTATATCCACATCTCAACAACCCCCGTATAAATTATACATGCCATGGTAGGATCCTCAAATCTTGCAACAAAAAAATAGAAAAGTTTTTCTTAGGAACATACCTTGGAGACATATAATAGCCCTTAACCATGAATATATTGAGTAACAAAGTTCTGATTTGATTTTTTCACTTCTCCTTATTATTAGGGGCTGTAGTTTGCTCCAAATTTTAACCATTTAAACCTCAATAGGTGGTTGGAATTGATTTCATCCACTCAAATATTCCTAATTAATAAAATTTAGACCTTTCATATACATTTTTACAACTTACCATGGGTTTTATCATGTCTAAAAATTCAACATTTTTATCCTCATATAGGGGCTAGATTTGCTTTACCAACTCAACATTTTTTGAGTGAAAAAATTTATAATTTTTATAAACACTTTCATGACTTACCATTGGTTGTAGCATGCCTAAAAAATCACATTTTTGTCCTCAATAAGTGACTTGACTTACTTCACCAACTTAGAATTTTTTGAGTATGAAAATTCAAGCTTTACATAAACACTTTCAAAATTGGTTAGGGGATGCAATGTGCTCAAAAAATTTGGAATTTTGACCTTAATAGGTAGCTAGTTTGTCCCTAAAAAATAAATATTCTTAGATTTCAATAAATTCTAAAATTTCATAACTAATTCTAATTTATGTTTATACCTTTTAAATTGGTCTTCAATGCAAAATCCAAATCTGCCTTCATATCTTGAAATAAAGCTCATGTAAAAACAAATTTGATGTTTTTATACATACCTTAAAGGTTTTCATATGATCAATTTATTGATTTGTTTTGAAGGGTAACCTTTTTCCACCTTTGTTCCACTCATCAAGCTATGTGTGACTAAATTCATTCATGATAGTTAGTTGTTTCAACTCAGAAAATGCAACTTGACTTACTTCCCCTACCAAAATACCTTCATGAATCATGATATCCATCCTCTTGTATGTTTTACCTATATGTGCCTTATAATTCAAGCCATGTAGGATCACTTCTTTTCCATTCACATCAAATTTGAGCTCATGGTTTTGTAATTTTTCATGTACTCTCTAAGAGATTGCAACCATTGTATACCAAGCACTAGGTTGGTCTACCCAATACCAACCACATATAAATCATACTTAATGAGATGTGTTCCCATAATTATTCTCAAATTTGGGACTTTAGTGGTGCAAGGTATGCTGAATCCATCTACCATAGTCACTAAAAAACCATTAAACTCAATAGATTGCAATCCACATAAAACAACCAACTGTTTATCAATGAAATTATAAGTAGTTCCACTATCAATGAGAATAGTGACATAATTACCTTTAAAATTACCTTTCAAAAGAAATGGGTAGTATTTAGGAGTCTTTGATAGTGAGTCAAAATTTCCATCCAAGTCATCTCCTCTAAGGATCTCCAAGTGATCTCATTCATAGGTGGTTGCCCATTCTTTTTCATCATCTTCTTCATCCAAATGCACCTTAATTTATTGCACTTGACCCTTTTTATGACAATTATGACCCACTATCCAAGGGTATTTACAATAAAAACACAACTTTTTCCTTCTTATTTCATTTTTGTCTCATAATTCTCCCTTGGCAACTATCTTTGTTTCCCCAACCCCTACTAGTTTGGCCTACCAAACTATCCTAAACCTTGTTGGTTTGGCCTATCAAATTTCCCAAAAGGATCTAATATTTGTGGCCTAAATTGTTTCCCCTTGGCTGGCCCCACTTATTATCTTTTAGATGTCCAAAAGGTTTGAAAGAGTTAGTTTTTTATGAAATAAATGGTAGATTTTTTCCTTATGGTGATGAAGACTCAAGATCAAGGGAATTTTGAATGTATCCTTGAAGAGAAGAAGGGTAAAAAGCTTTGACCAAACCCCTAATATAATCAACCAAGCCTTTCATGAATAGAACCATCAATATTATTTTTAAAACATCTGTTACCATGACTAAAAGCCTCTAAAATTTAGTCACATACTCCTCTATAACACCCTTTTATTCAAATTGTGCCAACTCTCTAATGTGTAATTATGGACTAACCCTATCAAACATTTCAATAATAATTTTACTAAATTATTCATAGGATTAAGTGAGTTGGTTCCCTTGAGTGACTAATCCATGATAACATCATTCATGGGTAGCCCCTTCCAATTACAAAGTAGCAAATTGAATGGCCTCTTCTTCCATAATAGGCATAAGTAAATTTATGTGTTCACCTTTTGAATCCAATCCATATCTAAACTCTTAGGAGAACCATAAAAATTGGAAAGTGAAATATTTCCCAATGCATGGTTAAGTCCTCTTTGGCTGCCCTTGTACCTTTGTCCAACCCTGTTTCCACCTGGTTGGCCATGCTTTCATGAAGTGGGAGCTAAAAATCCAATTGATCCCTAAAAGAGATAGATAGGTCATGTAATAATCATATTCACTCAATAAAATATCTCTCAATGTGGTTTGCTCTTCCCTTTCTAGAATGACAACTTATTGCAAAAAAGTAGGTTGGTAAGGTCTTTGTGTAGCTCCTCAATTCCCTTTAGAAGGTTGATCTATGAGGATGTGACTTCAAAAATAACTACCATCTCCATTGTATAGTTTATCACCCCTCATTTACTTTATATTATGGATAAATTCTACCATCATAGCAGTCATTTATTCTTAGGCCTATGTGTACTTGTCAAACCTTTGTTTTCTCTTTTCAACCTCATTCCTTGGCTGATCCAAGGGATACATTGTTTTTATTTATTTATTTTCTTCCACTTTCTTCTTACTCCTTAGCTAGTACCTTATTTATTTGTCACCCTCTTACATGTATCACTTTGAAAACCCATGACTAGCTAAGATATGGCTTAGATACCACTAGAATGTCCCAAATTAGGGAAATTTTTTTAATTTCATTTTTTTTCAAAAGCCTAGGTAAATAATCAATTCTAATTTTATTTTCAACAAAAAATAGTGGCCAAAATATTCTTAAAATTAGCACAAAACTATGTCAATCTCAAATCACCAAGTAGTTAATCCAAATGAGAAATTCAACCCTTCGAAAGGGAAAATAAACCCTCAAAACCTAAGTACCCCCAAGCTGGAATATTTAATTAAAATTTATATTTGTTCCATCAAGAAAAAATTTGATAAAATTGCATAAATATTACTGAATTGAAACACATAAATTTTTATGAAAATATGAGTATATTAGTAACCATAAAGCCCTTCAATCCAAATTGCCAAAGTTAGAAAAAATATTGAAATTATTTTTAGAATATTAAGGCAATAATGACCCTTAAAACAAGGTTAAAACCATCCCAAGTCAATTCACCACACTGAAAAATATTAGAATAAAATTACAATGTCACTTAGGGCATAAAATCATCCCAAGGCATGAGAAAAGCATCCACCAATCAAGTTGCCAACCTGCACAAGCAAGTCACCCAACCTAAATTGTAAAATATGATGTTTAGAACACTTTTAGAGTAATAGATTACTCAATGATAACCTCTACATGAAGCTACCTCAAAATAAGGAAGAGGGTTTACATCTTTTAACTCTATGCTTAAATCTTTTCATCTTCAAAGCAATGGCTCGATCATTTTCATGCTTAATGACCAAGATTTTGAATATCAAAACATAAGATGCCTCCAAATCAAAGCTTCATTAGTTTTTATACTACATCCCCCAAGGGGCATAACCAAAAAGGAGGGAAACATATATTCAAATCATAAATAAGATTGCTTTTAAAATGCTCATAGCCCTTAAAGGGCCCCAAATTAAGTGATTCTTATAACATAAAGTACATTTTAAATATATTCATTTTAAAACCCTTATTTCTCTTTCCCTTCTTTCTTTTATCTTAGCCCCTAGAAAATGGTTAAGGCTAAGGGTCTTGTTGACACTGGAAAGTGCACCCTGCGGCAGGAAAACAGATTCCTGCCCTCTCCCCGCAACATGGAAACCCCTCTCTCACCTATGGGACGGCGAAGTAGGAGAGGAGAGTCTCTAGGTATGGGCTAGTTCCCTCTGATGTATCTTGTTTGTTTCAGACAGTGTAAAATATAGGTATATAGGTATATTGGGGGGGATGAAAAGAGATAGAGAAAAAGCATGAAAACAAATAGCCTACTCTAAAAGAGGTGATACACCAAAAACAGGTTGACCTTCCACATCCACACTCAGGAACAGGGAAAAACATACATACACTCAGATTTAGTAGAAAAGACCAGGTCTCTGGGATGACAGTGAGGTTTTTATGGAAAGCACAAGAAATAGGGACTCACCAAGGTGCTGGGAAATACACACTATAAGTGACCTCACCTGTTTTATACCTCCAAAATAGAACTCTACTCCTGGCAGCAGCAGACAGTGGCACTTTGTAGATCGTAGGTTTACTGGTGTTAAACCTGTGAGAGCATCAAGAGACAATGACTGGACACAGATTAACATTCAATGCATACACAGAAAGATCCATCCAAATAGAGGTAAAACTATCTTTTTATTGATTCAGGTGGAGAATTTTGAGAGTAGTGCTCTTTTCAAAAGTCAGGAAGATCCCTTCAAATGACTAAGTTTGTGTATTTATAAGAAAAGAGCCAAGAGGAGTCAAGTGGTAGCTTGAGTCTCCATTGGGAAGAGAGAAAACACTGTAGATGACATCATAAGTCTACTAAGACCATGCTTGTTGCCTCATTTTGCGTGCTGGTCTTCTCCTCTAGCGACTGGACAGGCTTTTTTCTGTGCTCTGCAAGTGTTTTTTGTCGCCTCATGTTGTGGGCAGTGAATTTGCCGCCCGTTGCAGTGGATTACATGTAGGACTTCTGCCGACGTCAGCCGATAAGCTACCAACTATGGTAGTTTTGCTGATGTCAGCCTATGTAAGCTGCCGATGATGGCAATTTTGCCAACGTCGGCTGACGTTAGTGGCCTTTTCTCCGTCGGCATTGTGAGCGGTGATTTTGCCACCCTCTGCATCGCATGTAGGGGGTCTCTGTTTACCCACCCATGTTTTGGGTGGCAATTTTGCTGCCCTCTGCATTTTGTCTGCCCTTCCTTTTTTGCTAAGTGTCGAACGCCCTGGTTTTTTCCATTCTTCTCTTGTGAACATTTGAAGACTCTGCCTCTTGCTACTGTGAATGCCAACGAACTAGGCCAATGAGCCAATGCTCTAAAATGGAGCTGTCGAACCCTGAAGGTGGACCTTGCAACTCAAAATGACTGGCCATGCAAAGTAGGTGTAGAAGGTGACTGAGATTTTTCCTGAGGGGCAAAATTGGGTCAACAAATTGGTGACTCACGGGGGAAGCGTGCCTGCTATGCTTAGAACTCAGTTTCCTTACATTCCATTGGGTGCGGAGTCAGATGGTAAATTTTGGAGAGAGTTCTCTACAGCTTGAATATCTCAGAATCAAATACACAGAATTTATCCCCACAAATGAAGGGAAACACACAAAGCTAAAAACAACTAACTATGCAAACTGCACTTAGGGAAAATAGGGAAAACAACTAAAAGCAAACTATTATATATAGTTAACCAGGAATGTTTGCATCCCTCCTGAATCGAAAGGAAAATTTCTTAAGTCCCTTTCCTGGTGAAGAGACTTATCATGACAGGCAAGTAGCTGAAAGAAAATGAGATTTGGTGACTTGCTCTTCCTGCCTGTCACCTGAATTGGCTAGAAATCAAGGGGATCAAAATTGAACATGCCTCTAATATATACGTATTCTGATTGTTCCAGGAGGCCTGTTGGATGCTGGTCCTTCAAATTGGTGCCCTTGACCAAGAAATTAATTGCTACCAGTTTATCATCGTAAGCCTTTTGATCTGCACAATTCTTCTGCAATGTATCATGGTCTGATTTGTTTCCCTTTGCTTCGCTAAAAACTTTGTCAGACTCATCCTCTGCTTCCTCTTGGCCTTCTTGAAGAAGGGTGAATGTGGTAATGTCTAAAAGGGGCTCACAAAATGATTGCTCATCCCATAGAACATCACTTATCTGTTTAAAGTTCAGTTCTTCAAGGTATTCCTCCATGAAGACAGACTTCCCCTTTTCCTCTTTACTGATCAGGTTCTCTAGATTTTCAAAAATATTCTCCTGATCCTCCTCTAACTCAGGTTCTTCCATGTAGTCATCCTCATCAATACAGCAAGTAAGTTCATCGAACAGAGGAGAAGAGGGCTTACCATGCATTTGTTCTTCTTCAAATTACTGGAACATGTGCATATACACAAGGCCTACATCTTCTCCACTATTGATAAGGTCTTCACAAGGGGCATCAATGACAATTTCTTCTTCGTTGTCACTCATGACAACCTCCTGAAGGACTGTAGATTGGATCTTTTGTTCCTCTCTTGCCTCTTGCAAAACAGGGTCTTCCTCGAGAAGGGATGAAGTGGAGAAAACATGTGGGAGAGGGGGCAGCCCTTGAGCTAGAATTGGATGATTCTCCTCCCTCCACTTGGTCAACACTTCATCAATATCAGGGGCAGCCTGATAACTCTCTTGGAAATGTGTAAGTGGGTGTGTTCAGACATAGAATGTGCTATTTGGTCTGAACCGTCCATCACACATTGGCTGAGGGAACTCTCTCTGGACTCCAACTCTGTAATTCTCCTACTCAGATCTTCTTGGAAAAGCTTTTTCTGGATGCTGCCAGCATCATCACAGGCAGGCACAGCTTCAGCTTCTTCAAGGTTTTGAGAAAAACCTTGCTTTTCTTCTTCCTCTTTGCTGCCCCATGATTCCACTATCTTCCCCCAATTCAGGATCCCTGAATTTGAATCTTGCTCTTGTGAACAGGCAGCAACTTTGTTTTCCACAAGGACCTGAGGCTCTTCTGCAAGGTCTGAAAAATTTAACTCTTTTTCAAGGAGTAGCTTCATCCTAGCCTCTAAGTCTTTAATTTGTCTGGCTAGGTTTTCCTAGAAGAGTCTTTCTTGGAGGTGGCTAGCATGATCATCTCCAAAGCTTTGAGCTGGTCCTTGACATTCTTTCCTTCAACTTGGAATTTGCACATCATGCTGGAAAACTTGGGGAGGCTGAAGAATGCAAGGAAAACATTGTTGGTGCATTGGAGGAGCCTCTAGAAGAGGGACGTGCTGACTGGCAGTATTATTCTCAGTGGAAGATTCCTGATCTAAGGAGTTGAAAAGATTGATTTCCATGGGAGGTTATTCTGATACCCTCTGGTGTTGAAAGGCCAGGCACACGGGATTGGGAGGAGCAGTATTTGATGAGTTGGAGTGAGCAAGTGCAATTTGGTAAAATAGATTTGGTGTAAAAGAGGGGGTTTTTTTTAGGTTAGGAGGGGGTGCGCAAGGCTGGTTGCCTTGAATAGATGGATTTCTCCATTTTCTTACCTCCTCCTTCATGGACTGTAAGGTTTGTGTTTGCCTAGACAAGCACTCCTCTTTATACATCAGCTCCTGTTGATACTTGTGTTGCTCTTCCAGCCTATCGATTTCCATTGTTTGCTTCTCAAAATCCAACACCATCTCCCTTATAGTTGCAGGTCAACTGGGAGAGCTACTTGAGGGGATTCCATAAATATTTTGAGCCTGGTCGATATTATATGAAGGAGAACAAAATCCATGATTTTGTGCAAAAGAAGAATACATACAAGAAATAGATGATTTTTGGTGGCACCAGGCTGCTTAACCAACAGATTTAACTCGGAGTCACCAGATGCTGAAGAAACTTGATTTGTTGTAACAGGACCAGCATCAGCCCTGAAACTTTACTACGTTATAAAAACTTGGAGTCCCACTGGGCATGCCAAAACTGTTGATGCTGGAAAGTGCACCCTGCGGCAGGAAAATGGATTCCTGCCCTCTCCCCGCAACATGGAAACCCCTCTCTCGCCTGTGGGATGGCGAAGCAGGAGAGGAGAGTCTCTAGGTATGGGCTAGTTCCCTCTGATGTATCTTGTTTGTTTCAGACAGTTCAAAATATAGGTATATAGGTATACTGTGGGGGATGAAAAGAGATAGAGAAAAAGCATGAAAACAAACAGCCTACTCGAAAAGAGGTGATACACCAAAAATAGGTTGACCTTCCACATCCACACTCAGGATCAGGGAAAAACATACATACACTCAGATTTAGCAGAAAAGACCAGGTCTCTGGGATGATAGGGAGGTTCTTATGGAAAGCACAAGAAACAGGGACTCACCAAGGTGTTGGGAAATACACACTATAAGTGACCTCACCTATTTTTTACCTCCAAAACAGAACTCTACTCCTGGTAGTAGCAGACAGTGGCACTTTGTAGATCGCAGGTTTGCTAGTGTTAAACCTATGAGAGCATCAAGAGACAATGACTGGACACAGATTAACATTCAATGCATACACAGAAAGATCCATCCAAATAGAGGTAAAACTATCTTTTTATTGATTCAGGTGGAGAATTTTGAGAGCAGTGCTCTTTACAAAAGTTAGGAAGATCCCTTCAAATGACCAAGTCTGTGTATTTATAATAAAAGAGCCAAGAGGAGTCAAGTGGTAGCTTGAGTCTCCATTGGGAAGAGAGAAAACACTGTAGATAACATCACAAGTCTGCTAAGACCATGCTTGTTGCCTCATTTTGCATGATGGTCTTCTCCTCTAGCAGCTAGGTAGGCTTTTTTCTATGCTCTGCAAGTGTTTTTTGCCACCTCATGTTGTGGGCAGTGAATTTGCCACCCGCTGTAGTGGATTGCATGTAGGACTTCTACCGACGTCGGCTGATAAGCTGCCGACCGCAGCAATTTTGCCGACGTCGGCCTATGTAAGCTACTGACGGCAGTAGTTTTGAAGACGTCAGCTGACGTTAGTGGCCTTTTCTCCATCAACGTTGTCGGCGGTGATTTTTATGCCCTCTGCATCGCATATAGGGGGTCTCTGTTTACCCGCCCATGTTTTGGGTGGCGATTTTGCCACCCTCTGCATTTTGTCTGCCCTTCCTTTTTTGCTAAGTGTCAAACGCCCTAGTTTTTTCCCTTCTTCTCTTGTGAACATTTGAAGACTCTTCCTCTTGCTACTATGAATGCCAACGAACTAGGCCAATGAGCCAATGCTCTGAAACGGAGCTGTTGAACCCTGAAGGCAGACCTTGCAACTCGAAATGACTGACCATGTAAAGCAGGTGTAGAGGGTGACCGAGATTTTGCCTGAGGGGCAAAATTGGGTCAACAGGTCTTCAACAATGTTCCTAACAAAAAAGGAAAATGGCATGGGAAATGGGTATACCCTTATATAAGGTACCCTATATATATATATATATATATATATATATATATATATATATATGATACTCTATATAAGAGTATATATAGATATATATACCCTTATAAGTTTTATATATATATAGGGTATATATATATATACTCTTATATAGAGTATCCTTATATACACACACACACACACTTATATATATCCATACATATACCCTTTATATATATAATTATAACTTTTATATAAGGGTATATACACTTGTGTGTGTGTGTGTGTATCCTTATATAAGGAACTTATACCCTTCAACAAACTTTTGGCAAGAATTCCAAAAAATAATGGCCGAAGTCATTCAAAAAAAATCTAAAATAGACATCTCTAGCCTACAAATGGGTCAACAGCCTCAACCACAAGTGATACTTAGTTTTCACTCAAACCTTTAAATAAAGTATTTCATTATCCATTAGGATCCATTGTGTACTAAGTCTTCAACCTCCAACCTTAGTAATTCTACCTCAGAGCATCTTCCTTTCTTCTTCATAGTGGAGTGGGCATCAAATTTGGGTTTACCAAGTCACAAAGGGGGAACATAATGGGTCCAACAAGGTCAGATAGGGGGAGGGGGGAGGGGAAAATAGAGGAGGGGAAATTTATGAAGGGGAATAAATTGAAATAAGGTAGGATCCATGGGATGGGGGAGGGAGAAGGTAAAGATTAGTAAGACATATTGAGAGAGTGCTACCTAGAATCTTGGTTGGGGAAGCCAAATTTCTTCCTTCATACCTAATGAGTGGGGAGAGGGAGGCAAATTAATAGATTAATAACACCTTTCCACCTTATGGCATACAACATTGCATTGAAAGCAATGAAAAATAAGGCCTTCGTAATTGAGGTATTTAGTTCACCTACCCCTAAAAGAAGACAACACCACCCAATAGAAGAGGGGCTTAGAAATATCCATGAGAGTTCATACTCTCACAAATATACAATTCCATGAACTCCCATCCATTTTTTAAAAAAAGACCCCACATTGTTGACCAATTTCTTGAGAAATTCCTCCTTTCACATGACATAAGGGAAGTGGTAAAGCCTGATCTAGATTGGTGCTAAAGAGATCTTCACTTCTACTGGGTCAAAGAAAGAAGACTACAAAAATAAGGAAAATCTAGAGTTCTTAAAGAACCATGGCCTTGAGGACTAGACGACATCTCAATCCAAAGAGCTTTAAAAGCTAACTATAAATAAACCAATCCCAATAAATGAGAAGGAAGGGGAATCCAGACCTCTTCAAAAAGACTAAGCCCATAGGGAAAGATCTTTAGTATAGGGGTGGGACCCACACATTTGAGAAAAAAGCTTTTCTACCAATATCAGCTTCTAGGTATGTTATAGAGGATTATAAGATGGCCAACTCAAGTGCAAAGTTGGAAAAAAGTATTGAGACATCTCGAGTTGGAAGGAGGAAGGGGATTCAATAGGTGGAGGAGGGGCCTTAGGGAGAGGATGACCATCAAGATATAACTTAAATAGGGGGGAGAAGAAAAGGGTAAACAAACCAATGAGGATAGAGTAGAGGGGGGAAGAAAGGCCAAACATAAAGTGGAGTAGACATGAAATGGGTTGCAGACATTTCTACAAGTAGCATAAACCCAATGGTACTCATATTTGGGAGAAACAATCATGTTATGGGAGGATCCACCACCACCTCAACATATGAGGGAGCTTTAGAATAGGAGGTAAAGTAAGAGTTATGGTGGTTAGTAGGATCTAGAGTAGGAAAAACATCTACCTATGGGGTGGTGGAGCTGGGAGGAGGGACAATGCCCATCCATGTCAAAATAGCTACTTCAGTGGTGGATGGGGAAGTATTTAAGTCTTTATAAAAATCTAAAAAACCCCAATGCAAAACCCAAATAATAAATCTATCACTGTATGGGGCCCATAGATGAGATGTAGGGAGGAAAAGATATCAACGAGTGATAGGAAGCCAAGGACACCGGTAGCTTACAAAAAGAAAGATTTTCCATGGATGAAACTAACTCAGAGTCAGAGGGAAGAGAGGTAAGGGCTTCCTTCAATCAACCTTTATGGTGGGAATGAGCCAAAGATTTAAGTTTAAACTTATTTTTGCCTCATAAATCTGTGTTCCATGAGGAGAAGGATTAGACAAAGAAGTTGATATTAAACATAACCATTAATAAAAATAACTTTTATTTGATTTTTCATATATATATATATATATATCCTTATATATAAGAGAGCATATATAATAATATAAGAGTTTATATAAAGATATATATAAATTATATAGTATATATATAAAGGTATATACAAAGATATATACTTATATATATTGGTATATATATTCTTATACAAGGGTATATATACCCTTATATACCTTTATATACCATAAGAATATACATAAGAGTATATACTTTTATATATCCTTAAGGTATATATATGGGTATATAAGAATATATATAAGATTATGTATGCAGGTTTTTATAAGGGTGTATATATATATATATATATATATATATATATATATATATATATACCATTATATACACCCTAAGAGTATATATATATATATACACACACACACCCTAAGAGTATATAGGAATACACACACACACACACACACACACACACACACACACACACACACACACACACACACACACACACACACACACACACACACACACACACACACACACCCCTTTATATATAAGAGTATATGTCCTCATATATAATGGTTATATACACTTTTTATATATTTATATATACTACCATATATGCTTTTATATATAAATATATGATTATAAAGATGGTATGTATACCTTTATTAAAAAGTATATATACTTTATATAAGGGTATATATCCCTTAAAGGGGTATGCATATACCTTTATATAAATATATATATACTCTTATATATGTCCTTATATAAGGATATATATATATATATATATATATATATATATATATATATATATATATATATATATATATATATATATATATATATATATATATATATATATATATATATATAGTATCTTCATATTTCCTTATATTGCATTAAAGATAAACTAGTGTATAATTGTATGAAAAGGAGGACTAGTGAAATAGTATTTAACAGTATGTAATTGAATTTACATGTCATATCATAGGGATAAGAATTGGGACCATATTTATACACCTAAATTTGGTATTAAAAACGTTGGAAACAACAAATTTGACACATTTTGACATACATATACATTACGTATGCATTTGACTCTTATGCACAATTTTCTTCTATATGTCTACCCACCACATAATTTTCCTCTATCTATCTATATACTTATAGTCTTGGATAGTTATATTTTTCAAATACACATATTTAGGATCAAATTATTATGTTTAATAACATTTAATAATCCTAAATAGAGTTTATCCATATCTCAAATCATTGATTTACACTCCTAGGATAGTATTAGTAATGGCTGGATAATTATGATTATTATAGGTGTTTGCCTCTATCAGTAGTGTCTAGGAACCATCAATGATTAATTTTTAAAATGGTAAGTCTCCATTATATCACCCTAAAAAAATTTCATGAGTCGACCATGGTGGGAATCAATGAAGATTTGACAATAAATAAAAATAAATCCTAAGGTTATATTTAGCGATTATCTTGGTAAGTCTTAACAAACTTGAGAATTCAGTTAGAAATCACTTGAAGCATTATTAAAAATGCATACATATCTAAAAACACTAAAATAATAAACTCTAAATATAAGTATAAATACAAACATAAGTGGGAGAACTATGTGTGGTTTGAGCCCTCTTTAGAGCATTAGAATGTAGGAAAAACTTAGCCATTCAACAAAAAGTTGTTGGGGTTATTCAACCCAAAATACTAACCCATTTTTCAAAGGTATATTATAGTCAAAATCAAAACTAGGGTTTGTATTAAATGATAAGGAATAAAAATATCAATGCATATGATCAAAGGTGATCAATACGCAATAAACATATATAGGTGTATATGTAACATTTTCAAAACTTATAAATTTACATAGCATACAAGGAAACTATTAGAAAATTTTCAATATTACCAATTACTAGAGAATTTTAAATTTACAAGGAGTGTTCAAGTATGGTTTGATCTAATGTTTTCTAATTTGATAATTAACGAAGCACATACATATAATTTTCAAACACAATAACAAGTTATGTGGGCTACATAATATCATAATAAGTTAATTGTATCTCTCCTCTCTTGCCTTTTCATTCTAAATATTCTAAGTGAAATATATATCTATCCATTTCAATTTATGTTTGTATATTATTTATATATTTTATATAATTTTAATTAGTCCTATTTTTTCACTATTTTAGGACACCTAATCCAAGATAAGTAAAATAAATAGGTGAATATGTAACCATGTATAAAGCATTTTTTTTCAAATTTTGCAAATTTTGTAATATTTTTTGATGTTTTTTAATAAGTCCTTGCCCCTTGATGGGAAATTGTATGAATCATATATATATATATATATATATATATATATATATATATATATATATATATATATATATATATATATATATATATATATATATATATATATATATATATATATATATATATATATATATATGTATGTATGTATGTATGTATGTATGTATGTATGTATGTATATCAAGTATGATGAATATAATATGATAATGTGTAAAATGATGTGTAGGGCATAAGGGTCCATCAATGTAAAACTACAAGGCACACATGTAGTTTTACCCACAATCATAATATAATAACAAGGTGTCATGATCACATGATATAGATAAAGATGTGACAAGGACAATAAAATAATACATCCAATAGTGAGGCTGAATATGTACATGGGGAAACAACATGCCCCCTAATGTATGAGAAGTCAATAGTATAAATACATGGTAATGAATGTATTATGAGTGATAACCTTTCATGTGTCTAAGTATGTGTAAGATTTAGAATATGATTATGTAATTTAGCATTTAACCCTAAATTTGAATGTGGATCCTATTTTGATAGATAAGGTAAAGAATATAAACATGAATAAGCATAAGGGTGTTAAATAGATCTATAACAGGCCAATTAATTTCAAAATTCAAATGGAACATATACTAAATTTATTATACTAAGATATGTTAAAAATAGAAAGTATAAATATGATAGATATGAAAATGACAAATAAACAATGTACATAACTAGTTATGATGTTAATATATATCTAGATATGTAATAGGTAGGAATTAGGCTATAAGAGTGTTCTAAAACATTTTCCAAATTATGGATTAAGTGCTTATGTAATTGTAAACACTTAAATGAGCTTGGGATAATTACATCAACACTAATGTCTAAGACAAATTCAAGTGTCCTATATAAAATAATTATTGAAATAGGATATGAACACCTATATGCTTCTAGGTTTTTAATCACCTTTGCTCTGGTGTATTCAAATATGGGTCATAGACAGTCACTCCTTATCAAATAAAAAACCTTAGTTTTTCATCCTCATAGTGGTTGTGATGAAAATGGGCTAGTAGGCACATGGTGTCGAGATACCCCAAATACCCATCTATCAATGATCATTTCCTACATAGCCAATACTCCAAAGAGGGTCTTAGACTTATTTAGTTCTCTCTTAAATGTTGAATTGTGTGTGAGTCATGTAATGTGTGATAAACAAGTAAAATAATGACCTATCTTGTAACTTGGAAAATATATATCTTGGGATAATTATTCAATAATTCAGACTTATATATGTGTTTTCACTATGATATATGTAGAAATAATAGAAAATATGGAATCTTTGCTCACTTGAATGCTTTTGGTAAGTTGCTTGGTGAGTAGGTAAGAGGTTTCTAAGTGAGGAATGAATGACGATTTATATTGTATTTATACTAATGCCTTTGGAGAATATCTCACATAATATCACTTAGGCCAACAATTAGGATAAATTTCATTTAAAAATTAGATGAATTTAGGGCACTATACACTTGCGTCAACATAAGTATTTATCTAAGACACAAGTATCCAAGGAGTAGAAAAATAGGTACATGCTCAAGACCTATAGAGACATATGATAAACAAGTTTTAGTCATTCTATGTAAGATAAAACTCATGGGTCATCAACATAATATTAGTCAAATTAAGATATAGACAAATGCGTAAAAGAAAGAGTAGATTAAATACTTATGAAAGTAAAAAAGGTCTAGAACTAAGACCAACATCCATGGTCTGAGTTTGCCAAGTCTAAAAGACTAAGGTGTTATATAATTAATAAATAGTGTCTACATTTCCCCCCTTAATTTAGAAATTAAATTTATAATTTAAAGCAAAAGGAATGCATACTTGGATATGTATAACACACCTTGTCTTTGCTTGAGTCCAACTTGAGTGCTTTGTTGGTGATTAACTAGAAACCAAGAACATGTTACAATATATAATCAATCCATATAATCTAAAATTTATGAACATGTTTAAGTATTGAAATGATTTAAATTAAAAGAGAGTAAGGTTTAAGATTATACCTATGTATTGATGTAATTTTCTTGTCTTTTATAAGTTTCATTTAAAAGATGTATCATTATGAATCACTAAAAATGAGATTAAGACATATATATAAATCTAGAAATTGCATATATAAGGAGATAGAGATATAAGAGGGCACATGCCTCTAACCTTGGAGAAATGATGAATTTCCACATGGTAGTTGAGACTATATCAATAATGTAATCCAATCATACTTATAACCTAGTGAATGTGAGTGAGCCAAGTCAACTCACACTATAAAATCGGTGAGGCTAGATGATACAATCAAGTACAACTTGAAACTTGGAAAGATTGAGTGATTTAGTCATCTCAATCATACCAAAAAGTGAACCAACTATTTTATTAGATTGGATCAATATATTTTATAAAAGTCCAACTTGGTGGGTGGTGATAGTCCTTGAAAGTGTTCTAAATCTGAAATTGATTTTGATTTTGTAATAGTGGGTGCATATTACATAACATATGCACCTTAGGTATGTATCATGATAAAAATATGTGTAAATATAGTAATAATGCATATAATTATACCTAAAATATTTATCTAAATCATATGAATGTGTGCTTAGGCTAATTTATAAATTTGAAAAAGTATGGGTGACATGTTACCATAACATGCCCCCACTATAAATGGAGAAATCTAAAAAACTAGTATAAGTTAGAATGTGGAGAACATGTTTCCAAAATATTCCCCCACTATAATATAGGTATTTTGAATTTTAAATAAGTATGGAAAACATGTTTCCAAAACATTCCCCCACTATATATCTAAATTTGTGAATATGTGGAAACCATGTTGCTATGACATGCCCCCACTGAATCTAAAACTATGAATGTGTAAACCATGTATTTATGACATGACCCAACTAAATCTGTAACTATTAATGTCTAGAATACATGCCTCTATGATATTTACCCATTTATATTACCCACTTTGAGGTGAAGGAAGATAGAAACTGGTATTTACCTCACCTTGAAAGGATAAGATAATCATATTACTATGAATGAACCATGTAACATATAGGAGAACATGTGTAGGTAAATGTATAATTTAAGCACATAAAATGTGATCACATCAAGGCCTAAGATTCATAATAAATATCATGGAAACATATAGATAGTAATAATATAATCTCAATAAATAATCAAACACACACACAAGGGCATCAAAATCAAATCAAAATACAATGGTCCAAGGAGACCATAAGCAAAGGGGCATGTTCAAATACCACATAATTGAATAGACATCTCTTAGTCAAATATCAATAAATGCAATAATGATATATTCAAATCTCCATATAAAAAGAAATGAAATATTTAAATGTTAAAGGAACAAACAAATGCATAGGGGTCATAAAAATGTATCATATTCAAATTCTCAACAAATAAGACAATAACAAGGTAAGAAAGTAGAGGAAGTGCATAAATTAAATCACAAACAGCCAACATAAACATATCATAGTATCCCATGGATCAACTATGTTAACAAAAAATTTCAAGTACATAGCACATCAAGTACACTATGAAAGATATAAGCATGGATAAAAGCATGTGTAAGTACATATAAGAGCTCAAACATGATAATGTAAAGTGACCATATAATGATATACCCTAGATTTATTATGATCATATAGGTGGATGCCCCCAATGTCCTAGTGATGTGTGTAGATATAAATCCCAACATCTAAGAGTACATAGACCATGTATATGTGTATGCATGTATCACACTCAAATAGAAGCATGAAACACATGTGTATCTAGAAGTAATTGAATGATAAACATAAACATGGGACTAACACATAGAATCCAAGGATCTAATAGAATATGTATATGCTAAAAATGTTTTTGGATTTTTGAATATTTTTAATTTTTTTAATATTTTTATAATATTCAAAAAAAATTAATCAAGTAAGTCCTCATCATCAAAAGGTGTAGGGCCACCTAAAAAATTTCTCAATCTTGGTTTATATCAATGTACTACCACCTCTTCAATGTTTTTGTCTAATGGTTTACCTAAGGCCAATGATAAAGGAAAATAATCATACCCATCATGTTGTATGCAAATATTTGCATCCATATCAAGAAAAGTAATACATAGATTTGTTGCATCTATCTTGGCATTCCACTCGACTAGCCAATTTTATTTAAACTTTAATTTCAAATGTGGTTTGTGGTCTAATATCCATATGGTTTAAGTTTGCACATGTAGACCATAAGTGATAGGTAATTAAATGTATCCTTGAGATTCTAAAATCAATGAAGATTATACTAATTCATCTGTAGTATGTCCTAATTGTGTGAGAAATGTGATGCCATAAATTATATCTCACTTAATTTTATCAAACTAGAGATGGTTTTAAAATATCCCATCAATATTATTATTAATAGTTAAATATTCATGTTTTGATCACTTTGAGAGATAGTTCTCTTCTGAAAGATAGGAAGGATTTTGCCTTTTTCATTTTAGATACAATGTGTATGCATCCTGCATTCTTATATTTTTGAATTAGGTTCTTCAATGATCACATTGATTTCCATTATGACCAATGATATGATGATAATTAAAATATGGTACTCCTATAATTAGAATTATACTACCTAATTTGTGTCTAATAGAAGGTAAATAAATCATTTTATGTCCAATTAACATAAATAATATGGTATATGTAGTATCCTATTGTGTTGTGATATGTAAAGTCTATTGTGAAGACTTTTGAGAATATTCCACATTGTTCATATGATTTACTTTAAATTAACTCTTGTACAATTGACTTAATTCTTTTAACCAAAAGTGATGTATGGATTAAAAACACTTACATGCTCATCTTCTATTTTTATTTTTCCCTTATCTAGATTTAGTTTTGTGTCTTTTACAAGTTGATTTAGTTTTTATATACCAAGACCTATAGGTTCAAATAGGTTATGCAAAAGGTATTCAAGTGGATCAAATTTTACTTTTTGTATTTTCTCATCTATCATATCATGAGTGGTATCATCACCATTATCATAGTAATCTAAAACATGACCATATTTCTACTCAGTATTGACCATAAAGGAAGCTCAAATATTGGGGGATTTTGTGGTTTTATTGGTCCTTTAGTAATTATTATTACTCTTGATTTACATATATGTGTAGATCAATATTGAGTTCCCTATTTGTAGTTGGATATGAAGGAACCATTTTAGTTGACCCAACTATTTCATATGTGTGTATTCTCAAGAAGAATGCATTGTTTAGGTGGTGCCACTATAGGAATGCATTTAGTTTCAAAATGTATCATTTTGAAAAGTTTAAAAGGTTCATCATCAATTGACATGGTTAATAATGTCCCATAATATATGAATTTTACACATCAGTGAAGTGTAGATGGGATGACTATGATTGGATGTATTCAAAGTCTACCCAAAATTAAATTATAATGTAATGACTGAGACATTACCTAAAAGTAGTTGAAATTATTTTGGAGCCTAATGTGACATCAAATTTGATTTGACCAACCAGAGGGATATGCGAATTATCAAACCCTTTTATATACATAACCATTTTTTGAAGAATATTGATGCTAATATCCATGGTTTTTGGGAAGTTTATGCTACAAATATTTAGGCTTGATCCATTATCAATGATCACCTTTTGATGCCCTTATTTTGCATGGTCATTTGTATGAAAAAGGTGAATCTTGATTGATGATATCTTTGATGGTAAATCTATTGAATCAAAAGTAATAAGATTCAAATTATCCTTTAAATATTTAATGATATCCATGAAATAAGTGGGTTCAATATCACTCAAAACTTGAGTCTCATGAAATGCCTCATATAGGATATCCTTACAAGTAATATATTGGTTTTGGATCTCAAGGATTGAAATTTTAGCATGTGTATTTATCAACTGGTCAATAAGGTCACACCCTTATATTTTATCACAATATTAGGCTTAGGATGCCCTTATTATATATTAATAGGTGGGGAATTAGGTTGATAAAGCTTACCTCTTCAAGTAGTAACAACATGGATCACTATATCTAATTTAAGCCATGGGTAAATAATGGGTACAAGATGGTAACTATCATTCAAATAAGTATTAGGTATAAAAAAAATTTAGAGCATGTACATTGGCATCTAGATACTAGATTTATAATATTACAAAAGGAATTATGAAGGGATAATAAGTGTTATATCTATCTTAAAACCCTCTCATGATGTTTACAATTTTTTTTATAATATTTTATGAGGCAAATAATATATAAAATCACAATACCTACTATAAATTGGAACCCAAAATGGGTGATAGATGCAATCATATTGCACATATATTACAACAATAAGGGATTATAAATAAAAAAGATCATAAAATTCTAATTGACCTAGGGTTTGAAGCTCAAAGATTGGGTTCACCAAATTTTTAACCCTAAATTTGAATGTGGATCATATTTGTATAAATAGGGTTAAGAATATGAAAATGAATAAACACAAGGGTGATAAACATATATATAGCAGGCTAATTAATTTCAAAACTTAGATATAACATATACTAAATTTATTATATTAAGATATACTAAAAATGGAAAGTATAACTATGATAGATATTGTAATGAAAAATAAACAATATACTTATCTAGTTTTGATGTTAATGCAAATCTAGATCTATAACATGTATGAATTAGACTGGAAGAGTGTTCTAGAAAAATCACCAAACTCTAGATTAAATTCCTTTATAAATGTAAACACTACCATTAGCATGGGATAATTATATTAAGGCTATTGTCTAGGTCATATGTAAGTGTCTTATATGGAATAACTACTAAAATATGATGCACTCACCTTGATGATTTTAGGTTTTTTTATTTCCTTCACTCTAGTATAATTAGATTTGGATCATGGAATGTCACTCCTTGTCAAATAGTAAAACCCTAGTTCTTCATCATCATAATGGTTATAAGAAATTTGGGTTTTAGTGGGCACTTAGTATTTAGCTACCCCAAATACCCCTTGGTTAATTATTACTTCCTACATGGCCAATACTCTAAAAAGGGCCTTATAATTATTTAGTTTTCCCCTATGTGTTTTCTTATGTGTAAATCATGCAATCTGTGATAAGTAAGTACAATAGTGACCTAGTTTGTAACATGGAAAATATAACTCTTGGGTTATTCATTCAATACTTCATATCTATAGATGTGTTTTCCATATGACTGATGTGGAAATAAGATAAAATAGGTAAGTGTTTCTCACTTTAATGCTTAATTGAATACTTTTAGTAAGTTTCTTGTTGAGTAGGTAAGAAGTTTTTAGGTGAGGAATGAATGAGGATTGATCTTATATTTTTACCAATACCTTTAGATAATGTTTCACATAATATAATGTAGGATAACCATTAGGATACATTTCATTTATAAATTAGATAAATTTTATGGCATTGGACACTTATTTTAGAGGACACCTACATCGACGTAGATGTCTATCTAGGATGCAAGTGTTCAAGGAATAATAAAATAATTATAGGCTCATAGCTTATATATGCATAAGATAAATATGTTTAAATAACTCTAGGTAAGATATAATGATTGGGTCATCAACATTATACTAGTTAGACTAAGATATAAGCCAAGGGGTAAAAGGGAGAGCATATACGAGACTTATGGAAGTGGAAAAGGTCTATAACTAAGAGTAACAACCAAGGTTTGAGTTTTAAAAGTGTAAATGATCGAGGTGAAATATAATTCATAAATAGTGTATACACGTAGAATCTTGATAAGAAGAGGCATGCTAGACTCCACACATAGGATGCTAATAAGTAGCATGTGTGGGTATGATGCTCCCACAAGAATATATGTGTATAGATATGATTGTGTATGAATACATGATTTTTTATTTTTTAGTGATATATTTATAATAATATAGACAAATAACACAATAATTCATAGGGCCACACATGAAAATAAAGGAGCAAGGCTTTCAAATTAGAGGAATAAGACAAGGATGATTCTAAGCAACATATAACTTACCTAAATAATAAGTCAATAATATGACAAAAGGTCTAGATAAATGTGATATTTTCATTAAGATTATAATGAAAGTGCTTAGAATAGGATGAAAACTCAAACAAATAGGTTCAATGAAACATAATAAACAACATCAAACAAGGGGCTAAAAGAAAGTTAATGAAAATAGAAGTGCCAATGTGTCAGATTAGGAAGATAAAATAATGTAAATAATCTACAAGAAGAAAATACATGTAAGGCATAACATATAAAATAATAATTATATATTCAAGACTATAGTACAATAAATATGTATTAATGAGGCTCAAATCCTATTCATAGAAAAATTGATGATATGATATGAAGGTGTATTGTATAGGGCAATATCGATCATAAGGATCGTGATATAAAATGTATCCATAAATGTAATAATTTTATGAAATAAATGGATATTTATATCCATGTACACAATCAAGATATGTATACCATATGCACGAAAAATTCAAGATATTTGATCCATGTAAAGTGGCTCTATATAGAAAATTGAGAAAAAAATCTAGAAAGATGTCACTATGTAATAACTAATTATGTTGAATATTCCCCCCACATAAGTGAGGCATGTATAAGTCCATAACAACATATAACATAAATATATTAAATTTAACATGCTCATATTATACTATTATAATCATTTATGGAAAACATGAATGTGTGAAAAAAATCTAGTATAGATAAAATATGCATGATATGCATTATATGACTAAGATAAAGGTAAATATTTATTTTTATTTTTTTGTGTTTTATGATTTTTTTGTATTATTTAATTTTAATTTATTTTATGATTTTTATATTTAATTCACATAATAAACTATTTATAATGATGTATCAACTAAGAATTAGATGTATGTATGATTAATGTATACATCTCACTCAAAGTGTAGTCATAGATGCAATACAATAAGTGTTAAAAAGTGGCATTTAATAAGTGAAGAAACCTTAGACTATTAAAGATATTCTCACCATTAATGATGAGGCATAAAGATAATGTTTACTTCAAATAAGTAAGAGTCAAATTTGAGATATGTCATATATGGTGGAATTTTAAATATGTGGTAGCATTCTCAAGTATATGACTAGGTTTATTAAAACCATATTAGTGTAAAACAAATAAGTAAAAGTATAATACAAGGAAATTTTCATAATATGTATGCATGGAAGCCCATGTTATTACATATGATGTTGGTTAATAATGAATGAGAATAATTATGGAAGAACCACTATAGGCTGTGTTACATGAAGTGCAAGGCTATTTAGGTTTAAAAGGTGCATAATATATGTGTAATTGGTATTTGATGTAGTGTCTCTTTTTAAGATGGTGTCCAAGTATGATTGATATACGCATTATTATTTTTTCATGGTGATTATATTTTATATTTAATGTCATGGTTTAATCTCTATTTTAGTGGGACATATTACTAAATGGATCTGAAAAAGTATATGATAAGGCATAATTAATAAGATACTTGCTCTTAGTGAAAGGTTTGGTTAATATATCAATAATTTGATCCAAATTCTAGTAGTAGTAAAGATCAATGACTTATTAATGAAAAAGTTATCAAATAAAATACAATTGAATCTTGATATACTTGGTCCATTTATGGAGGACCATATTCCTATAAATATAGATGGTGATTTGATTTTCACAAAAGATGACTATTGATCATCAAAACTAGATACCAAATTCAATGAGAATATGATAAAACCAAATAGCCTGAGTGGCAAAATTAACAACTCTTCTATATTCTACTTATGAAGAAGGTAAAGTGATAACATTATACTTATTGCTTGAATAATTAATTGGTCCTAAATCAAGGGAGAAACTATAGCCTAAAGTAGACTTATGATTCTAAATATCACCATCCTAATATAAATGTGTATACCCAATAAAGTTAATGTCAATGCTTGCTCCATAGTGAATTCAAAACCTATGAGTACTATGATTGTAGTGAAGAATCCACTTAGCTTATTTCCAATGATACTCATTTTATTATTTCATAAATATAGGGACCATGCCGACTACATATCAAATCTCAAGTATAATGTGAGTAATATATATATGAGACTGCTAATAAGTTGTCAATACAAGGTAGCATCAACCAAAGGAGAAGGAGATTTAACCTCAAACTTCACACCAAATAGAAATAACGTTAGATCTAGATTATAGTCAAAAATGTTAAATCATACAAAAAAATAAAAAACATACTTGGATTATACAATAGTGTTCTCAAAGTCAGATCAAGAGATTTCAATCCTAAGGAAGTAATATAACAAGCTCAAGTCAGTCATTGAAAACCTATCAGACAAAGAAGTTTTCATTGCTATAATGGAGGATGAAGAACTCCCCATAATAAAAAGGTCATCCATGTAGAGAAATATAATCAAAAGTGAGTTATCTTAATAAAAAATGTAGACATTTAAATTAGAATAGGATCTAGTGAACCCAACTGAAAGAAGAAAGGAGTCCATCTTGGCATACCAATCCTGAGGGGTTTATTTGAGGCCATAGCTAGATTTATGAAGTTTGAAAACTAATGAAAAATATTTTTAAAAAACTTATGGTTAATACATGTATATCTCCTTTTTGAGGTCAACATTAATAAAAACACTCTTCACATCCATCTATGACCATCCCAATGATGTGTTATAGAAATGGTAAGAGTGAGTTAGATTGAGTTCATTTTGGAAACTAGGGAAAAAATCTCATTATAGTTAATGTAAGGTACCTAATAAAAACCTTTAGATACTAAAAATTATTTTAACTTGTCTAAAAACCCATCTATGACAATGTTTGTTTGATATATCTATCTAAATTGAATAAATTTTCTTCTCTTAAGAAGAGGGACCGAATCCTAATTATTGTTCCTAAGCAAGGAACCATACTCATCTTTCATAATAGTATCCCACTCAAGAGTGATAAATGCCTCATAAAATGACTATGGATAAAAATCAGATGTAATGAATATATCAGGGACATTTTGGAACTGTGAATGTGTCCACCTAGTGTCTGATGGATCTTCAACCCAATGGCCAATAATTTGTAGTGTCTGTATAGCCCAAAGAGGACTACAAGTCAAAGAGTTAGTATTAGAAATTTAGCCTCCCAAGACAATTTACAACCCATATATCCAAAAAACAAATCATTGAACCCACAAAATCCTTTACATGGTACTCTCTTGAATGATGGTGCCTCATAAGTTGCTTCTTGAAGTCATTTAACATTATTGGAGGTGTCATAGAATATTCTTGTGAGATCATCATGTCATGGCTATTTGGGAGTATATTAGTGATGTGATAGTAGTCATGATGGTATTGGAGTGAGAGAGAGTGTGTGTCAATATGTCTTGTGAGGTATAGTGAATGGTTCTAAACTTGTTTGATAAGCTTAAGGATATCTTGACAAAGTTAGGGTAATTTGGACATCTTAAGGTAATTGGTTCTTATGGTAAATGGGCATGTTACAAGATATTATTTGTGATAAAGACTTGATAAGCAACATTAAGTGTGTCTAATATTTATTTGGTCCATATTATATACCTTAGTAATGTGTGTCAAGGTCATTCTCCATAGCCTATTTGTTTAAGCCTACCTCAAGCCTTGATTCCCCTCTTTTTATACTCTAAAATCTCTTATATGAATCTATCTACATTGAAAACATTTTAAAATGGGGATATTATAGTTTTTCATTATTTAAAAATGACTTTAAAAGGTACCATTATTATTATATATTCATGGATAGGCATTTCGCATCTTAAAAGCCCCCTTTAAGACCCATTTCCACTCCCCACTCAATAAATAGACCCCACATGTGCCAAAATGTGTCTCTTAAAATTCACATATCATACCATCAATATTAAAATGTTATTTAAATTAATTTTTCCCTCTATTAATCCTTAAATGGCTATTCAAGATTAGACACTAAAAGAAAATGTAGGAAAAAGTGTGTTTTCAGGTGTTTCTTACAGGATGTAAGGACTTGTACAAATAGTTATATACATAATGGAATTAAAAGTTTTATTTGGGCTCATATTAGATGTCTCAAATAGTTTTCATGGAAAAATGATTCAAAATAAGCTCAAAACTAACCCTTTAACTCCATTGAGCTCCTTTGTAGCCAAAGATAGCCCTTCAGGTTTGTGGATAGTATAGACATGAGAGAGAAGATGGAGGTCTAAAATTTTGGGCAAAGGAGGGGACCTTAGATAGATTCCATATTTGGGATTTTTTTCTTAGATTGACATTCCCTCTTTTATGAAAAATCATTAACAATGTAGGGTACTCATAATGTCTTATACATTCAAGCACTATTTTAATTTTCTATGTTTTCTCCTTTTTTGAGCATGGTGAAAAAGAGATGGAAGATTATATAGATTTTAATGAGTTTTAACCACCTTCCAAAACCATTATCTAACCTCATATCACATGTTTGAGGGTGTGAGAATAATAAAATCTTCATATTTTCTACATTTGCAGACTAAATATATGTTTCCACATGTTATAGGGTGTTCAAATATTGATGAATGGTGGTTATAGTTTATGAAATAATTCATTATAATTAACTTGAAATTTTATTCTTCTCCCAATTACTTAGTTGAGACACCATCATTTTTAGGTTCCCTTCAAGACCTTTTTTCAATGGTTTATAATGTGTGCTTTGTTACCTCATTTTACAAAGTGGAAACAAGGTAGGTGTGAATAGGTCATCATATTATTTCAAAAACACATGTACCTCACCCATGATTTATGAATTTGATAACTCTCAAATTATTATTCTCACCTCATTCTATTCTACAACATCAACTCTTACTCAATCACCACAAATCCTTCAAGGTAGACTACACACATAGGATGGTCACTATTGCAATGAGGTATAGAAAATTGAAGGACCTCAGGGAGGATAAAAATTGTCTACAAGATATGGTAAATATATCATGTATGGTCTAAAAAAATCATCTTCAATATTAACCCATTATATAAAGACAAACTTCTCTTAGTCATATCATGTATATTGTATAGACTAAGAGATGAGGTGTTACTATTGAATGGGAGTCTTAGAGACATTAAGGACATTTGAAGATTCATATGGGATTGTGTGAAGAATGTAAATGAATATAAAGATAAAAAACATTATCAACACCCTAAATCACCTCAATGATGCCAACTCAGTCAAACCCTTTGGGCATGCTCAGGATTATGATAATAGACTTAAGGAATGTTGAGAAGATGTTAATGATTTTTTAGGATTAATGGGATTATGAAGGAAAAAATAATAATGAGTAATAAAATGATATATTATCCCATTAAATAAATAATGAAACTCCAATCCTTTATCAAAGAGGATCACATATAGTCTAGGCCTAGAAAAGCAATCTATAAGCTGACTATAAGTGAGGCAAGATTTGAGTGAGAAACCCTAATTTGAGCGTAAATAAGTTGATAAATGGGTTATAAACATAGTGATATAACTTAAGGATAATGAATTTTTAGTGAGAGGATGAATAACTAAGGGAAATTAGAAGGTTCATGCTTGTAGCCAATGACTAAACACCATCCACAGGCTGACTATTAGAAACATGGAAGTTTGGATAAGGGAGCTACCATTGTATTTAAGGATATGAAGGTGAAGGTAATTGGGGAAGATAGAGTATCCATAATATTTTATAAATACCATAAACACATCTTTCCAATTAGTTTGACCCTTGGGAAGGAGAAGGCCTAGATGACTTAGTTAGTCCTAGATAAACCTAAACAACCCACCTACTATAAGACCTGAGCATGAGATTTTAAGTGAGAACCTTGTAGAGAGGTGAGAGATGAAAGTGAAGGTAGGTTTATATTGTGTAATACTATAAATATATAATTAATTCATACTAATATGTTTCAATATTTGAGATAATAAGGGCTTCATGGCATACATAGTCCTACTAGGCCTAAACACGCCTGTACATGGAAAATTGAAGACAAATGCAGATTTGAGGCCATATGGAGGTATATAAAAAACTATGTTTGAGTTAAGTAAAATATAAAAAATTAATTATGAGGATAGATACATATGTTTTAGAAAGGGACTAATCATGTTTGCTCAGTCAAGGCATTAGACGGTCACCTACAGACATAACCTTTCTAATAGATTAGTAAAATCATAAAACATTATGAAGATATGGGATAAAGGTATGAAAATTAGTATTTAATTTTTTTCCTATATTTTCCCATAATTCCCCAATAAATTGAGGTATCCATTGATATGGAAGGATCTAGGTGGCCTACATAGGCCTAAACAGGCATGTACCAAAATTGAGGGCATGTGCAAGTTCTAAGAATGTTTGAGAAGTTGAAGACACCTAATAATGGAGGTAAAAAGATATAATAAGTGTTTATAAGTGATAAAATTCTTATTTTGGTGAAGAAAAACTAATTTCCTATTAGAATATTAGGCCTAAACTGGCATGGATAAGCTTATACCATAATTAAGATCACATAAATGTTTTATTGCTTAACTAAATTTGAAAATCCCATAGAATAAATTATGAGTAAAATTTCATGGCTTAAAAGGGACTAATATTATAATATGATAATTTAGAGTGTTAAACTTATACCCAAGGGTTACATAGGCTTGACTATGTATAAACCCTAGGCCAAAAGATGAGAAAGCACAATGAACAAATTTGGGAAAGACATGACCCCAAGTATGTTGATAGGAATTGAAATAATGTTGAATGGGATTTCATAACTCCATTAAATAAATAATGGAAAAGTAAAGAATCCACTCAAGCCTAACACACTCCCATCAATCACTTAGGCTATTATTGTTATCTACAAGCAGTCATATGAACCAATGGAGATAAGTGGGAGTATGGGTAGTTAAAGGAAGTTATAGGAGATGGAAATAAGTGGGAAAGGGTTACATATGGTGGAAATGGAAACATAAATGATATCCCTTATAATATTTAAGTCTCTAAGACTCAGTCTAGGCCATTAGGCTTAAATCCATGTTCTAGGCCTCAAACCCCACTACTACCTTGGGGTATAATTAAACCCTTCCAATCAAATCCAAGGATAAGAAAAGGTATAATAGGTTATTTTAGGTCATAATGAGATAGTATCAAGAAAATTAATTTAAAATAATGACCAAATCAAATTTTATCACCATCTCAAATTCCATAGTCTTACACAGTCACCTCAAACTACACTTTCAAGTACTCACATATTTCATCACAAAATCACTCAAAGAAAATTATCCTAGGGGAAGTTAGGCACCCCTATGGAATCAAAATCCAATCTAGAGGGAGTTGGTTTAAGGGGACCACCTTTATGAACAAAGGTTAAGGCTATATAATTGTATAAAAGGCCTATAAAAGACTCCAATTCTACCATCTTTTACTCATATACCTCCACACCAACTACATGGAACCCTAAGATTGTCAGAGCTTTTAGGGGGGTATATGGACTAAACATTCATGACCATAAGTTTGGTATTGGAGGTCTAATCTTTATGAACCATCATTAATATGGTAGACCAATAAAGACTTTATTAAACCCTAATACAAACTTGACTTGATAAAAATGGAAATAAAGGCACTAAAATAATTTTTAATGACCCTAACAACACCTAAACCATAAATATCACTCAAAGGAGACCCTTTGCATAGTACTGGTTTGTATGGACAATATATAGAATTGTTAGAAAAGGGTACTTTTAAGGTTTTATGAGATTTTAAGGGTGTAGAGCTATTTATAAAGTTGAAAATCATTGGAAGTGAAATTTTGGGACTTTTTTTACATCCTCAAGTCATTAAATGTCAAAACATATGCCTAAAAATGCCTCTGTATATCTCCTCTAAACAACCAGTCTGAAGATGTGAAAGAGAAGGTGACCCAATCACCTAGGTTGATAAGTTTTCAAGTGTTAGATACTTAAGAATGCCCATGTCATGATATGTGATATTGTTTTAGACTTGAATATCACCTATTCATATGATCTCAAGGTCGCATACTAGTTTTTCATGGCCATTCAAGCACAAACACTATGTAACTATGCCTAGTGGCATATTAGGCCTACTTTGTCAACAAATAAAGTTAAAGAATGGCATAGAGAGATTTTTTGAAGATTTATTAATGATTTATTAAACCATGAAACTAATTCTAGGGGTGATTTAGACACTCTTCATAGCCAATATGGAATAATGGAGGTAGTTTTAAATCCAAGTCAACATGTATAAGGAAGAGTGGGCTACTTAATGCCTCTTATAATCATAATTGCACCTCATTACACTTTGTAACTACCATATAAGGAAGTAACTAACCCATTATTTGATGTGGTAATGCTATGAAGGAATTCAAATAGTTTGACCCAACCCCTACCACTCTACCTCGATGCCTAAGGGCCTATTTATGAGCAACAATGCATGGAGAGACCAAAGAAAGAGTGTTGTAACTGATTATAGTTATAGATAGAGTTAACTATGGTCATTTATGACCTATTATTTTCACCTCTACACCATATTTACCCTTCTCTCTATTTTTACCATTCTATATACCAAATCCTTAGGGCCTTGAATTATATCCCTCACTCAAGTATGAGGAAACTCTATCTGGTTTTGTACTTGATGAACCTATTAGATTAATGAATCTAATGTTGTAGGATTATATATTATTCATGATTAATATCTAGTGTATACATGATTGTTTTGATATACACAAGTGGTGTAATCTCCTCTTTTATAGGTCTAAATCTCATCTAGGTGCTAATAGACTTTCTATGCAGGTCATCTAGTGTGTTATGATGTTAATGGCTGAGTTTGGAGTGGAAGTCTGACTGTAAGTGACTTGAAATAGGAATTCTCATTACCCTCATGATATATTCATTCAAACCAACCTCTATATGAAACCTTTTTTCCTAAAAACCATTAGATATAGTGATTCAATTCAATAGATTATCCATTAGTGTTGTTAGTAATTCAATTTGAGTGGATAAGCAATATTGGTGCATCACCATCCCCTAGGTTAGGTTTATTTTATGCACTTTATATCCATTTTCACCCTAATGAGTAGGTTTTAGTGATTTTTATCCTTAAGTGATGTACCAAGGGAGATAGCCCCATAATCTAGAGGTATGGTCTAATTATAAGGTCACCCATAACCTGTAAGACACTCCCATATTAGTCCAAGTTTGAAGTAGAATTGAACAATCTCACTCAAAGGGTGAAACTTGCATTTATAAAAGTTTTAACATTCCTGATGGGATGATATTCAAGAATTAAAACACCTACTTTCAATCTTTCAGTCATCTTAGAGATCCTCAAGCACTTAGGAAATGGATTTGTTGTTAGAATTCATACCATAAGGCATCACAAGTCATCATATAAGGGGTAAGAATAGTTCTTATTCATGATTCACATTATTGTACATATGTTCCATGAAGAGTTATGGCTTCTTATGGGGAAAAATTCTATCATTCACATCATTCTTAGTAGCCCTATGACCCACATCAACTCCATTATAACCCCTATCAACATTATGCTAACCCTTATTAGCCCTATAATGAGCCTCCTTATTTACACTATTATCAACCTCATTGTGAACCTCCTTCACTTCCTTGGCATCCATATTATCCTCCTATCAATCATGGTTACATCATGATGTTCCTTATAGTCATCCAAAACCAAGAAATGATGATTTGAGCTTAGAAATTGAGAAGTTTAAAAAGGAAAGAGACAAATTAAAAGAATGTCTTAGGTAGTAGAAGGAAATTGAATACCAATCCTTTGTCCATTAGAAAATCACCCCTAAAAACCAATAAAAACTATTAAAGGTAATCAATCCATCTCCTTTTCTTACCTCTATGATCATTGGAGATTTTTCAATTCATAATTGATTATTTGATGATAAGACAAGCAATTCAGTTATCCTTAAACTAGTGGCTGATAGTTTGAATTTGGTGTATGAGCCTACCTCCAACATTGAAATGCAATTGAATGTATTATCTAAAATAAAATTTGGCCTTATAAAAAAACATACAACTTACCCTTCATGCTTACCCCAAGCTCTTAATGTCATAAGACAATTGTTATAGATTTGTCACCTTGTTTTGCTCTATGTTTATCTAGTGATTTTATGGCCAAGATTAGGGGATGTTTGTCCTTTAACTTGTCTTATATGGTCTACAAGATTGAGTATGGTGTAGGAGTCAAAATAAGGTTTATATCACTCTCTAATTTTCATATTGAGCCTTACACACTAAACACCTCAATTATAGATTGCCTTCATCCTCCTATCCCTAATAAACATTTGTGTGTTCTAGATCATCTTCAATATCCACCCATGCCTCCCTAATAGCCTATAATAACTTTATCTTGGAGTCCCTTATGTTATATAACACCAGATTATGTTATGCTTGTCCTTGAAAGAGAACCTTCTCCTATACATACTCAGAGTCAAGAAGATGAGAGATATATGAAGGCTATTACAGGAGATGTATCAAGTTTCCCAAGTTCCCCATTGGTTGTTTATATTTTAGTCACTCATGAATATTAGGGTACATCTTAATTTAAAAAGGTAAATTAAAAATCCAAGAAAATGAGTGTGGTGTCCAAGTCTAATACTCGTAAGCCACCAATTTGGAAGAGCACTTTAGCAACTATCAAACAAACTAATGAAATACGTTTACCCTAACCCTATCCTCTTGTGAAGATGAATCAAATGCATTAAATTCATAACTCAAGCTTCCAATTATGGGAAATAATATATCAAGGTTAATTAGTGAGGTGTAATTCCTTCAAGAGTTGGATCATGTTTTATTTTTAATTTAATTTCAAGAACACTTTAAATAAGACACATCATGCACATGTGATGAAGAGATTGATATCAGTACCCCCATTCATCCTAAAAGATCAAAATTTGACCACAAAGGAAAAATGAATGATTTAAAGGAGTCATAATTCCATGATGGTGAAGTAGATGAAGATAAAACACATCTAATTCTTATTCTAGGAGATAGTCATGGAAACAACTCACATGAGATCATTGTTTAAGCTCAAAACATCCCAATTGAGTTAGAAGATCATTGGAAGTAGTTGTATCATGAATACTTAGGCAAAATAGATGAAATAAACATGATAGCTTAGAATGGTGGATTAAGAAAACAATTTGAGGCTTTAATGAAGGTACCACCAATGTTTTAGAGATTGGAAAAAGTAATTCAACTTTATAAATGCTAAGACAAGATGAGCTAGAGCTTGAATGGATTGATGAACTCCCATTCTTCATAGAAGATGAGGATGAATAGGTTGTAGTAGATCATGAGACTTTTCATGAATATATGGGAGATATGGGGATGATTGATCAACATGATGATTTAAAAACAAATGATAAGAATGAGAAGGAACTCTATGTCTTTCCAATTTATCATGAAAAGATGTCATTTTGGGAAGAATTTGAGAAATTTTGTTCAAGATTAGATAGTAAACTTCTAGCCCATGAGAAATTTATAAAGATATCAAAAGGGAAACTATAGTATCTAATCATTTTGAGTCTCATGAGTAGAATGAAGACACTAATCAAAGCTTTCCAGTTGATTTATTAATGCAATCAATGAATAGGAACATCAAAAATCAAGAGTAGCTTATGATTGAGATAGAATTGGCATTGATCATGTAAGGAATACAAGTGTGGAATGAGTATGATTTGGTGTTAGACTCACCGATCCAACCTATGCACCTAGGGATTGAGCTAGAAGATATAAATACTTTCCAAAGAGGCCATGAACAAGCCAATGCCCCTAGCTACAAATGAGATCCCTCATACAGTGAATAATGTTTGATTAAATCCAAATCAAGACATGAAGATTAGACCTCATGGTGCAATAGTGACCAAATTTTTTTTTGTTTGATCTTAGATGAAAGATTTTGACCTCAGGTTAGTTGTTTATAGTGTTTTTAATCTTGTTAAATAAGTGGTAAACTCAAGTATAGTTTATTGCCTTATTACTTTGGTGTCTTTCCTTATTTGTTTTTAGGTTTAAGTGTTGTGTAATTTGGTGTACTTTATGAATTTTTTAATTTTCAATTGAATTCCTAAGAGGTGTCATAAATTACTAGGTATTTTTGGTAGTCTAACAAGGTGGTCTTTAAAGTCATGAGTCATGTTGAGTCATCATTATCATGAAACTAAATGGGTTCTCTTGATCAGCAGGCTAGTCACCCCTGTGAGTTGCCAAAAATGTTATAAATTTAGCCTCATAGGACAAATTCCAACCCATATAGCCAAAAAAAATTCATGGAACCCACCTAAGCCTTTACATGGTGCTTTCCTAAATGATGGTGCCTCATAAGTTGCTTCTTGAAGACATTTGACACTATTGGATGTGTCATAAAATATTCTTATGAGCTCATCATGTCATGGCTATTTGGGGTTATATTGATGATGTGATAGTATTCATGATGGTATTGGAGTGAGAGAGAGTGTATGTGTTAATATGTCTTGTGAGGTCTAGTGAGTGGTTTTAAACTTATCTAATAAGCTTAAAGATCTCTTAACAAAGTTAAGGTAATTTAAACATCTTGAGGTTATTGGTTCTTATGGTAAATGAGAATGTTTCAAGCTATTATTTATGAGAGAGAAATGATAAACAACATTAAGGGTGTCCAAGCTTCATTTGGTCCATAGTATAGACCTTAGTAATGTGTGTTAAGGTCATTTTCTAGAGCCTATTTATTTAAGCTTGCCTCAAGCTTTGATCCCCCCTTTTTAGACTCTCAAATATATGATATGAATCTATATAAATCAAAAACATTTGAAAATGGGTATATTATAGTTTTTAATTATTTATAAAGGACTTTAAAATTTCCCATTATTATTATATATTCATGGCTAAGTGTTTCACATCTTAAAAAGCCCATTTTATGACCCATTTCCATTTACCACTCAAAAAATGGAACCCACAAATAAAAAAATGTGCCTCTTAGCTTACCCTATCATACCATTAGTTTTAAAATTTTATTTAACTTATGTTTTCCCTCTCTTCATATTTTAATGGTAGTTCAAGATTAGAAACTAGAAGAAAATGTAGGAAAGAGAGTGTTTTCAGGTGTTTCCTGCAGGATGTATGGACTTGTACAGATAGTTACATATAGAAGGGAATTATAGGTTGTAATTGGTATCATATTAGATTTATAAGATAATTTTTGTGGAAAAAATATTCAAAATAATCTCAAAACTGACCCTTTTACTCCATTGAGCTCTTTTGTAGCCCAAGACAACCCTTCAGGTTTATGGATGGTACGAACATGAGAGAGAAGATGGAGGTATAACATTTTGGTTAAAGGAAGAGACCTTAGATATATTCCATATTAGGGAATATTTTCTTAGATTTACTCTCCCTCCTTTATGAACAATCATTAAAAATGTAGGTCATTCATAATGCCTTCTCTATTCAAGTAGGGTATCAATTTTCTATGTTTTCTCCTTTCCTAAGCATGGTGATAAAGATATGGAAGATTATATATATTCTCATGAGTTTTAAACACATTCAAAAACCATTATCCAACCCCATATCACACGTTTGTCAGTGTGATAAATAAAAAATCTTCATATTCTCTACATTTACAAACTATAGATAGGTTTCCACATGTTGTAGTGTGTTCAAAGATTGATAATGTAAATGAATGGTGGTTATAAGTTATGAAATAATTAATTTAAATTAACTTGAACTTATATTATTCTCCCAAGTACTCAACTAACCCACCATCATTTCTAGGTTCCCTTTAAGTCCTTTTTTTAGTAGACTGTCATGTGTACATTGTTACCTCATTTTGAAAAGTGGAAATAGGGTAGGTGTGAATAGGTCATTATATTGTTTAAAAAACATGGGTAACTCACCCTTGATTAATGAATTTTATTACCTTAAAATGACCATTCTCACCTCATTCTATTCTACAACATCAACTCTTACTCAGTCACCACAAATCCTTCAAGGCAGACTACACGCATAAGATGGTCATTATTACAATGAGGTATATAAAAGTGAAGGGACCTAGGGAGGATAAAATTTGTCTAAAATATATATTAAATGGATAAGATAGGGTCCAAAAAAATCATCTTCACTCTTATCCACTATGCAAAGACAAACTTTTCTCAATTATATCATGCTTATTGTATAGACTAGGAGATGAGGTGTTACTATTGAATGGGAGTCTTAGAGACATTTATAACCTTTGAAGATTCCTATGAGATATGGTAAGATTGGAAATGAAGATCATGGTCAGTAAAAATATCAACACCCTAAATCACCTCAAATATGCTAACTTGATCAAACCCTTTGGGCATGCTTAGGACTATGATAATAGACTTAAGGAATGTTGAGAAGATGTTGATGATTTTTTAGGATTAAGGGGATTATGAAGGAAAAAATAATAATTAGTATTCAAATTATATATGATCCCCTTCAATAAATAATGATACACCAATCCTTTCTCAAAGAGAAGCACATATAGTCTAGGCTTAGAAAAACAATCTATAGGTTGACTATAAATGAGGTAAGATTTGAGTGAGAAACCCCACATTGAGGGTAAATAAGGTGATAAAGGGGGTAAATAACATAGTGAGATCACTAAAGGATAATTAAGGGTCAGTGAGAGGATGAAAAACTAAGGGAAAGTAAAAGGTTCATACTTTTAGCCAATGACCAAGCACCATCCACAGGCACTTTTAGAGACAGGGCAATTTGGATAAGGGAGCCACCATTATCTTTAAGGACATGAAGGTGATGGTAAAAGGGGAAGATAGAGTATCTATAATATTTCGTAAAGACCCTCAATACCTATGTCGAATTAGTTTGACCCTTGGGAAGGAGAAGGCCTAGATGAATTAATTAGTCCTAGTTAGACCTAAACAACCCACCTACTATAAGACCTAAGCATGAGAGTTTTAGTGAGAAACCTAAAAATAGGTGAGAAATTAAAGTAAATATAGGTTTATATTATTTCCTTTTATGAATGTCTCAGAATTTCATACTAATATGTTGCAATCTATGATAAAATAAAGGCTTCATGGCATACACAGGCCTACTAGGTCTAAATAGGCCTTAACAGGCACGTACATGAGAAACTGAATACAAATGCAATTTTGAGTCCATATAGAGGTATATAAACACATAATTATAATTAATGAAAATATAAAAAAGTATATAGGAGGATAGAGACCCAATTTTTAGAAAAGGTACTAATCATGCCTACTCAGTCATGGCATTTAACGGTCACTTGCAGATAGAACCTTGCTAATGAAATAGTAAAATCATGTAACATTATGAAGAGATGGGATAAAGGTATTAAAAGAAGTATTTAAATTTTTTATTTAATGGTCCTATAATTCCCCATTAAATTAAGGTATCCCTTGAGATATAAGGAGCCAGGTGAGCTATATAGGCCTCTTAGACCTAATAGGCCTAAATAGGCTAGTATTAGAATTGAGGGCATGCACAAGTTCCAAGAATGTTTGAGAAGTTAAAGGAACCTAGTTATGGAGGTAAAAATATGTAACACGTGTTTTCAAGTACCAAATTCTTATTTTGGTGAAGAAAAACTAATGGCCTATTAAGCCATAGGCCTAAAACTGACATAGATAAGTCTATACTAGAATTGAGGTCACCTACATGTTTTGGTGATTAAATAAAGTTAAAACTCACATGGAATAAATTATGATGACCATTACATGAATTATAAAGGATTAAGAGTATCAAATGAGTAGTTAGAGCACTAAACTTAGACCCAAGGATTACATAGGCCTGACTATGTATAAACCCTAGGCCAAAAGGTGAGAGTGCACAAGGAATAAAATTGGGAAAGACATGACCCAAGGTATGTTGATAGGACTTGAAATAATGTTTAACAGGAGTTAATAACTCCATTAGATCCACAGTGTAAAATGAAAGAATCCACTCAGGCCTAACAAACTCCCATCAAACACTTTGGCTATTACTATATTTCAATAGGTAGTCACATGAGCCAATGGAGACAAGTGGGAGTATGAGTAGCTAAAGTAAATTATAAGAGATGTAAAAAAGTGTGAAAGGGTTATATATGGTTAAAATTAAAACATTATTGACCACCCTTAGATTATTTAAGGCTCTAAGCCTCAATCTAGGCCATTAGGCGTAAAGCCTCAAACCCCTCCACCACCTTGGGGTATACTAAAACCCTCCCAGGAAAATACAAGGATAGGATAAGGTATAATAGGTTGTTTTAGGTCATAATGAGATGGTTTCAAGCATAGGAATTAAAAATAATGACCAAACTCAATCTTATCACCACATTGAATTCCACAGTCTTACATAGTCACCTCAAACTACACTTTTAGGTACTCACTTCTTTCATCAAAAAAACACTTATGGAATATTCTCCTATGGGAAGTTGGGCACCCCTATGGACTGAAGATACATAGTATATGGAGTTGGTTTAAATTTCCCACCTTTATGAACAAAGTTTAATACTAAAAACATGTATAAAAGGTCTGTAGAAGACTCCAAGTCCACCATCTTATACTCATATCTCTACATGGAACCCTAATCTTGTTATAATTTTTAGGGGGGTATATGGACTAAACATCCATGACCATAAGTTTGGGATTGTAGGTATGATATTTATGAACCATCATTAAGATGGTAGACCTCTAAAACCCTACTTAAACGCTAATATAGACATGAGCTAATAAAAATGAAGATAATGGCACTCAAACACTCCTAAATGACCTAAAAACACATTAACCATAAATATCACTCAAGGAGACCCTATCCATAGTACTAATTTTTATGAAAACTATATGAAGTTATCAAAAAGTGTACTTTTTCAAAGTTTTATGAGATTTTAAGGGTTTAGAGATGTTCAAAAAGTTAAAAATAATTGGAGGTGAAATTTGGGGACTTATTTTATCTCCTCAAGTCATTAGATGTCCAAAAATATTCCTAGAAATTCCTTTGTATATCTTCTCTAAATATCCAATCTATAAATGTGAAAGAGAACATGACCCAATCACCTAGGTTGGAAAGTTTTCAAGTGTGAGTTACTCAAGAAGGCCCAAGTCATTGTCTTGTAAAATGGCCCACACATCATGGTTTCTTGTTATGAGTAGTTAATTAGATCTTTATTTCAATGTGAGTAAAATTTTTAGTTACAAAAAATTTATATTTACATAACCATTAGTTAATTTAGATTAATAATTTTGAAACCACCACCTACATTACACTATAATTTTTTCATCATCTCAATAAAATGTCATTTTTATTAATGGAAGACGACTGAAGTTGTCCTTTCTTAAATTCCATACCATGTTGGACTATTGATGATATTATTTGACTCAATTTTAATCTTCCTCCATGCACTTAATGTTATCAAAAAATATGGCAAGTCATATAACATGTATATATGTATAAAGGTTTTCCATTGCTATTCAAGCACAAACACACTGTAACTATGCTTAGTGGCTTATTAGGCCTACTTGGTCAACAAGGAAAGTTAAAGAATGGAATATAGATAATTTTTTAAGAGTTATTACATATTTATTACACCATGAAACTAATTCTAATTTAAATATAAATACTCCTCATAACCATTATGGAATAATAGAGGCAGTTTCAAATCCAAGTCAACATGCATAAAGAAGAGTGGGTTGATCAACACCTCTTAAAAGCCTAATTTCACCTCACTACACTTCTAAAATACCATATAGGGAAGTAAATAACCCATTTTTTGGCATGTTCATTCTCTGAAGGAAGTCAAATAGGTCTTACCCATCCCCCACCACTCTACCTCAATGCCTAAGGGCCCATTTATGAGCACCAACACATGGAGAGACCAAAGAAGAAGTTTTATAATTGATTTTAGTTGAACTTGGAGTTTAATATGGTAATTTTTTACATATTATATATGCCTCCATTCCATATTTCCCCTTATTTCTATTCTGACTATTCTATATATTCAGGGCTTAAGGCCTTGATTTATATCCCTCACTTGGGTATGAGGAAACTTTTCCTAGTTTTATAATTAATGAACATATTAGACTGATGAATATAATTTTGTATATTATTAATGATTAGTATTTATTTTTTACATGCTTATTTTTATATGTAAAAGTGGTGGAATATTCCCTTTTATAGGTCCAAGTCTCATCTAGTTACTAACAAGTTTCTATGTTAGTCATCTAGTGTGTTATAATGTTAATGGCTAAATTTGGAGTGGAAGTCTGACTATAATTGCCTTTAACCAATACTTCCTCTCATCACCCTTATTCTCTATTAATTCAAACCAACCTCTATATGAAACATTTTTTCCTAGAAACCATTAGAGATAGTGATTCAATTCTATGCATTATCCATTAGTGTTGTTAGGAGTTCAATTTAAGTGGATAACCAATATTAGTGCATATACACCCCTATATTAGGTCTATTTTATGAAATTTTAATCCATTTTCACCCAAATTAGTAGTTTTTAGTTATTTTTAGACATAAATGATGTACCAAGGGAGCTATCCACATAATATAGAGGTTTGGTCTAATTATAAGGTCACCCATAGACTTTAGGCCATTCCCATGTTAGTCCAAGTTTGATGCAAAATTGAAAAATCTCCTTCAAAGGGTGTAACTTGTGTTGCTAATAGTTATGAGGATATTTATCATCATTTGAAGATAGTTTATGAGTAAGAGGTGAGTCCCCATTAATACTCTCATAATCATAACTAGAATAAGAATACATAGCATTTAGAAGCTACTCAAGTAGATCTGAATCATTAGAATTATCATAAAATCCCAGTGAATCCAAGGAAGAGGGAGAAGTTTCAAGTGAAAAGTCTCAAGGATGCTCCTAAAAAACATATCAATTAATAAATCATGAGTGGTGAGATGGAAAATCTTGTATCCATTAAAAACCTAAGGATATCCAACAAAGATTTAAGGCTAAATATAAGGTTCCATTGCCTTATGTTTATTCTTAGGAATGAGGGCCATAACAGGAGATATAAACACTTAAAAGTGATTAATTTTAGGTTTTCAACTGATCCATGCATCAAAATGAGTGACCCATTTTAGTTCTTTATGAGGCACCTAGTTCTAGATATAAGAAACATAGTTGATGTCCTTGTTCCAATATTGAGGTACAAGAGATTTGGAGTGTAGCATAAAAATTTATATTTTCTTCAAGAAATTATAGTTGTTTTCTATAACACCACTTTGATAAGGATTGAACAAAACTATACATTGTAGTCCAATCCCTTCTAAAGTGCATAATTTCTTAAATTAATGGTTGAAATACTTACCACCATTATCTGTGTGTAAAATATTAATGGATTTACCTATTATTTTTATTTAATAGCCTTGAGATTGTGAAAGTGATCAAATACCTCTAACTTATGCTTAAGAAAATACACCCATGTATACCTTGAAAAATCATCTATAAAGGTAAGAATATATCTATTCTTTCTAAATGAAAGCTATGGAAAAGGACCAAAAATATCATTGTGGACTAGCTCCAAAATATATGTAGATTTCCATGATTTGACTTTGTCAAACTTATCTTTAGGATGCTTACCAAGTATTCAACCCTATAAAACACTATCAAAAAAATAGACACAAGGCAACCTTGAAAGCATGTCATGATGACTGAGTTACTCTGGGCAGTGATAATTAAGATGGATGAATTACTCATGCCATATTTTACTCACCCCATCTAGATGAGTTAGTAGAGCAGTAGAGGGTTGATCAGAAATAAAATGTGAGAAAGTGTAAAACCATGACTGGTGATCTACTTTCCCATCTAATACTATATAATTACTATGTAATTCCTTAATAACCACATAATTAGGTGTGAACTCAACTCTCTTACCTAAAGAGATGTGAGTGATCTGATAAATAGATACAAGATTATTTGATAATGAGGGAGAACATAAAACATATTGAAATTTCCCATAAATCACTTCAACATACCCTCTCCTATAAAATTTTGGAAGTGTATTCACCCAATGGAAAGTATAGGATGAGGCTCCAAGGATGAGAAAAGATCATGTGATGAATCTATGTAGTGCGAGGCACCATAATTAATCACCTATGTGAAAGGATGGGATGTAACTATAATAATTTACATTCCCTTACCTTTACCCTTACTAATATATTTATTCTTATAATACTCATGCGTTGATGAACTCTATTTGAATGAATCAAGGATGTTGATGTTGTTTTCCCCAAGTATCTTTGTCATCTGGTCAATCTGTTGCTTCATAAATTTTATTTCATCATGACCAAATTTCCTAAAATAGGTACATGTGAGCCTCTCTTTATTGAGTTCCTCACCTGAAGTGGAGTTTCAATTGATTCTTTGGTCTTAGCATTATTTGTTGACTCTTTCTTTGTTTTTGGTCATTCTTATTTTGTTTCTTCTCATTAATGTTGGAAGACTTATATTTTTAATGACTCAAAATTAAGGAGTATGATTTAGAGGACTTCATTAAACCCATATGAATAATCTTATCTTGATCTGGAGTCAAGCCAACAACAAAATCATCCAAGGATAACATGGTCCATGTAGTTGTTGACCAGTTTTGACCCTCATGTCAAAATGGTCAACCCTACATTTGAAACTTGACATTGTCATGGGTTTATAATCCATTTTATGCTTTTATTTGTTCTTCATGAGTCTAATTTATCCCCTTTATCATCATTTAAGGTTTATTTGAAAATATTAAGGCAAAGGAATTTTGAAAACCTAATGTTATTTTTGGCCTTATGACCCTAATCAAGTGAGTTCAAGTTTTTTAAGTGGTAAAAGGGGTCATTATGTTCATGTAATGTGGTTTTAACATGATATTACCCCATTTTAAATTATGTACCACTCCTTAAAAGGGTAAAAATATCAAACTATAATGTATATCCAACTGACATTGTGCTTTATTTCCCTTTTAAGGCTTCAAAAGGTGGTTTTTGATTGATATGGCATATTAGAGGGAAATGATAAAGTTTTAAAAGCCATGATGGGTCCATACATGACTTCACTATCTATATGAGCACTTAGAATTCACTCTCCATTAGTCTCCAAAGCAAATGTGGTAGTTTCATGCTAAAAAAAGGTGTTTTCTCCTCAGTCCCTATACGTATACTTGTGAGGGTTTCTTATAGATACTCCCATAGGTGTATTTATACCCCCAAGTGAAAATAAAAGAGATATATTATTCCCAAATCCATAAATTTGTAGAAACCTATCCTATTTTCCATCACTCTCTTTGGGTAGCTTGTACAACATCTCAAGATTTCACTTTATATAGAGAGGAGAGACAAATTCATGACTTAAGATTTTATGGGGTGAAATTATGTCTCTTGACTATCTCATCCATGTCTTGTTTGTTCAAATTCATCACCTATGTTTTATAAACAAAGCCTAACAATCTAGCCACTCCCATGAGCCAATCTATTTGTGTAGGGGTTAAGGTTTGTAATGGTTTTAGTATATTATTCAATTATTTTGTAAAAATGTGTTTTTTTGTGTTCACATGGATCACCTTCATCACCCACACACCTATCCCACACGTGTGGGAGTTTCAAAAGCAAGCTAACTTGAATCTTTCTTTTCTTTGTAAAGTATGAGCTAAGTTCCTTGAAATTGTTGATTTTTGGTGTATTTAGATGAAAATATTGATGATGCTTGAAGTTATTTTTATCCCATTTCCCTCTTTCATGTCTTATTTTCTCCTTAGATCCATTGAACAATTCATATACATCCACAACCATCTACACAAGCCCTTATGAGGTCAAATCTATAGTCTTACTTTACTAATTATTATGAATAGGGCTTGAACTATGTATAAAGGTCTGAGTGCTTCCAAAAAGAATGGTTTTTTTCCACTTCATGTGGAATGACTTAAAAATATACATAATCTAGCCAATAAAGATGCATAAAGGAGATAATGTCATCAAAAATGAATTCTTACTTGGTTAAGAACTCCATCATGTCTTTTAAGAACTTAGACCAGAGGCAAGTTCTAATGGTGAAGGGTAGTTTGAGACAAGTAAGAAGACATTCAAGGTAATATAAGGATAGAAGGATTTAAGATATATACCAATGACATGAGAATGAAATAGAAACCCTCCATAGAGATCCAATGGTGTAAGATGGTAATGAATACCTATTTAAGAAGGGGATCTCATACACAACCAACCCTTAAGCCTACTATAGTAGGGGTCTAAGAAGAGGGCATCATCCTATAGCATCCAAAACAAGGATTAAATTACCTTATATCAATTGAAATATGGTACACCATCCAAATTATATGATCTAACCAAGGTATATATTATTAAGGAGAGATTCAATAGCCTAGTTAATGGGAAATGGTTAAAACTTAGTCTAAAGCTTCAACTATAGTAGTCATCATTACTGTCACCAAATCCAAGGTTTTCAAGGGGTCTAAAGTGATCTATATTGCTAAAAATGATTGATAATAGGATAATTCATTAAAAAAAAAGATATCAAGAAAAAAAATTGAATTCAATTATGAAGAAAAGGTTTGAGGGCATAGTAGCAGTCTCAGTTTACCTTATTAACAAAGATTAAAGGAAATTTTGGAAACTTTAAGGTAGACTAGTTTCTTGTTTCCAATCAACCTCATAATGGTGAAAAATGTTTCTTCAAGGTGGATATGAGTTTTAAAATAATTCAAAAATGTTTTAGGTCATCATGACACCTTGAGATTATAGTCCATGCCCCTCTTCTATCTGTATAGACATCTGACACAGTTAGTAGGCACCAAAAAGGAACATTATATGAGTGACAAAAGACATATTTTCAAAATATAAGCATGGATGAAGGAAATAAAGACTTGTGATGATCTAATAATGACCTAATTCTATATGGAAATCATAAATTGGCTTATAAAATTCACCTCAGATGACATAATTGGGCTCACAGTCTATACAACAGAGTTACAACTCTTTGGTGACTGGGTTTGAGAGCAAGGTCAAATTTTTGGTGTTAAGAAAGGGAGGTCAAGTAATAGCCTCAATTTAATATACAAGGTGGGGTCATCACCATTTCACCTCACACCTCCACCTCATCACTACCCTATATAAGCCCAATAATCATCTACAACCACCTTATTAGCTTAAGCTTAGCGAATGAAAAAATTGAGGGGAAAAGCATATTCTTGGGACTATAGAGCCTCGTAGGAAGATTTAGAGTGTTAATAATGTTAAAAGGTACCCAAAAAATCTATGATAAAGACCATGACTCCCCCAGTAAGGACCAACATAGAACATTAGTACTTATAATAGTACTATAAGGAAGCTACAATCAGTATGCCAATAGATAATAAGGTGAGTTTTAGTTTAGAGGAAGTTGGTAGAATTAGTAAGTTCACAAGAGGATTTCTCAAAACACCCACACTTCCCAATATATTCAATATATTCATGTGGAGGGAAGTGTAACCCCTATAGTTAAGAAGGTAAAAAAATAACACCTATAGATTATGAAGAAACAATGACTCAAGTAGGCCTAAATAAGACTGTTTAAGTCAACTAATAGGCCCACATATGAAATTGGACGTTAACTTATCATTATAAACCCTAATAAATATAATGATAAGTGTGTTAAGGACTAAAAATGAGGCAAAGTAAATGAGACACAACTCCTCATGGTTTCACGCCCATGACTGTGTCTGAACCTTAGGAGATTGTATGTATAGTATGAAGGGTCTGGGATGACTGAAAACCTAGTAGTAAAAATTAATATATCCTAGGAGATGAATGGAAACATTAATGTTTCATTAATTTTATAACTATTCATCACTATTCACTCCTACAACTTGACTGTGCATAAACCCTACATACATAACATGAAAAGGGGTATACCCTGCATCAGGCCTATGCATATCAAAGACTACACTTTGTTTGTGTAAAAATGATAATATTCATATAAATATACTTTATTTATAAGTGAAAACTTAAATATAACCACCTTAGAAGAGGAAAAGGAGAACCTACACAAGGATGAAGCCCACAAGCATACTCAAGCATCAAACTTGGGCCTTAAACATAAAGAGGCAAGATATGAAAAGAAAGTAAGTTGATATACTATCATCTATGAATAATGATGGTCCTTAAAAAATTATGTAAAAATATATACTTCTAAGTGTCTTATAATACAATGTCAAATAGGCCATCCTCAGATATTTCTTGCTCACACATAGTCTATAGGCTTCTAGACTAATAGTTTAGACAAAATGGCCACTTGAGGACCTTATAGGGAAAATCAGGTCTTGAAAATTGGAGAAAATGGTAATTATTACCCATTAAAGGCATAAATGATGTCAAATTAGTTGGATAAATAGTGGGAATACCCACTATATTGTCTCAGACTAAGGCATATTTGTCAAATCTATCTAACAAGGAAAAGGTGCATTCATACTATAGGGTGTTTGTAAAGTAGTTGATGACCTACAAAGAGTTTTGTCTCAATTAAGTATGATGTTAAAGGATTCAACAAACCCCTCCAAATTCCTAGTCATCTACCATGGTCAAGAACATTGGAAAAAGAGATGAAATAATCAGGCATCTAGGTCTACATAGAGACACTAGTGACATTTTAGGATCCCTTTGAGATATCGTGACCAATAAAATGGTCAATTAAATGTATATGAGGGTGTTTAAGACCAAAAATGAGGTGAAAAGTTCCATAAATTGATAAATTTGATCAGAATGCCTTCAGACCATGCTCAAACTAGTCAACTTACACATAAGTAGTTTGGAGTCCATCTTCACATGCTCACCCACTCAACCAAAACAACCTTCTAATCCAAATATCCTAAGGTAATTTAAGTCTCTTGATTCACTAAATATTCATGGAAATTTTATTTGAAATGAGGGGATAGGATTTATGAACTAATGTTAAGAAGTTTGGCTCTCAAAAATTGCCTGCAAACTACCCTTGGGTCACCTTCTAGTGTTCATATATTCATCCACCAATTGAATGGGAACCAAAACCATTCATGGGAGTTGAGGAGGTTATTACCCTTGATATTCATGTAATTTTTATCTATCTTGTATGTTTGTATCTCATGAATTATCCTCAAGACTCCTGACCACTCCTAAACCTCCCTAAAACTATAGGTAGACCTAGTTGTATAAAACTTGGTGTTTTGGTATCTTATCACCATATATTAACCTAAATAGATTATGTATGTTAAATTAAACTCAAATAATATTCCTCCCATGGTATTTTATTTTATTTAAAAGATATGGAAATGTCATAAATATGTACTTTTAAAGGGTTTTGAGAATAAATGAGGTTATAAAATTATTTAAGGATCTCCCAATGGTTGAAAGAGATATTTTGTGACTTGATTCAACTCATAAATTCATAAAATTACAAAATTTATAGCTTTAAATACCTCTACAACTTGTTTCCAAACTGCTAGTTTGTCAAACCTTGAAGAAAGTGAGCTAGTCTACTAGGAAGAGTGAGATTTCAAATTCCTAATGATGGTTTAAGAATATATCATGGTTGGAGGGGTTATTTAAGGTATATATATATATATATATATATATATATATATATATAATATTTTTATAATCTTAATGAATATATTTCATGGTATTCATACACCAATACTTAGGCAGTTAGGCCTAATTGGCCTATTTGGCCTATTTGGCCTACTTGGTCAACCAAAGGAGCTCAAGTTTGGCATAAAGGAGATGATGAGGGGAGTCAATACATGTTTAATTTAATGTAAATAATGATTTGGACTTGATATATACAATTTCAAGGCTTGTTTCACATACACAAGGACCAATAGGCTATTTAATGCTCCTTACGAGGCCTAATTACACCTGTATATGCTGCTAAGATACCAACTAGGCCTAATTTTTAAATTAATTTTTAAAAGGGTTTAATTTTTAATGCTCCTTACAACGATTGAAAGGATATTTTGAGAAATCTAAACCCTTTTAAAATATTAATTTAAGTTGACTCAACACCTTTCACTTCAATTTAAATGCCTAAGAGGCTAATTAAGGAGCATCACCACATGGAAAAAGAGAAAAAGGGTGGCTTGTAACTGATGTAACTATCATTTGGAATGGGTTTTCACCATTCATGACCTATTATACAAATTTATATTCCATAATCCCCTCTTATTATCTCCTTTTCTTCTATATATGTAAGGCTTTTGGCCTTATTTTGCATCCCTCAGGCTGTTATGAGGAAACTCTGCCAAGCTTTGTACTTGCAATCTTCTTGGATGAATGAATGAGAGATTTTGTAGTTGTTTCTTCATTTGTTCTTAGTTTTATGATTGTTTTGATATAAAATAGTGGTTAAATCTTCCCTTTATAGGTCTAATTCCCACCTAAATGCTAAGAGACCTTTCTTGTAGGTCATTCAGTATGTCTTGATGATTGATGTCTCAAGCTTGAAGTGAATTATTGAATGTAAGTGCCTTGAACCAAGCCTCATGCTCATTTACCTCTTGTTTAAATCAATAAAATTGACATATAGGTGAAACATTATTACTTTAAAGTCATTTAAGGTAGTATGTTAGTCCTTATCTAATCCATTAGTGTCATTTGAGTCCAAGTTGAGTGGATAACTAAGTTCATGGTGCATCACCACACTTTAGAATAGGATTTTAATTATACAACTCCTTAACCCTTTGCATCCCTATTAGATTAGGTCTTAGAATAAGAGATATAAATTTATAAAATAAGGGATCTAATGCCTTAAAATATAAAGGTTTTGCTTGATAATAGGTAACCCATAGCCTAAGGTCACTCTCATGTTAGACTAGGTTTGAGGTTTGGACATGAACTCTCCTCTCCTCAGTTTGGGTGTAACCTATAAACTCTAATAGTTCTAAAATTCTCAATATGACAAGATTTAATTTCTTTGAATCATGATTTGATAACGTGGAAATACACCTTAAAACCATCTTTGAGAGTTTCAAACACTACACTAGCAGAGTTGCAGTTAATAAGGTTACAATAAAGTCACAATAATTCTTCACTTTAGGGGTAAGAAATATTTCCATCCTTGGTTTCATTATTTCCCTTGTGATTGATGATGATGATAGAGGTACAATCTACTAAGAGGGTGGGGGGTAATTAATGGTAGCAAACAATCCAATTAAATTTCCAAACCTTTGCAAATACTTAAGTATTCAATACAATTATTCATGAAGCATACAAATCATTCATAGCATACAATAATGAACATAAATCAATATCACATAAACAACACAAGAACTACGTGGGAAACCCTCTTTTGGAATAAAATCCTCTCTGAATCCTAAAAACACTTGGACTACTATCTTATAAGATGATCACAAATAAGAGAATGATCAAGTCCTTATGATCAGGAACCTTCAGTTAAGTCTTTCTAACCTACAACCTCGATCAAGTCCTTCTAATCAAAGGTATTTAGTGAAAACCTATTTCATAAGGAACAACTACCCCTAAAGAAGATCAAGTCCTTAGACCTTCCTTGAGAAGAACACTTCCACATTATAACTAATGTCTTCTATACTTGATGATGAACCTCTTAATTATCTAAAAACTTCACAAACTCACTCTCTCAAACATGCCTCTCACATAGGCATGTCACAAACTCTTTTCTTCTTCACTCAAACTACTCTCATCTACACACTCAGACATCTTCGAATATCCACAAACTACAATGGCACTATCCTAATGTAGGAACATGACCTATAGGTCATACACATAGTCAACCAACTATTATTCTTATTAACTCCACCACTAGGAACACTACTTATCTTTCACTTCCAAAAACCACAACCATAAGCCTCTCACAAATCTCTCCCCCAATCTCTCACTTAAAAAGTCTATAAACAACACATTTAGTTTCACTATATATAGATCAATCATGAATTAACAAGATCAAAATGTTTCTTTATCAGCCACAAAACGTTCTTTCACCCTTAAGGAATCTCATATGGGTCATACTTAAGCATAATCCCCTTTCAAAATAGGCCTAAGTCACTTTTAGGTCCTATGGATCCCATTCACCTTTTTGATACATCTCTGAGCAAAACAAGAACACAAGACTACTTAAAAAATACATAGGTCCACTCCTTATGTCCCTTAGGACATCCTCAAATGATCATATACACCTTTACTCATATCTATGTATGATCAATTAACTAAAATAGAGACCTTATACATAAGAACGCCATTAACAAACATACATTTGACTTCTTAAGCATTGTTCATACTCAATAGATTGGTGACACCTCCAAAATACTCATAGAGCATCCCCATGGAGTCTGTAACACTCCCTAACATCCAGTTCACCATGAAACATAAAAACAACATATACATGAGCTCAAATACTCTTCTTAGGTCACTTATAGTCCATACACAAACACATAATCAACTTCAAACATTAATATCTTTGATTGTAGACACTTTTAGATATTCAAATTTGCTTCATTAGATGTGCCATGGATTCCTCTTCATTTTTGATTTTTACAGCACCAACAAATTTGAATTATATCAAAATATATGGATGAAATATAGAGATACAAATTTTCCCTATTTTAAATTCAAATATTTGAATTAAAATGTTCATAGTTAACCTTCAAACACAATATTTGAATCTTGTGTCTTCTCAGCTTAGATCAAATACGCATTATCAATCTCTTCTAATTTTTAATGCATAGGCACCAATTCTTAGATGTTAAACCTTAGTCCTGTTGACCTTATCTTATGTAATATTATAATGTTGAATCCATGTGTTACATAAATATTTTCCAATCAACAAGGTCTTTAATGATCAATGCTCACTGTTTGATCAATCTGTATAAATTCACGCTCACTATTAGATCCTTATCTTATAACTTTGTTTAGTTTTTAAACATTGTGCACCTGTCCTCATCTCACTACTTCCTATCTTCTTAGAGTAACATATACCATAGATATTTCTTGAACTTTAACATGTGAAAAAAATTCTACATATGGGGACCCTTTTAATATGCCTGAGTAACCATTTTTGGACCTTAATAACTTCTTTTGTGCTTTGAGACATGATCTCAAATTTGGACTAGATGATCTCCTCACATAAAAATATCTAGCCATATGACACACTAATTTTGAAACCTTTGTATGTATGATGTATAATTCCATTAAATATCCTTCTCAAAATCCTCTATCACAGATCCAACTATGTCAAAAAGCTACTTGGAAGGCCAACTTTGCCCCTACATAACTTTTTTTGTGCTTCAGTGCATGATCTCAAATTTGGTAGAAATCAACTAGGATCAAAAATAAACAAACCCATATGATAAATATATATTTACACCTTCACATTTTAAATAAATAACATCATCAAAATTATCACTCAACTCTTCTTGCCACATTGCAAAATTGGCTATGGAAAAACAAAGTCAAACTACTTGGGAGCCCAACTTTGCATAAACATATCTTTTGATGTGCTTCATGGCATGATTTGAAAATTATCAAAAATAAACTAGGTCCAAAGATAAACTAAACAATATGATCAAATTATATTTAAATGTCCACACATGCAAGATACTCCATCATCAAACTACTTACTTGGCTCTTTCTAGCCACATTGCAAATTTGGCTAAGTATGGGAAAATAATGAATTATGACTAAGAAGCTAACTTTGCACCCTCATATATTTGATCATGATTTGATGTGTGGCTTGATATATAGTGCATAAAAACTAGGTAATAATTTGACCATAACCATATGAACAACTTTTCTTGACTCATTCCCACGTGATAATGGTGATGTCGTCAAACTGCCTACTCAAAGTTTCTACCACTGGACCAAACTATCTAGATAAAAACTATAGATAATATGATGAATTAAAATTATGAATACAATCACTAAAAGCATATATAACATATTAGTGACCTATTTAACATGATATGACCACCATACTCATCTCTAAACATCTCTAATCATGCCAAAAACTAAAGATCAACCAAGCCAACATAAAGCATACTAGAACAAACACATTGTACACTTTTTCATTATTACTTGGGCTATAAAATCACCTCATCCACTCACTAGGAAACCTCTATGACATCACTAAAAATTATGCAATAATATCCCCCTTTGTCATTGATGTCATCAAGCATCATATATAGTAATATACAACTCACCTTCTCTCTCTTCAAGCACTCCCATAATAGGAACGTTCTCCCCCTTTGACACAATGAAAAAGTGGACACCAACTGATCTTGAGGACCTAAAAATACCAAAAATAGGAAAATAACATCTTAAAAATATGATACAAACTCCCCCTTACCTTGAGCCTACTTATGCTTGTCTTGACAACTTCTTCTTTATCCATGCCAACACTCTCTTCAAACAAGCACAATAACCGAAGAAGAAAGAACACACAAAAAACTAAAATCTAATGGAACATACTAGGAGACATTTTAGAGGGACTCCCCCTAATATTTATGATAATTTTCACCTTTTGAGCATCTTCAAATCTCCACACACCATTAGTAACCAACATGTAGTCATACCGGCCTTCTTTTTCAAGACACTTCCATGACCACCAATAGAGGATCATGACACTCACCAAATAGGAAACATGTAATAAAACATCTTGAGAACTCACCTTGAAACAAACATACCTTACTCTTTTGGATAAACTAAACAAAGAGCAAAACTTCAAGACTATGCTTGTCTAGACTCCTTATAGCCCAACCTAGAACTTATAGATCCCACAACTTTCTGTAGACACATCTTCATAACCTAAAACTTCATATCTAGATGACTCTCATATGCCCCTTTAATGACACCAATTTGAAACAACTAGATTATATTTTTAATTATACTTCCTTCACAAACCTACTACCTAATTAGGCTTACAATTTGATAAAAAAAATTGAATAACTTGAGAACCAAAAACCTTCAAAAATTTATATAGCTTTATTTGTCAACCCATTTGGCCCATTCAACATAATAAGAAACCTCATATCTCAACTCATAAGGTAGACCAATTTTTTAGTAGAGCCCAAAACCCTAGAATCTTAAAACAAACATAGTCAATACAACATCTTTAGTCAATGTCAACCTTTGAAACCTCTTTCACACTTGGAGATAATCATTACACACATTTGGACCAATATTTGAGCTTCCACACCATTAGGAACCTTGAATTCCTATAACCCATTTTAGGAACTACAAGCTCTTAAGCACAAATTGGGAAACCCGAGGGCTAACAAAAATCTCCAAATTGACTTCAACATACCTTCAGATCACAAAACCACCTAAATAAAGTTAGAATAAGGTTTTTATACCTTTATATGTATAAATATTACCTTGAAAAATCAAAAATCCTACTTTACCATCTAGGAACCTTCAATTTGACCTTATAAACTACTCCAACTAAAAAACACCATAGCAACACTTGATTCTCCACTTGAAATGAATATCTTAAGAAGAATAGATAGAGACACCCTTTATACCTCAATGCTCTAAAATAGATACAAATCCTCATATTCCTCTTCCTCCTTATTTAGATGATACTTATAGTTCTTATTTTTATTCTTCTTTGGATTTAGAGAAATAAATTCTTCAACTACTACAACATTCTCATTTCATTTTCTTCTATGATTGGATTATCAATACATGGAGATAACATATATTCATGGCATACCTCTTCAACTAAAAAATATTCCTTATAGCTTGGATCCTTATCACTAGGCACTTATTCACTTGGATCTATACATACCTCAGAACTAGCTTCAACCAATAGCTTGGTCTTCTCCTTGAGGTTAGTCTCTTCATTCTCAACATGAGTAGACAATGAGACCTCTTATGACTCTTTAACTTCTAAAGCATTATGTACCATATCAAGTAGATCACTTGGACCTACAAACTAATCATAATTCCTAATTAACACATTTGGTCTCCATGAGTTCACTTATCTTTTGTTTTGTACTCTAGAAGCCTAATAAAACCTTTTATGTCTTGTAGGTCTTTGCTTATAGAATATTTCAATATGACCTCTCTATTCACAATTTAAGCACACCATATTTTTTTTCAAAAAGTTATTTCTACCTTTCCAAATTTGGATAATATCTTACAATGTGTCCTAGTTTATAACAATTATAGAACTTAATATCTCTTTAAGGAAACTCAAATTGTATTAACTTGATTGGATAATTTTTTTCAAAGTGTCCCACATCATGAAAATTAAGACACTTAACTTTGCTTACACCTTTTGATTTATGACCCCCATATTAGTTCCAAGAAAATTCATTCTTAATAGGTCTTCTACATTCTCTAGCTCTATGTCCAAACCAATTACAAGTATAGTAGTAACCATTGAAATTTACATACATCATGGTATTTGGTTTTATAATCTATTTTATATTCATTCTCTTAGCACCTTCATTCCTTGTCTGATGATTTGTCTTCAAAAGCTAATTATCCTTATTCAAATTAGTCTTCATCTTATCTTGAGTTATAGTCTATGGTTATTTTTCATATCCAAGAATAGTCTTATCACTTACATGCTTTCGATAATTCAAAATATTGTATAGATCACTTGATCTCTTTTCAAATCTCATAAATGACATAACCTTACTAGATACCTTATCTAACTTATATTTTAATTACTCATTTTCAATTACACACCTTTCACATTCATCTTCTTTAGATTTTAATCTTGTAGATATGATTTCAAATTGACAATTGAGATGTTTGACCATATCTTCATGCTCCTTGGCATCTTCATCCATTCTTACCTCAAACACATTGAATAGTTCCTCAAATTCCTTGAGTTTATATTTCATCTTCTTATTGATCTTCTTTTCAATCTTTAGTTCTTCATGATCATTTATCAATGTAGTCTCATATACCACCTCATCTTCATCATCATTTAAATCACTCTAAGTAGACCCATTTTATTGTGAGAAGCTTCCTTCCTTAGCCATGAATAGAGCTTCATCTTCAACATAACCATCATCTTCATGATCATAATCTGAGTCACTAGCTTCACTCTTATATGATGAGCTACAATCTTCTTTGATGTAGAGACTCTTCTTGTCATTGAAGTACTTCTTATTGTTATCAAACATTATGAATACCTTTTTACTTTTTTAAAACTTGAAAGATATCTTGCCATCATCATGACCTTGATCATGCTCTTCATCATCATCCTTCTTATACTTATGAGGGCACTTATTATCAAAATGTCCTATCTCACCACAATTAAAGAATTTGAGTGGTAGATTACCTTTATACTTTCTTGAAACTTGGAATTTATTTTTTATCTTCATTTTAGTCTTGAAACTACTTCCTTATTTGGTGATATATCATCATTCTTCCTTATCTCATAGGTAGTAAGGGTGCCATGCAATTGATCCATATTTAACTAAGTAATGTCATGACTCTCTTATATAACAAATACCTTTAGATCAAACTTGGTGGATAGAGACTTGAATATATTTTGAACAATAATAGTTTATTCAAGTTTGTCTCTAAGACCTCTGATGATATTCACAATCTCATCAACTCTCCATAAAAAGGATGCCACAATATCTTCTTCATTCATTATGAGACTTTCAAATTGACTTCTATGAGTCTATAACTTTACCAACTTAACCTTTGAATCTCCTTCAAAAATAGTATTCAATTTATCCCATATTTCCTTGGTAAATGTGTAATAAATTAATTTGGTGAACTCAACTTATATAAGACCACAAGTGATGGAATTCATTTCCTTACAGTTGTTCTCAAATATATTTTTTCTACAACACTAGATGGAGGAATAGCAGGAGCAACATAACCATCTAAAATAGATTGGCATACATCAAACCCTAGGGACATTATGTATTTCTTCATCCTATAACTCAAAAAAAGCATAGTTGGATCCATCAAACATTAGTACTTGCTTAATAGAGATACCACCTTGCATATTCAGACTAGCCATTGTACCTTAGATCACCTTCAAGTTGTTAAACCTTTATCAAAGGACCATATTTGATAATAATTATTAGAGGTAAAATCCACTGAGAGGGGGGGGTGAATTATTGGTGGAAAATAATCCAATTCCATTTCTAAACCTTTGAAAATACTTAAGCATTCAATACAATCATTCATGAAGCATACATATCATTCATAGTAAAAATCAATGAACATAAAGCAAAATCACATACACAACACAAGAACTATGTGGGAAATCCTCTTGGGTAATAAAACCCACTCTTAAACCTATAAAAATATGGAATACTATCCTTTAATATGATTAAAAATGAGAGACTGATCAAGTCCTTTTGACCTATAACCTTGATCAAGTCCTTCTAATCAAAGGTATTTAGTGAAACCCTATTTCACAAAGAACAACTTCCCCTAAGGAGATCAAGTCCTTTAGAACCTTCTTGAGAAGAACACTTCCACCTTAAAATTGATGTCTACTACACTTGATGATGGACCTATTAATTATCTAACAATAACACAAACTCACTCTCTCAAATATGCATGTCACAAACTCTTTTCTTCTTCACTCAAATTACTCTCATCTACACATTCAAACCTCTTCACATATCCACAAACTACAAGAGCACTATCATGATGGTAGGAAAATGATCTATAGGTCATACACATAGTTAAGAAACTATTATGATTATTAACTCCAACAATAGGCACACTATCTATCCTTCACTTCCACAAACCACAACCATAAACCTCTCACAAATCTCTCCCCTAGTCTCTCACTTACAAAGTCTAGAAACCAACATATTTGGTTTCATTATATATAGAGAAATCATAAATTAACAAGATCAAACTATTTTCTTTTCAACCACAAAACATGCCTTCATCCTTAATTAATCTCATATGGGTCATACTTAAGCTCAATCCCCTTTCAAAATAGGCCTAAGCCACTTTTAGGTCCTATGGAGACCCATTCATCTTTATGAGACCTCTTTGAGAAAAACAAGAACCCAAGACCACTTAAAAAACACATAGGTCCAATCTTTATATCCCCTAAGACAAAATAAAATGATCATAAACACCTTTCTCACCTCTATATATGCTCAATTAACTCAAATAAAGACCTTATACACAAGAACACCATAAAAAAACATATAATTAACTTCTTAATCATTTTTCATACTCAAGATAGATTGGCCACACCTCTAAAATACTCATAGAGCATCCCCATGGAGTCTATAACACCCCCAAATATATAATTCACCATGAAACATCGAAACAACATCTCCATGAGTTCACATACTCTTCTTGGGTCACTTACAATCTATGCACAAACACATAGTCAACTTAAAACATTAATATCTTTGATTATACACACTTTCAAATATTTAAATTAGGTTCATTAGATGCACCATGGAGTCCTCTTCATATTTTATTTTTATAGCACCATAAAATTCAAATTTTATTGAAAGATATGGATAAAATATAGAGCTCTAGTTTTTCCCTATGTTAAATTCAAATATTTGAATTCAAATAGTCATAGTTAACCTTGGAACACAATGCTCAAATCTTGTCTCCTCTCAACTCAGATCGAATATGCACCATTGATCTTTTTTGATATTTAATGCATAGGTGTAAATAATTAGATGTTAAAACTTAGTAATATTGACCTTATCTCATGTAATATTATAATGTTGACTCCACATGCTCCATCAATCCTTACATATCAACAAGGTCTTTAACAATCAATGCTCACTATTCGATCAATTTGTATGAATACCCATTTTCCATTAGATCCTTATCATATACCTTTATTCAATCTTTAAACATCATGCACCTATCCTTGTCTTATTGTTTCCTCTCTTATTGGATAAATGCACACCATCAATCTTAATTTAACTTTAGAATGTGTATAAATGACTAAGTATGGGGACCCTTTCAATATGCTTGAGTAGCCAATTTTAGGCCTTAATAAATTCTTCTACACTATGATGCATGATATCAAATTTGGACCAGATGATCTCCTCACATAAGAGAATCCAACCATGTGATACACTTCTCTTGAAACCTTTACACATGTGAGATATAATGACATTAAAGATCCTTCTCAAAATATTCTATCATAGAGACAACTATGTAAAAAACCTGCCTAGAAGGCCAACTTTTCTCCTACAAAATTTTTATCTTACTTCAGTGCATGATCTCAAATTTGACACAAATAAACTAGGATCAGAACTAAATAAACCCATATGATTAGTTTCTCTTGACACCTTCACATGTACAACATATAACATCATAAAAATTCTCACTCGACTCTTCTTGCCATATTACAAAATAGGCTAAGTATGGAAAATCATAATTAAACTTCCTAGGAGCCCAACTTTGTAGAAGCATATATTTTGACATGCTTCATCACATGATTAAAAATTAGAAAAAATAAACTAGGTCCAAAACTAAACAAACCCATATGATCACCTTTTCTTGAAATGTCCACACGTGTGAGATATTCCATTATCAAACTACTTACTTGGCTCATTCTGGCCACATTATAAGTTTGGCTAAGTATGGGAAAATAATTAATTTTGATTGAGAAGCCAAATTTATACCCTCATATCTTTAATCATGCTTCAATGCATGACTTGAGATTTGGCACATAAAAACTAGGGACTAATGTGATCATAACCATATGACCAACTCCCCTTGACTCATTCTCATGTGGCAATGGTGATGTCATCAAAATACCTACTTAGATTTTCTACCATTAGACCAAACTATCTAGATGAAAACTATTGACAATTAGATGAATTACACTTATGCACATAAGCACTCAAATCATAGATAACATCTTAGGGACCTATTGCACATGCTCCAACCATCATACTCATCCCTAAACATATATAATCATGCCAAAACTAAATATCAATGAAGCCAACATAGATCACACTAGAATAAGCACATTACACACTTTGTCATTGTTATTTGGGCTATCAAATAAATTCATCCACTCAATAGGACACCTCCATGACATAACTAATAATTCTCTAATAGATGAAGTATGGATGGTTATGGGGTAGAATCATGTTGTCCATTCTATTATGATTAGGTTTTTAACCCTTTTCAACTCCATCATGACTTTTACCCATCTTATCTTGACCCTTATCAGCTCCATACTTACCCTTACCCATCCCATGATGATTTTTCCTATTGCCAAGACTATCAACCTTAATATGAGCCTCATCTAGCCTCTCTATATCATATTATCAAATTTATTAGTCATGGTAGTATCATGACATCATTTACATGCCTACTCATACCATAATATAGTCCATATTTGACCTTAATCAAACCTTATTAGATCATTAAAAACACATGATAAACATTGACACATTGAAATGATATGGACAAGAGATCCCAAAACATGTTATTAGGGGGGTTAAAACTTCAGTGCAATAGGCAAAGTAAAATTGGATGTCCTTCATTAGGGGAGGTTATTCTATAAATAATAGTGACATGATTGACATATATGGACTAATCTCTAAGATTAAGGAGAAATTGGTAACCCATGAAGGGCAAAAAACACACCAACACTAGCCTTCTACCCTCTCCTTCACCCCATGTCAATCTCATGCTAAGCTTTCCATTACACTTCAAAAGCCTCCATCAATTGAGTTTAAAATTCATCATGGCTCATCCAAACCCATCTCAACCTTCCCCTCATGGAGACCTATTCAAAAGAGAGTACAAGAGGAAAGAAGAGTAGATGCTAAAAAAACTAGTCATCATGACCAATTAAGAATTGAATTTGAATCATGTCTTGATAATAAAATTTATATTATATATAACCACTTGTACCAATCTATAGAATCTAAAAAATCAACACCACCCCATCTATAAACACCTTCCTTCATGCCCCAAACAATGATACACTCTATGCAAGAAAATCATAAGCCCAAGTTTCCATCTTGGAGTCAAGTGTTGCAGCCAAAAAATAAAGAGGAGAAATCAAGCAAATATAAGGTTACTCAATCCCAACCCCTCCCTCATCAATAATATAATTCCTTCCCCTCATGGAGATGCATCCAAATCAATATGTACAATAAGGAGGAAGTGGTTATTGTTGAAGACAAGAAGCTAGATTTAAAAAAATTGGTATGCATCTCATCTCTCTTAGAGTCATTCCAAGACTATCCTATGCCACTCCTTAAAGAGGTAATAAATAAACATCATGTTAAATCCATAGTTGATGACGATGAATTTTCATAGTTAGAATAGGATCTCATAATAGGGACACTACTTGGTAAAGAGGAACACTTTTTATTTTTCAAAAGTGTAGAAGATGACAAGTTGTAGGAACTGGATAAACCACATGAGGGAGATACTTCCATTAGAAATGATGAGAATGACCTCTAGGACCTTCTTGATGATATGGAAGTTTTTTTTCATCATGACAACCCTTAGACACTTACAAAAGAGGTAGAATAAACTTGCATAATAGTCAAGAAGATTAGAGATCAAAATAATATTAAAGTTTTACAAGGTCATCAAATGGTTACTGAGGATGATGGAGTTTTAGAGGATCATCCAAGTGATATATTTGAAATTATAGGAGTAGGTTACTACCTCATTCAAGTAGGTTATGAGATTGTCAAAGTTGGAGAAGATGAGTTCAAACAAGGGAAATGTATCTCTATAAAACATGTCATCTTAAAAGGTTGATCCATTAAAGAAAACTTATTTGAGATCCTCAAACGAGGTTACCAACATCTTATTCCTATTGAATTATTCCCTTTCCATAATGAGAAATGTGTAAACCTTGACAAGCATAAAAAATAGGGACTTGGTTGTTTAAAGTAGGTAGTCAGCTGGAGAAAGAGTTATTTGAGCCAAAAGGGAAGCCTGAAGAGATAAATCAAAAGTAGTAGGAGGTAAAATTTTAAGCACCCAATGATTATGTGTTCATTGGCCATCTATTTTCATATTATTGGAATTTGAGAGAATAATAGACAACTTGGTCAATAAAAGGACTACTCCACCAAGTTTCTCATGCACAGAGCTGCTTGCTTCATACCATTACACCTTGTGGGAAGAGAGTCCAAAGAAACTTTGCCTTTAATCTAGGAGGGAGAATATCTACTAAATTTATTTGTATATACTATTAATTTTAGTTTTTTGTATTCTTTCCAATAAGTGTGTTACACAATTTTATAGTTTATCTCCTTAATTCTATGTCTTGTTTGGTGTGTCTCTTAGAAGTAGGTGTTAGTTTGTTTCCTTTGTATGTCGTATGTGTATTATTTTGCTACAGTCCAAGAAGTGTCATAAGGTGTAAAGCAATTATTCAATCCATGTTTTTAGTCTTTTAAGTCATGTCATACTTGAGTCATCGGGTTCTCATGACCAACAAGTTGGTCATCCCTGGGAGTCACCAATTTTAACCCTTAGGTCAAAATGGTCAACCCTACATTAAAAAATTCAACTTATCATGGGTTTGTGAGACATTTTATGCTTTGATTTATCTTTCATGATTCCAATTTATCCCTTTTACCATCATTTAAGGTTTATTTGAAAATATTAAGGTAAAGGACTTTTGGAAAATTAATGTTATTTTAGGCCTTATGACCCTAGTTAAGTGAGTTCAAGGTTTTAAGTGGTAAAATGGGTTAGTGTGGTAATTTCATGTGGTTTAACATGCTATTATAACATTTTAAAGTCTTTACCACTCTTAAAAAGGGTAAAAATGTCAAACTATAACATACATCCCACTTGCATTGTCTTTTATTTCCCTTTTATGGCTTCAAAGGTGGTTTTTGAGTGATATGGTACATTGGAGGGAAATGAGAAAGTTTTAAAATCCATGATAGGTCTATACATGCCTTTAATAGTTGTAGTATCACTTTTCATTCACCCTCTATCAGTCTCCAAAGTAAATTGGGTAGTTTCAGGCCAAAAATAGGTGTTTTCTCCTCAGTTTGTACATGTATACTTGAAATGGTTTCTTCTAGATACTCCATTAGGTGTATTTATACCCCCAAGTGAAAATAAAAGAGTTATATGAGTTATATATCCATAATTTTACATAAACCTATTGCATTTTTTATTAGTCTCTTTGGGTAACTTGTAGAACATCTTAGGTTTTCACTTAATATAGAGAGGAGAGAGAAATTCATGACCTAAGATTTTGGGTGGTGAAATTATGTCTCTTTATTTTCTCATCCATTTTTTGTGTGTTCAAATCCATCTCTTTTGATTTATGAACAAATCCTAACAATTTGGCCACTCCCGTGAGCCCATCTATTTGTGTATGGGTTAAGGTTTGCAATGGTTTCAGTCTGCTATTCAATTTTTTTTGTAGACAGGTTTTTGTTTTGTGTTCATAAGGACCCCATGGACTGCCTTCATCAATAAAACACTTGTCCGACATATGTTATAATTTCAAAAGAAAACCAACTCCAAGCTTTCTTCTCTTTGCAAAGTATGAGCTAAGTTCCTTAAAATTATCAATTTTTGGTGTATTTAGATGAAAATCTTGATGATGCTTGAAGTTATTTATTATCCCATTGAAATATTTCATGTCTTATTTGATCCTTAGAGCCATAAAACCATTCATCTTCATCTACAACCATCTCCTTAAGCCCTTATGAGGTCAAATATGTAATCATTATACTAATTATAATGAATAGGGCTTGAACTATGTATAAAGGTTTGAGTGCTTCAAAAAGGGATGGTTTGTTTCTTCTTCATGTGGAAGGCCTTAAAATTCTACATAAAATAGCCATGAAGGAGTCCTAAAGGAGATATGGTTAGCAAAAAGGACTTCTTACCTGGTTAAGGACTCCATCAAGTCTCTTAAGAACTCAAACCAGAGGTAAGTTCTAATGGTGAAAGGTAGTTTGAGACAATTAAGAAGGAATTCAATATAATAAAATTATGGAAGGAATTGAAAGATACATCAATGACATGAGAATCAAATAGACACCTTCCATATATTTATAAATGTGTAAAATGGTAATGAATGCCTATTTGGTAAGGGGATCATCATATAAAATCCAAACCAAATCTTAATATCCCTTATCTTAGTTGGAATATGGTCCACCATCCAAATTATATGCTCTAACCAAATTATAGATGCTTAAGGAGAGATTAAATAGCCTAAATGATGGGAAATGGTTAAAACTAAGTCCAAAACTTCACCTATAGTAGTCATCACTGCTATCACCAAATCTAAGATGTTTCAAGGGGTCTAAAGAGATGTATATGGTTGAAACATGATGGACACTAGGATAATTCATTCACAAAACCAATATATCAAGAAACCCAATTTAATGTAGGCATAAAGAGCAAGTTTATAGGCCTAATAATAGTCTCAGTTTACCTTATTAGTAAAGATTAAGGTAATTTTGGAAACTTTAAGGTAAACTAGTTTCTTGTTTCCAATCAACCTCATAATGGTGAAAGATGCTTATTAAATTGGATATGAGTTTTCAAAGCAGTAAAATAGGTTTAGGTTATCATGACACCTTAAGATCATAGTCCATGGCCCTCCTTTATCTAAAGAAAGGTTTGACATAGTCAACATGTACCAAAAAAGGAACATTCTATGAGTGACAAAATATATATTTTTAAAATATAAACATTGATGAAGGAAAGAAAGACTTGATATGATCTAATTAGGACCTAATACCATATGTAAAATTGGCTTAGAACATTCACCTTAGATGACATAATTAGGGTCATGGTTTGTATAGTAGAAATACAACTCTTTGGTGCTGGGTTTGAGAGTAACACCAAATTTTTGGTGTTAATAAAGGGAGGGAAAGGAATAGCCTCAATTTGATATCCAAGGTGGGTTAATCACCATTTCACCTCACACCTCCACCTCATCACTACCCTATACAAGCCCAACAAGCACCTACAACCACTTTATTGGATTGGTCTTAGAAAATGAAAAAATTGAGTAGAAAATCATGTTCTTGGTATTGTAGAGTCTCTCAGGAAGATTCAAAGTGTTAATAATATTCAAAGGGACCCAATAGATACATGATAAATATGTTGGTTTCCCTACTAAGGACCAACACAAAACATTAATACCTACAATAGTATTATATGGAAGTTACAATCAGTATGCCAATAGATAATAAGGTGAGTTTTAGTTTAGAGGTAGTTGGTGGAATGAAAAAGTTCACAAGAGGATTATTCAAAAAACCCCCACTTCCCAAGAGCTCCAAGATACTCATGTGTAGGGAGTTTTAACCCCTACAATCAAAAAGGTAGAAAAACAACACCTACAGACTATGAAGAAATGATGACTCAAGTAGGACTAAATAGGCCTATGTAAGTCAACCAATGGGATTAAATATGATAATGGAGGTTAATTTTGCATTATAAAACCTAATATATATCATGAGAAGTCTTTTAATGGATAAAAATTAGGTAAAGTCTTTGAGACATAGCTCCTCATGGTTTCACATCCATGACTATGTCTGAACCCTAGGAGATTGTATGTATAGCATGCAGGGTTTGGAATGATTAAATACATATTAGTGAGAAGTAATATATTATATGATATGAATGGAAACATGAAGTTTTAATTAAGGTTATAATATATGTTCATTACTTTTCACTCCTACAACTTGACTATGTATAAACCCTTCATATGTAACATGAAAAAGGGTATACCTAGTAGTAGGCCTGTACATATCAAAGGACACATTTTGTTTATATAAAAAGGGTAATATTCATACAAATTTTATTTATTGATAATTAAAAACTTAAAGATAACCACCTCAAAAGAGGAAAAGGAGAACCTACATAGGGATGAAGCCCACATGCATACCCAAACATAGGTAGACTTGGGCCTTAAACATAAAGAAAAGATATGTACAGAAAATAATTTGATATACTATCACCTAGGAATAATTATTTTCCTTATAAAATGATGGACACATACATAATTCCAAGTGCGTCAGGAGACAATGTCAAATAGGCCATCCTTAGATATTTATTGCTCACACACAGTCTATAGGCTTTTAGACTGATAGTTTGGACAAAATGGCTTCTTGAGTACCTTATAGTCACAATTATGTCTTGATAATTGTAATAATGAACCATTAAAGGCATAAATGATGTCACTTTTACTAGATAAATAGTGTTAATACCCATTATTTTGTCTTAGACCAAGGCACGTTTATCAAATCTATCTAGCAAGGAAAATGCACATTCATAATATAGGGTGTCTATAGAGTAGTTAAGGACCTAAATAGATATTTTTATAAATTAATGATAATTTTAAAGGATTAAAAAACCCCCTCAAAAGGCCTAGTTAGCTTCCATGATCAATAACCTTAGACAAAGAAATGATACAGTTAGGCATCTAAGCGTACATAGAGACATTAGTGACATTTTAGGACCTATTTAAGCTATTTTGACCAATCCAATGGTTAATGAAATGTGTATGAGGGTGTTTAAGACCCAAAACTTAGGTTATAAGTGCCAAAATGTGGTAAATTTGATTATAATTCCTTCAGACCATGCTTGAACTAGTCAATTTGTACACAGATAGTTTGGAACCCATCTTCACATGCTCACCCACTCTACCACAAGAAACCTCTGATCCAAACATCATATGGGAATTTAATTATCCCTATGAATTAAAAATTCATGGAAATTTTATTATAAATTATGGGCTAGGATTTTTGAATGAACGTTAAGAAATTTGACACTCAAAAATGGATTGCAAACTATCCTAAGGCCACCTTCTAGTGTTCATATATTCATTCACCCTTTTCATGGGAGACCATACCATTAATAGGAGTTGAGGAGGTCAATTATATTAATATTAATTCTATTTTTACTATCTTGGATGTCTTTACTTCATGAACTATCCTTAAGACCCCTAACCACTCCTAAACCTCCTTAAAATCCTAGGCAGACCTAGTTGTAGAAAACTTGGTGTTTTGGTATATTATCATCCTATATTTACCTTGAGAGTTGATTGATGTTAAATTAAACTCAGATATTATTCCTCCCATGGTACCTAATTATATGTACATGGTATAAAAATGTCATAAATACGTACTTCTATAGGATTTTAAGTATGAATGAGCTTGAAAAATTATTTTAGTAACTCCCAATGGTTGAAAGAGATATTGTGGGACTTTATTAAACTCATAAAGTCATAAAATACCAAATTATATCTGTATATGGCTCTAAAACTTTTTTACAAACTTCCAGTCTACCAATCGTTGAATAAATTTAGCTAGTCTACTAAGAAGAGTGAGATTTCAAATTCCTAATGATGGTTTAAGCATATATCATGGATGGAGGGGTTATTTTAGGTGTGTGTGTGTGTGTGTGTGTGTGTGTGTGTGTGTGTGTGTGTGTGTGTGTGTGTGTGTGTGTGTGTGTGTGTGTGTGTGTGTGTGTGTGTGTGTGTGTGTGTGTGTGTGTGTGTGTGTGTGTGTGTGTGTGTGTGTGTATTTCTCATATGTTTTTAAGTTTATTATAGGTATTTAATGGTATTCATGCACCAATACGTAGGCAATTATACCTAATTGGCCTATTTGGCCTACTTGGTCAACCAAAGGAGTTCAAGTTTGTTGTAGAAGAGATTATGAGGGGAGTAAATACATGTGTAATTTCATGTAACTAATGTTTTTTAATGGATAGAGACACTTTCAAGTTCATAAAAAAAATGGAGATAGTTTCAAGGCTTGGTCCACATGCACAAGGACTATTAGGTTGTTCAACGCTCCTTGGAAGGCCTAATTACACCCATATATGCTACATAAATAGCATTGGGAAGAGTGAAAGTATATTTTGAGAAAGGTAAACCCTTTTATAAATTAATATAATATGAACTCAACAACTTCCACTTCATTTTCAATACTTAAGGGTTTAATAAAGGAGCATCAACACATGGAGAAAGAGAAAAGGGGCCACTTATAACTAATGTAACTATCATTTAGAGTGGGTTTTGGCCATTCATGACCTTTTATCCACCTTTATCCACCACATTACCATCTTATTATCTCATTTTATTCTATATATTAAATTTTTTTGGCCTTATTTTGCATCCCTTAGGCTGGTATGAGGAAACTCTACCAAGCTTTATACTTGTAGACCTCTTGGATGATTTAATGAGAAATTTTTTAGTTATTTATTCATCATTACTTAGTGTTTTTTTCTTGTTTTTATATGTAATAGTGGTTAAATATTACCTTTATAGGTCCTAGTCCCACCTAAGTGTTAATAAACCTTCTTTGTAGGTCATCCAATGTGTCTTAATGATTGATGTCTCAAGCTTGAAATGAATTCCTGACTATAAGTACCTTAAACGACTCCTTACCCTCATTTCACTCTTTCTCAAATCAATAAAATTGACCTCTATGTGAAACATTATTTTTTGGAAGTCATCGAAGACAATATGTTAGTCCTTGTCTAGTCCATTAGTGTCATTTAAGTCTAAGTTGAGTGGATAACTGAGTTCATGATACATCACCACACTTTAGATTAGGGTTTCACTTTTGTAACTCCTTGACCCTTTTCATCCCTAATATATTAGGTATTATAATAATAGATTCAAATTGAGAAATCAATGGAGCTATCCCATTAAAATCTAGAGGTTTATCCTGATAATAGGTGACCGATAGCCTAAGGCCACTCCCATATTGGACTAGGTTTGAGGTTTAGACATGAACACTCCTCTCCTCAGCTTGGGTGCATCCTAGAAACTCTAATAGTATCTCCAATGGAATGCATAGTGGAATGAAAGGTATAAATGAAAATAGAATAGTCAAAACCCAATTTAAAAAGGATTAAAAGAATTAGTTGTTCATCTTTTTTTATCTATGCTACATAGTTTCAATTGTAGATTGATTTTTGTGAAGAAGTCCTATATAGTTTCAAAATTTTCTAGAATAAAATTGATGATTTCATTCTCTATATCATGACCCATCATAACATCCTACTTCCCAAAGTTTTTTTATGTTATGGTCCCAGCATAATTAAGAGTAGTTGTAGATTTAATCTGAAGATTAAGTTGGGAGACATTGACAGGCAAAATAAACCATAGGCTTCAACACATTTTTTAAAGCACATCACCTTCTATACATAGATTTTTGGTTCTATTTAGGTACCCATATTAATAAAATGTAAACCTTTACTCATAAAGATGATTTTTACCTTGGTTTTCTACTTGAGATAGTTGAATATTGTAAGAAGAAGAACCATATTCTAATTCATGTGTAAAAATGAGGTATGTGTAGAACTGATACCATGAAAGAGATAAGTACATGTAACCCCCATAAAGTTAAAAAGGTTAAATTTTATAATTCTTGAGAATATCACCAATGTGTAGATCTCAAAAAAGTTCACACTTTAAAAATAGTGCCAAAAAAGTATCTCCTTGCTAAAAATTAGGTAAGTTTGAAGTTATTTTCTACATTCTAAAACAAATTAGGATTTCAAAATACTTGGACAAAATTTTCAAGAAAATGTTAAGAACCTTTTTATTGGTTATTACCAAGTTATAAAATTACATATAAACAAGGGCTAAGACCTAGGATGAGTACCCCCTCCCCCTTGATGATGTTACTTTACCCTCCTATGTTAATGGGGGAGTAGTGCCACTCTTGAATTTGCCTAAAAACCCAAATGAATAGTATCACAAGTGTGATAATTAAATTTTAGGTCTACACACACATAATGTTAGAATATGGATAGGTAGAATAAAGACTGACAGAAGTAGGGAATCAAGATCAGGTGACCTAGAAGCAGGGGTGTTGGGATTAGGTCAACCAAAAGTAGGGGTGTTAGAGTTAGGCCATCTAAAATAACTCTGTCAAAATCAAGTCCATTAGAAATAGGTCTATGAGAATTAGGTCCATTATAAATAGGGAACATCATATTATTTTTTATTATTCCAAATGTGTCTAGTAGTTTTTGGAGCTTTGAAGGTTTTTGGTAGGTGTCAAGATGCCAAAGGTTTCTCATAAGTACCAAGATGCTAAGAGTTTCTATAAAGTGCTATAATGTTGAGTGTTTTTAGTAATTTACAGGATTAATGGTGAGTTTAACACATTATAAATGGATGCACATAAAATAGATGGTATAAAAGTGATCAAGTTTGGTAAGGGGAAATGGACTCAACTCTAATAGGTGATGAAAACATTGGTGAGTCTAACAGGGGTGAGAAGGGATACAAGTTCCATTGAGGGGATTTGCAAGGTTGTTGCCTTTAGATCCAATATTAAAATCAAAACCACAAAACATGCACAAAGTTTCTCAAAAAACCTATAAAAACCTAAAATAAGTTTTTCCTTCTAGTCCTTCATCATATGAATTTGCATATAGTCCTAGAAAATGCCTCTAAACTATGAAAACAAATGAAATCAACTGTCACAAAGCCAGGTCATGTTTACAATCATCTTTATGGTTTTGACACCTTCTAAATTCAATGTTGATGGCCATTTTTAGTGATAACCACTTGATAAGATATGACCTATAAAAATGCATTTTCCCTTATTCTTTTTTCTAAATCTGGATCAACCAAGGACCCTAGAAGAAGAGAAAAATTTGAGAAATGGTGAATCTACACTATACAAGGTCAAATAATTTCAAATATATGTCATGTAAGTTAGAAAATCAATATTTCACAAAAAAGATATGGAATTTAGATATTATAATCATGTTGATACCATGTTAGAGTGGGCCACAATTGAGGATTGGGACTAGATAGACATGAACACACATATCACTGAAAAATGCAAATATAAATATGTAGAAGAGATAGTTTGTTGTAGAAGTGAAATATAATAGGAGTAAAAAGAAGTTGTATAATCATTTATTATCCAAATATATTTAGTAAAGGTACATTATATAGAGAATAAAAAAGAAACTCAAAATTAGAAAATAGGTTAAACCATATTTTCCTAATGACCTAATATGACACCTAAATAAGTTAAACAAGTGTAGGAAAAACATATGATATTATTAAAAACCTACACTAAAAATATTCAAACAATAGACTTCTATAGGTTATTTTAGTTTATTAGTTTGAGGTAAAACATCATTAAACATAAAAGGTGGGAAAGGTGAGCCATAATCATGTGAAGTACAATATAGTTGGGCAATGTGAAATGTGTCTGTATCATCAATTTATTCTCATAGTCCACATGGTGTGAAACTAATGTTGGAAAATTGTGCATTTATTTAATTAGGTTCTATAAAATCTTTTATATCATTATCTTGATATTAATTTTCATCATTTTTTTACTTAACTACCAATAATATATGTGTGTGATATTTCTATTAAAATAGGTTGCTAAGGACCTATGATTTTCTCTTGGTTTATGTTGAGATGTGACATGACAAATTATATAGGCTTCGCATGCTTATAATAATGAAAATGAGTGTTTTTTATAGGCATGGTGTATGTAAATCCTTCATGAGTAAACTTTATACATCTATGTAATGTGGAGGTTATAACATTAATAGTGTGTATTCATGGCATTTATATTAGAATATTGTAATTGACATCATTATAAATGATTTTAAACTTTTTGGTAGAGTCTTAGGTAAAATAATTATGTTTAGGAAAATTTATCCTATGGGACTTCTTGTCTGATTATTAAATTTTTTAATGATTGTGTTAGAAGGTGATAAATATTTATGATCAATAACTATTACTTCTAGAAAGGCTACATGAAAAAAATTTAATCCCACACCATTGTCTACAATAGCCCTCTTGATTCCTTATCGATTGATACTATTTTGAATGTATAAAATAATATTATTTATATAGTGTATTTAGGAGATAGGTCCTCAAAATAAAAAGTGATAAGATGTTCACTATTTTCAATTTTTTGACTAAAGTTGTGAAATAGGTAGGGTCAATATTGGTTGGTAGGGTAGTATATGTATGCAAAGGGAAATGCAATTGATATATAAATCAATCCTAGCTCAAAGAATATAAATCCTACTTACACTTATAATTGTTGATACATTATATATTCAAGGTCATGACCAATATGGATCTACTAGATCTAACTAAGGGATCTATTACCATAATAATATTGTTAGGGAGGGTTCTAAAGCTTCCAAATGAATAAAATTATGCAATAACCCTAACTAGGTCCTATGTTTTCATATTAACTAAGTATAATGAAAAATAAATCAAAATATAATCTAGTGCTCACCAAATCTTGTGGCACAAATTAAGGGTAATAAACATAAAAATTAAACATACATAGAAGATATATAGTCATTTCAATGTATATAAAATATTAATGCATGAGAGAGAAGTAAAAATTATAATATATCTACTATTACAAAGGAGGAAGAAAGTTAGGAATGCATACTTTTGAAGACAAACCCATTGAGCCTCACTCTCTCCCTGCACCAAGGTGATTTGCAAGAAGCTTTTGTGGTATGTAAGAATAACACTTATAAATCAGTTCTAGATACATAACCTATCCATGCATCTAAAAGCTTCTCCATAAGATAAGATTCATATCTCCAAATAAAGTATTGAAACCCTAAGCTATTCTCATCAAGTATAATGGTAGATAAGTAGATGTGAAATATATTATTATTTTTCTTCTCTTTTATTAGTAAATTATGAAATGAATGTGTGTGTGTGTGTGTGTGTGTGTGTGTGTGTGTGTGTGTGTGGATATAACCCTAAAAATTTATGAAAGTTTATCTAAGAAGGTTGATCCAATCAAATCCATATAATTATTAATTAAAAAAATTAGGTCTTGATCTAGGTTGACTAGGGGATGACCTAGACCCTAAATGAGTTTTATCAATTAGAGTATAGAGTCGATGGGGCTGATAGTGTATTATAAACTATCAAAGAGTATTTTATGCTAATTAATCACTAATTAAGGTATAAAATGACTAAAATAAGGTTCAAAATAGGATGCAAAGCTTAGGGGAATGCTTTTAGGATATGATTAGATTTATAATAAATAGTGGTAAAGGGATAACAATTTTGTGAACTACCAATCATCTACCCATCCCTTTCTTAGTGCACCTCTTAAGGTGTGCACTTAAAGAGATTAATACTTGAAAGGTTATTGTAAGAGATAAATAATTAGTAATTGACAATGTTTAAAAATATTATATGTATACATATGCCCCACTTCAATCTCATCATGTGTCATGTAGGTACAACATGAGATGGTGCTTCAGGAAAATAACATAGCAACACACAAAACTAGAGTTAAATTAATTATAGTAAGGTTTAAATAAGATAAATGAAATGAAATAATTGAAAAACACATACCTTTACTTACCTTAGTGTTGTATATAAATAAGGAGATTCAAGAAATGTGAAGGTGTCCAATGTCGAGAACATTAGGTGAACTTGTAGAAATTAGCAAAAAAGAGAAAAAAATTGAATTTTTTGTAATATATACATGTAATAGGTGAAAATATTTTCTATGATGTCAAGATTATACAAAATTTATGATTTAGAAAAAGATTAGGTAGAAATAAATATATGATCAAAAGATAGAATCTAGCAGTAAATATTTGAAAGTTAAATAATTTTGAATAGTAAAGATAAATATCATGAAAAAGAATTCATTTGTTATTTTTACTAGTATAAGAAAATAAAGCTCTAAAAGACTCAAATTGAGACCATATATGCATCATGTTAAGGAGACAACAACTGAGATGGGGGATGCATAGCAGCTGCACTGAGTATAACACAGGTAAGCAATTATGAATTTCAAAATTTTGAATATTTTTATTTAAAATTGAGCTAAATATAGAAAACTGACAAGTATATAAAATATAGGCACTAAAATGAACCCTAAATTTAGTAAATTAGGGGTTAAAAAAGGTTATATTTAGGAATAATTTAGACCAATAAATTCCTAAGGCATTTATGGTAAATGGTCAACAAGTCATTATTGTGGAAGAACATAGTTGACCTAGTCAAGTTAGTCTATAAGACCAGCCAAAAGTATAGGGCTAACTACATAATAGTGGGTTATTTTATTACTCTAAAGGGTGGTTGACTAAGTATAAGTGGGCCAAATTATTTGGTAGGGAGGATAGGGCCAATTTCATACTAGAGGGCTGATCTAGTTGGTTGAAGAAAGCTGATATAGTTTGAAAAAAAGAGGTTGACTATTTATTATAGGGCTGATTTAGTATGTTGAATAAAAAATATGGCTAATTTATTATTGAATGGGTAGATCTATTTAGAAATGAAAATGCATGATTTAGTATCATACATAAATAATAGGGCTGATTTAATATTGAATAGGTTGATTTTATAGGGAATTTAGAGACATGAGAAACTAAATCAAACCAATTAATTTAAGTAGTTAATTTTTGAATTTTTTAGAATTATTTCAATTATTTATGACATGGATATATGATACATCCTTTATTGTTTGATTATTTATAAAAAAAACTATAGGTATTGGCACCTAATATATGTGGCATGGCTTCCAAATATACTATATCAATTGACTGACGTGGATAGAGCATGACTAGTTGCACTAGGCTTTAGAGGCATCATGGAAATGATTCAAATCCTTCTTATTGTTGATTTGGTTGTCATGTTCCTTGGAGCATGGGAATGATTGACCAAAAAAAATTATGGGTGGTGGATGGGGATACCATTGAGATGGGTATCACACTAGAGGATGTCCATGCATTTCTTGGACTACCGATAGGAGGGACATTGATAATCACTAACACGCTAGAGGATTTAGAAGAGAGATAAACATCAACCTAGTGGGTTATGTGATTAGATAGCATATACCTTATATTAAGGTAAAGTTTTTAATGTTTATATTTTAAACATTATATAAATTTGAAATGCCATGATAGGACTTATGATAGCATAGGTATTATGTCACAAGTCAGATGGTAAGGTACCATTATACATGATATCCTTATGTCATTCCATCTTGGATTAGGGACCATTATTATTTTAGGGATATAATCTGTGTAAATTCATGCATGATATGTATGGGATATTAATTAAAGGGTATAAGACCATAGGACTTATCATTTTATTGAGTGATAGGATATATGAAATGTTCCCTATGTATCAGCTTGTTGGGTTGCCCCATGTGGTCGATGATAGGTTACCTTGGGTTTTGAGATGGAGATAAGACCATATATTTTAGGTCATTCTATACATGATAACATTACATACTATCATATGAGGGGAGATTATATGGCATCCCTACATGTACATCATTACTATATGGCCTAGTTTGTCTACAATTACTATAGGGTTAGCATAGATGTAGATCACAAGACACTGCACCTCATGGGTAGATCCACATATGATGGCACACTTACTAGGATATTTCAAACTCCCACACCTAGTAGCCCATATAGTAGTGGATAATTATTGGGAATGACATGCTAGAGATATGAGGGGGAGAGGAAGAGTAATAGTGGAGATACCTATGATCAAGTTATGACATGTTAGACCATAAACTAGTGAGTATGAAAGCAGGTGGTAGTGAGTGGAGAGGCCATGTACATGGATGTAGGAGCATAAGAGGCACCATAATAGTAACAAAAATGACCACCATGTCCACACCATAAATAGGGGCACCATCGATGAGAGTAGGATCAACTGAGGGCTATAGCATAGGAGGACCCATCAACTACTCTAGGACATAGTTTTTCTATAGAGGCACCTCTGAGAAGAGGATCATGGTGTGATCTATTGGTGAATCTTAGCTTTACACTAGTATAGAGGTAACTAATGATAGAGGCATTTGAAAGATGAGTAGATGGAAAGATAGTGTTTGATGATCAAATAGATGGAGAGATTGTGGTTGATGATACCAACACTAGTGAGAAATGTTTTAATTTTGATTTAAGTTTTTGATATAAGATATTAGTTACATTTTGATTATGGTAGATATATGGTTTTGAGATATATGTAGGATATGACACCTATTAGTTTTTGGTTTTATAGATCTATAAATGGAGGAGGTGAGATGGGGAACCCCAATTATGGTTATACATCATGATATTTTGGATGGGATGATAGCTCCATATGACCTCACCACTTTGGATGTTCTTCTGGCACCATCTACCCAAGCCCGTCAGTCTAGTTTAAGTTGGTGGGTGAGGCCACAAGGTAGTGTAAAGTATGTAGGTATGGTTTACATCCATCAATAGGGGTGGGAGAGGAAAATTAATAGGCTTGATAGGCTTTGGCATAGGAGAGAGTGTCACACATGGTTACCAATATATATCTTGGATAATTGCATGCCTAGGTTTTATGTTTGAGATCCCATATTTCCTCATTACAACATACCATTTAGAGGGGATAATCCTAGGCATCTATGGGTAGTGTGGTTAGGCCATAAAATAAGCATGATGGAGCCCACCCTTAGTGCTATAGATATTTTATATCTTATCTTTTATAAAACACATGATATATATATATATATATATATATATATATATAGAGAGAGAGAGAGATATTTTGACATTTGTATTTGATCTCATGAGTTGTACTTGGTTGTGGGTGTTGATGTATGGATATATTTATTTCTAGCACATGTATTTAGATTTTGTTGTATATGTTATGGTAAATATATGTTGAGTGACTTCTTTTGTACCATTATGTGATACATGTGCATGGTTAAAAATAAAAATGAAATAAAGACTTGGAAAAGTGTAAGTAATAAAAAAAAAGTACTATATAATATATCATGATGTGAATTATGTAATAACAAAAGATGACTAAATATAATAAACCAAAAAATGGTAAAAAGGATAAAAAAAATATTTCAAAAACATGTAAAATATTTGTACCAAGTTAAAACAAGTAAAATCAAACTATATCATGTTAGGAAGTATGAAAATAATGTAATAAAATGGAAGGCACATGAAAACCAAATAATATAAAAATAAAACAATTAAGTCAATCAATCATAGTAAATCACATTGGGAATTAAAAAAGAGAAATAAAATTGGAAAAATGAACTTAAATTGATCACACTAATTCAAGATGAGAAGTATGAAAATTTTAATAAAATGTTGTAAGCATACATGCAATCAAAAAATAAGATAAAATTAAATATCTATGAATTAAGCATAAAACATACTATATCAAGATTGGAAGCATGTCAGTGACATGTAACTCTTAATCAACCACTATTTATCTCAAATTTGATACATATAATTTCATTGTGACTTGGGTATTTAAATATTTTATGAGGAAGTCCTAGTTTTATCACCGTATTACACTGAAACTCATAAAGGAAACACCAATGAGGTGGAAAAAACTGTGAAAAATGTTTGAAGATGATGTTTTTAATGTGGTAATTTTTTAGGAAGGTCTGGTCATATCCATGGTCTTACAATGCAACTCAAAAATGAAATTTTGAGGGGAATGATAAATTAACAAAATAATATTTATCAAGGGGAAATATTAGTATTGTTTTAAATGAATGATGTAATTTAAATATCACAATGTAGGCATCTATGATAATACCATAGGAAACATGAGGCACATTAAGTACATAAAAAAAACACTAAGTGGCTAGTGACCATCAAAATACAAAGGATACTTATTCACAATAAGCACAAAGATGTATTGGAAAATAAGTGAGATACTAAGATTGACCTCATGTTGGTTGTATGAAAAATAAACTTAAAAATTACCTACCTTCCCACAACATGTTCCCCATTCCTTAGGACCTCTTACAGAGTCATCTGTCTATTGTGAAGATTGGGTACTTGTGTGAGAAACTAGTTAGCACTAAAAGATTTTTTCATTCTCCTTTTCCAATATACCAGCCTAACACACACTAATGGACCTTGATTCTATCATGAGGCTAATTATGTATTTTGATCTTTGATTATAAAAAGATATGTACTATGAATCATGTCTTTGAGTGTGATTTGACCTTTGAAATTTGAATGTTACTTTTTTGTATCATTGCCTTTTGTTTAGATAATATGGATTTTAAAATTTTATGGCTTTTAATATTCTTCCTCCATATGAATTTAGAATAACCAACATGAGCGATAAAAGTGATACACACAAATGAGATTTAGACTTTGGATAGATTAAACTAAGTATCCAGAGACATGAAACACTTAGGCTTGCCTATGAACCAATATATTATCTCAAGTTTCAACCATGTGTATGCTTAGTTTATGAAAGGAAATAAGGTAAAAAAAGGAGATCCAAAGTGAATGGGTAAGATAGAATGATAATGAGATGACTTGTTTGATAATTGATCATATGTTAAAGAAGGCTTACTAAGGGGAACAAGGTTTGTATAACCAAGTCACAATTATCCATGTTGTTGAGATAAGGTAGCAAACAATCATGAAAAAAGATAAATACATACATATAAATAAATGAAATCCTAAATATAATCATGTGAAAATAACCCATAATAAAAAATGAAATAAAATGAAACCATATACAACACATAATGCAAAATATAAAGATCCATGTAAGATAGATAAGGGAAGAAAAATTTGACACAGTTAAATGATATAAAATAGAAATAGAATTTGATCACAAATCCAATCTAAAATCATAAATGAGAGTGAAATAACATGTTATGTTCAAAAATACTGGTAAATCTATCCACAAATATTATCTTTAACATCTAATATATCTCTATAAAGTTTAACCCTAACTGTAGCAAGAATATAATAAATCCTCTAGGAAATCTTTGAAAATACCTCTCATTTAATATCCTCTACAAAAATGTAGGTATAGTAGAAGGATCATACTCATGAGTGCCCTCATTCATAAAATACTCAATAAGGGGAATAGATGTTGGACTAGGAATGGTAGGTGTAGGATGAGGAGTGGGCACCATCAATGGAGAGGGGACCAAAGGTGGGGGAGAAGATGTAAGTGGCATAAGAGACAAAGGTGAAGAAGGAACCATAGGTGGATTGAGAGCCACAAGTGAAGTGGGAGCCACAGGTAAAGAAGGAGGAGCCTTAATATGTGGATGACCTATAATAGGTAGAATAATAGGTGGAAGAATGGTAATAAGGTGATCATGACGATACTTCTAGAGGATGCGACAATGATCAATGTAATGGGTACCACATTGGTGTCAAAGATACTATACCTCTCCATATTTTAGAATATACTTAGTTAACAACTTGGGAAGAGTTATAACCTAATATTTAAGCTAAGTAAGGGTATGATGTAATGTGTCAATATATTTTTGAAGATTTGGACAATTATGGAGGAGTAATTATCTATGCCATGGAAGCAACAAATATGTTTGTCAAAATATTTTGTGGGTCTACTAATGAAAGGAATATAATAAAGATCCAAGGAAGGTTGGTATAATTGGTAGTCCCTAGTATAATGATTAGTAAATATATGAATATCATAGTAAGGTTGATAATCCCATTCGAAAGGTAGTGAATCAAGTTGTAGTAAAGGAAGAAGGCCATTGATAATGGGAGGTAGGGATAGTGTAAAGATTAGATTAGGCTCAACTAAAGGAGAAGTAGAATTATATATAAGATGAGGAGCATCTAAGAATAGATCAAGAGTAGTATCTAGCCTAGGCTTAGTAGAGGGAAGAGCAAGATGTATAGAGGGATTAAGGGTGGCAGAAAGCATATATGGGGGAATAAATCTATAGGGATCATGATATTTATTAAAATGATAGGTAATGATCATATCATGATCCATAAATATGCTCCTAAGAGGCTTATAGAAACTAAAGGTGTGTCATATAAATGCTCCATCTCTACCATGAAAATAAGAGGAATAATATTAGAATTAGGAACTATATAAGATTGAATACAATAAGAAGAATGAAAAGACTAAAGCAAAGAAGAATGATAATGAAGTATCTCAAAATCTCTAGCCTGGATAAACCTCCTATAAATGGATCATCTAAATTATAACCATTATCATAATCAGGTCTATGAAGATTGGTCATGTAGATAGGTATGACCTTCTCATCAAAAGTGGCATGATGAATAGAATGTCAAGTTGTAGTTAGTATCATGGGTATATCATGTATAGGTGGTTGGCAGGAATATGGCTTCAAGGATGATGGAAGCTAAGAAACAAAATTAAGAAAGAGATATAATGTTTTGATCTTGAGGTTCATCTCATCTGGCTCATCATCATCAAATTATAAGAGGCTAGGTGGTATGTCCTTGATGAGTTCATGGTGACCATGATAACCTCAAGTAGAGTTGATGGGAAAATTGAAACATTGATATTCCTAAAATGGAACACTCAGTAGGGGTTCAAGGGATGTAATTTTGAATATGCCACATTCCTAGAATTATTTAAAATTCCAAGTGTTGGTGTCTCCTTGAATCCTATAAATAGAACCATTATAGGGAAACTTGACAGACTGGTAGGTAGAAGAGGTGAAAACCCTCATGCAATGAGTCTAAGGCCTACCAAGTAAGATATTATAATAAAGGGGGAAGTTAAATATCATAACCTTCACTCGAACAGTGGTAGGAGGGAAAGTAATAGGGAGACACATGAAACTTAAAGGAGACATTTGCCTTCAATCATAACCTTGGCATGTGCTATGTGTGGATTTAAGACTATACTCAGAATATCCAAGAGTTTTAACAAAGTTAAGGTAAGTGACACAAGTACCTAAACCCACATCAATTAAATCATGCTTGACTTGAATGTCATCGATTTGAATGTTGATAAAGATTGGAGGATCATCTACACAAAGAAAAATCTCATCTGGGGTCATGGAAGTAATAAGAAATTTTAGAGAAGGAGAAGTGTCCATTATTTCATCAATGTGTATAGACATATGTTCTCATTGTTGTAAGATACTATCTTCCAAATTAGATAAAGTGGCTTCATGTCCTGCTAGTGGAGGATAGGATGTTCATTTTAAATAATAGTTACATCAAGCAGTTATAATGATGTGGAGAAGTTTTCATGAGTTCAAGAAAAGGTATTTGATATGGGAGATTTGTAATTTATTTGATAGGGTCCCATTCATCATAACCCATGAGTGAAATTCTAGATATATGTGCATAATGTTGGAGAAGTTCTTGGGGAGGATTAGAAATGAATTCAAACTTGTGTTGATAAGATGTGGTTTATTTAGTTTGAGGACAAATTGGTTAATTATTATGAGATGATATGGTAGTTGATTTAGGTATGTATTGTGATTGATTTGAATAAATGTTATTAGAAGGATGACAAGTGTTATTGAGGGGTAGAGAGGTTATGGGAGTGGTATAAATATAGTAAGAGGTATTATCCAATTTGGGTATTATAATTGGTTAATAGAAAGAAATAAGGTCCTCTTGTCCCAAATCTATTAGATGAGATGGGGAAGAATCTTGGATAACATATAAGGTTTGGGATGATTGGTGTGTGTGTGTAGGATGAGAATTAATAAAGTAAATACCCTTCACATATTATTTATATTTACCACATTCTCTTTGGGACTTTGGTCTATAAGGATTTCAACATTATTGGTGGAAGGAGTAGGATTTGCATTATTTTCTTGATGATTAAAAGAGGGTCTTTATAAATGGAAAGATGAGCGTTAGATTGATTTTTATTTTGTGTATCATGAGATTTAAAGATCATAGGCTTGTTGGTGTTTATGAATGAATGAATTGTGATAAAAGTTTGGATGAATGAGGAAATCTACAACTAAATTATGTAATTTCCTACAAGTCTCGTGAGAGTGGCCCTAAGTTGTATGAAACCAAAAAAAATTATTTGTATCACACCATGATTTCATAGGCAAGTAGGATCCAACTCTCATGTTAGAGGCCATGGTAGACACTTTTGGATTTTTATTAAGGGTAATATCTTATGAATGACAACATTATTTATTTGATAAAATTGAGGATTAGGGGTGTTTTTAAGAGGGGAATATTTCTCTTTAATAGGGTTGGGAGCAATGGATTGAATATTGTGAATGATATCATAGAAATTAATGACACAATCATTGGTAGCATGATTATTTTTATTCTTAATGATCATGAAAGTGCCCACGAGTGGTTGGGATGGTTTGAGATGATGCATGAGAAAATATTGGCATTTGGCTTGGTCAAGCAATTCTTCCAAAGTTCTTGGAGAGAGATTCCTAACTTGATATTTCAACTTAAGATAGAGATCGTTAGTGAATAGTTGAAAAATATTATCATCTTCCATGTTATGCTCACACTTATTAGATAATGTATTCCAACATTTGATGAAATCTTTTATGACTTAAGTTTCAATTTTCTTTCAATTGATAAAGTGAGCCAAAGTATTCACAAGGAGGTCACTAGTTTGAAACTCTTGTACTAGATATTTAACTAGATCTTCCAAGCTAGTGATAGAATGGTACTTGAGTTGATTATAATAATATAAAGCATCTCTGGAGAGAATTTTAACTAATAACTTGATAGAAGCAAAAGTGTTTAAATTTACCCCATCTTTGTAGATATTCCCAAAAGTTTATAAGTGTAAGCTAGTATCAGTTGACCCATTGTAATTAATCGTAAGAGTGATACCTCATATGTCGATATTGGCAATTTGAGTTGTAAGATGTTCATTTTAAATATGTTTAATAATTTTTTTAACAAGGGGTGGTTAGGGAATGAGGTTATCATGGGAATCCCTAAGGGGGGCTGGGGGAATTTTGATTTTATGCTCCTCATGGAATCTATTGAGGTTGATTTTGAAGGTGAATAAGATGATTTTGCATTTACATAATTAGATTGGCATTATTATATTTAAAAGTGTTCATTTTATTAAGAGTTTGTAATAAGATTTGATGGGTTTGAGTGGTATTTTGACTAGTTTTCATGGAATGTAAAACATGAGCATTGGTATTAGTGGTTTGGGTTCCACTATGAGTAGTGACATATGTGGCACTAGTGGCTTGAGAGGCATTGGTAAAAAAAGAGGTACTAGTAGCATGATTAGAATGTGTAGAAAATAATGCACTAGTAGAAGGATTACCATTAGAAGAAAAGGAAGCACTAGTGGAATGATCACCATTGGTAGCAAATAGTGCAATAATAGAATGATTGAGTAGGGTGGGTCTTATAAAAGGTCCACTAGATTTTGAACCTACCATGTTAGTAGAGATACTTGGCATGGAAGTTAAAGAAATAAAAAAAGAAGATGACATAATATGAGGAGTCAAAATAGAAGGGAGAGGTTGAGAAGAAAAGAAGGTATCACCCCCAAATCCATGAGAGAATTTAGGGGAGGGTGAATGGAGTTATTATAATTGACCACTTATCATGAGATTGTAAATATCTAAAGGGTATTTTTCATTATGTTTAAGAAACTCATTAATGAAGAAAAACATTTATGGTGTGTACTCTAATTTTGATCAAGATTCAAAGGAGAAAAGAGGAATACAAATTGAAGATGAAAGAGGAAGAGTCCCTTAATTTGTAGTGTGAGTGGCCACATGCACATTAATTTCATCTAAATTGGAAGCTGCAAGATACATTTGGGGAAACATATTGGTATTGGTAAAGATCATCATATCTATTGAGTTAAATTCTATGTTTTCCTCAAACAAGAAGTTAATGATAAGGGAAGGAGGCTAAAAAGGATGATGCCAAGACAAAATTAAAAAATAGGATACATAATCAAATTGGTTAATTATGTTCTATAATCTAGGAAACATAATAAGTAGATAAGGACATATAATCATGTAGGTTGACTATGTACTATTGAGCATAGAATTGAACAAGGAGATAAAGATACATAGTCATGTAGGTTGACTATGTATGATAGATAGGAAGGTGAAAAATATTTTTTAAGAGACTGTATCAATCAGAAGGATAATGTTCTAAAATAGGGGAAAATTTTTAAGATATTTTGAATCAAAAATAAAGTAAGCACCTAAATAATTAGATCGATGTGATTAATCCAATTGGAACACACAACACAAACCTCACACCAATGTTGACTAATTCAATTTTTTCAATACAACATGCAATGATAAAAAAATCAAACAACAACTAAAAATTAAATACTAACTACTTGGTAATCTTAAGTGTTATTAAGTTATAATTAAATTTAATTTTAGTGTAATAAAAAAGATGGCTAAAATAAGGAACTAAAAATAAATCTAAGGTTGGTTTTAAGATGTTTGGGCTGAAAGGGATATGCATTAGTGATGGTACTAGATTAGTATTTGGGCCTATCCCTTCACTTTTTAATCTCATAGTGATAGGGGTGTCATATTTTTTTCCAATATATACCATCAACCACATGTTTATACTTGACCAAAAAACCAAATCAACTTCCCCCTTGGTGATGAAATCCAAGTATGTAGGCCTTGGGAAGATAAATGTTTAATGATTTTTTAGTGTAAAGTGATTTGAAAGTGTGTGTGAAAAAGATAAAATAGTGCGACTAAAATGGTAATTTCAAAAACCACCTATTTAATATATGTGAGTTACTCTATGCATGTAAACAATTGGAAATTAAAGGTGAATTAATTACTAAAAAATAGACATTAATTCCTTGATTAATAAAAGTACAAAGTCAGTTAAGGAGATATTGTATGCAAATAATATAGAATAGAGTCAATTGGGTAATTATTGTTTTTTAAAATAAATGTCTATAAGAACATATTTGAATAGGTCGATTATGTCTTCTAGAAAATAAATAGGCTACAAAATTATATCAACTAGGTCAACCTCGTTAGTTGTAAGGTTACAATTTTATAGACTGCAAACTTGTGAAAAATAGTAATACGGGAAGAAATAAAAATGATAGATGGATAAATAAAGGAACCATGATGGGCTTGAAGATTTTTTAACTTGTAAATTTTTATGTTGTGATGTTTAAATGTTGCTTCAAAATTATGCCAACTAGGTCAACTAGTTCAACCAACTTTGCAAAACCCTATTTGTTAAAGAAGAGATAATAAAAAAATTCAACCTATTCAACTATGTTTGTAGACCTGTATGTTGATATAAGAAAATAGAATAAAAATCTGACTAGTTTGACTATATATGCTAATCTAGACCTAAAGAAGAATATTATGTCAAACTGCATGATCTAGTAGCCTGTAATTAGTGAAGACTTGTATAGACAAAACATAGTAATTTTGAAGCGATTGTGTGTTAAACCTAAACAAAAAGATATAATGATAGTGACTGGTTCAATACAACACTACAAATATATAAAAATATAATATAATAAAAAAATGATGGCATGGAAGAAAACCTACAAAGGTTAGATTCATGCCACCTTCACTAGAATGTATGTAAAGGGAAATTCAATTGATTTATAAATCAATCCTAGTTCAGAGAAGATAAATCCTATTTACACTTTTGATTGTTAATACATTATATGTTCCAAATCATGACCAAGATGGATCTTATATATCTAGCCAAGGAATCTATTACAATAATAATATCACTAGGGGAGGGTTCCAAAGACTCCATTCAAGTAAAATTATGCATTAACCCTAACTAGGTCCTATGTTTTCATATTCACTAAGTATAATGAAAAATAAATAAAAATATAATATAGTGCTCATCAAATATTGTGGCATAAAGTGGTGGTAATAATCATAAAAATTAAACATGCATAGAATATATATACTCACATTAATGTATACAAAATCCAAATGCATGGGAGAGAAGTACAAATGCTAATCTATCTAATCTTACAAAAGAGGAACAGAGTTAAGAATACTTACCTTTGAAGATGAACCTACTAATCCTCAATATCCCCCTTGGCCAAGGTGTTTCACAAGAGGTTGTTATGGTATATAAGGATAACAAAGATAAATCAACTCTAGGCTACACAACCTATCTATGCATCTAAAAGACTTATCCACAAGAAAAGCTTTGTATCTCCAACTAAAGTATTGAAACCCTAAGCTATGATACTCGATTAGAATGGTGGATAAGTAGATGCATAATATATTCTTCTTCTTCTTATTCTCTTCTCTTAATAAATGATTAAATGAATGTGTATATATAGATGGATCTAATCCTAAACCTGTTTGAAAGTTTAGACAATAGGTTTGGCCTAATCAACTCTGTATCATTATTAACCAAAAATAAATTAGGTCTTGGTCTAGGTGCTCCAGGGGCTGACCTAGACCCTAAATGAGTTTTATCAATTAGAGTATAGAGTCGATGGGGCTAATAGTGTATTGTAAATTATCAAGAGGATTTTAGGCTGGAGAAGGGATGATGAAGGTAGAAACTGAATAGAGGAGGGTGCAAAAGAGGGGGAAAATCTTAGGGGAATGATTTTAGGAGATAGTTGTATTGATAGAAAGTGGTGTAAAGGGATAAAAATCTTATGAAGCACTAATGTTCTACCCACCCCTTTCATGGTATACCCCTTAAGGCATGCACTCAGAGAGATTAAGACTCAATGGGTTCCTATAAGAGAGAAAGCATCAATAATTGATAAATTTTTAAAATATTATGTATACAACATCCAAAAACGTAACCCATAATATGTTTTTAAGAACCATTGATTGCTTGAGTAATTGATGTATAAAAAATTTAGCTTGTGTTTTTTTATAATTAATCCACTAGATCATAAGGTTTGTTAATCCAAATCCTAGAAGGTGGAGGGTGTGCATTAAAATACTAAGTAGGAACATATTAACTTACCCCATTTTAAGGATTAAAATATGGGATAATAACATTACATGGTCTATCCCTTAAATTTGTTACAACACTAATGTTGTAGTTAACCATTTTTAATGAATGAATAAATTTAAGATGAAAATATGAAAATCATATTTAGAAAAGAAGTACCAAAGCCTTAATAATATGTAAATTTGAAAACTAGATTCAGAGTTAAATTCCTAAGAGGAATGAAGATTTCTAAAAAACCTAGGTTGGATGTAAATATTTTTTGGGGTTCACCATTTATGTTTACCTAAATTTTGGTTTTAATAAAAACAAGGAATAAATAATTATAATGAAATTTGAATCTAGAATATGTTTTTTGTAAAAAATTTATGTTGTGATTTTAAAATATGGGGCTCTTAGGTAGACAAACATGATTTTTACTTAGGTAGACTAGTGTGGGTTTAGCATAGGCACACTTGCATTAGATGGACACTTGTTGATGGATTTAACTATGTTCCATTGAGTCTAACCTATGTAGGTTTGTAATTTGATTTTTTAGTAACTAATTTGATGACTAATTTTTTATCTTATTATATTTTTACTTCACTATTTTATTGGGTATAATATGTTGAATTATCAATTCCTTCTATTTAACCTAGATTTACACTCAAAAAAATAATGGATTATGGAGTTAAGAAACCCTTAAAGAAAAGTTGCAAACTAAGTATCCCACATGTTAAAATTACACCTCCCCATAGTTCTAAGTGATGTAAATGGAATAGATCAAGCAAGATTTTTTATTCCCCTCTTCCCTATAAGTGATGATACAACTATATGCAAACTAAAAACTTCATTTGGTACAAGAGGGATGATGAGAGACCAAGGTGAACATTTTGTTAGTAAATATGTAAGATATGACTTAATAAATCTCAAATTTAATTATGATTAATAATGAATATTGATGCTTGGCTCTAGGTCTTAATATTTGATAATCATATTATATATTCTTTTTCATGATCCCTTCCTTGATTGATTCCCCCTTTAAAGGGTTTAAGATGACTTGCATATATATGGTCTTATAGTATAAGTTGTGTATATTCCATATTTATAAATGATAAGGATTAAGGATTAAGCAGACCCTACACATGATTGATTAGGGATTGATTCCTCCTTTATAAATGATAAGGATTAAAATGTAAAGACACGTGATCAAGGTAAAAGGGAAAAATGATCCATAAGGTTAAATTAAGTAGACCCTACCTAGGGAAGACCTTCTGCATGTTTGACTTGAGATGAACAGAGGGTTAAATCACAATGAAGAACATGATAATAGATTAATTTTAGTTGAAGTATCCTAAATAATATATTATAATAATTTTTATATTTTCTTTTAAGGCCCAAGGGATAAATGGATACCAATGTATGGTCGAATAAGTAAAGAAAACATGCAAATATATAAAAATATGCCAAATATGATAAATTAAGGATGAGACACTATGAAAAATGGATTGTATAAAATTAATGTGTCTACATAACCCCACCAAATTTTATAACCATTTATATACATAATAAGTTTATCTATTCATTTGAGGTTTTAATGAGTACATTTTTTATTTTTTTTAATAAGGACCTAGTTGACTTCAATGTAAGTTTAATCGAGTATTCCAATAAAATTTTAAATTCATGCCACCATTTTATGTATTTAATACCCTTTCATGGGTTATTATAAGTTTTCTATTCATAAAGTAAAAAACAATAAAATAAGTATTCCATATAAAAAAACTAATATTGCTGATAAAAATTTGGTAACAAAAGTACATTAAGAATTCCTAATTCTAATAATTGAATCCAAATATTAGATTAGTCCTTGGAAGGAAAAAAATTATATTAGTCCTTATAAATATAAAATATATATTATATTATAGCCTTTACATACTACAATATTTTCAATATTATAAATCCATGCATATGTAATTCACAACTCAACCAAAGTCTAGATGACCAATGTGACAAGGTTGTAATTAATTTTAAGGTTCATCAACTCTCATTACTAACTCATTAGTTTATTCAAGTTATAATAAAGTGCATATAATTAGTATTAATAATTAGGTGTTCCCTTTTAAGATATCAACATCCTTTTTAGTTTAAACACCAAGCACTTCAACCATAAAATAATATTTCATTTGTTTAGTATAAGTGACCATTCAAAGATAATAACATAAAGTTTTATTTATACACTACCATGTTTTTTCATAAGATCCATCTATAAAACTAATTTCATAATAAAATAGATGGAACACATTAGATATATCTCATATGGTGTAATAGTGGTACCAATGAATTTTAGTATAGCTTTCACTAGATATTAATGACATTTCATAGATAGATTAACTCTCATTTGAATGGATATGTTAGTGTTACATCCCAATTCCTCACTAAGCTAATTATTTGACTATTTATAGATGGTTACGGTATTTACACATGATGTTGACTATATTTTCTAATTAAGATTGAGATTATGCTATTTGGGGTTATTAGTATGTTGCTTAATTAGATGATAATTCATGATTTTCTTAGCATGAGTTAGTTTATGTATATGTTTTTGTTTTTTAAGCATATTGATGAATTATTGTAATTAGCGTATTACTGAATATGATTATCATGTGATATAGCCTAACTACCTATGTGTGTGAGGTGGATGCAGGTGAATTCTTCCCTCGGGTATACTAGAGGGAGAGCATCATCAGAGAGGATGATGTAGATGGAGATATTGCTAGTTGACAGAGCGCTAGCAAAACCCTATACACACCATGATAATTAGTCATGTTAGAATGCATTTAAAAATGATTATTTAAATTGATTATTTCTATGGTTGCTTATGTAGGTATGTAATAGAATAAAAGTCCCTTATGTGGTTAGCTTGATAATTCATTATTATTTTAGAAGCAAAATTTAATTAAATTAAAATTAAAATTTGATTTATTACTTATTATTTTATTATTTCTCCTCTAAATTACAAAAAAATGATTTAATGCTAAAATGGCTAAATAGGAAAATATAATTTCATATTTAAAATAAAAGGGGATTATTTTGCTTTAAAAAAATAAAAATAGAAAAATAAATTAAAATTTAGGAAAAACAAGAAAATAATTTAAATAGCTTAAAATTAACAATAAAACAAAAACAAAAGGATGGAAGAGAAAATTGGTATCTTTTGCTTTATTTAAGAAATGACATGAAATAGATTTGACATAGCTTGGGCATTAGAAAAAGAGAAAAGGAGGAACGAAGCATGGAAAGAAGAAGACAGAGGATCAACTAGAGAATTTAGTGGTAAGTGGTGTATTAAAATTCATTTCTATGTTGATGGTATAACTTTGTTAAACAGTAGATCCAAAAAGTAGAAAAACCATTGTTGAAAATGGGAATTGGATTAAAAATTTTAGTTGTTGATATTATCTTTCTAAAATCTAGTTATGGATTTAAAATCTTTAGATCAATAATAGACAATTCTAGTTGGGATAATATGCCTTTGCCTTGTATTTCCATATGTCATTAAATCTAGATGGCCAGTCCATTCTGAAACATTAGTTAAGCCTTAGAACTTTCTCATAGTACTTTGGAAAAGATAGTAAACCATGTTTGAATGGTTATATCTATTCTAAATAAATTTGGCATAAAATTTTCCTATAAAATCTAAATAAATCCTTGTCCCAAAAATATTGAGGCATTGGAATGGAAAGAATGGCATCCCATTTATAGTCTTCACTAAAACAATAAATTGGCTGATCCTCTTAAGGAATCAATATTAAACATTCTCAGAAAATTTTCATCTGACAAACACTCTAAATCAGTGTTGTATGGATATATTAGTGAACAGAAAATGAAAAAAAATATCTTGACTTTTCTAAAAGAAAATTTAGGGTGATTTGAGAAATCTTGGTCAACATGGGATATTTAATTATGTACATTTCTTTTTTAGGTGTTAAACTTACTTCTATAGAAAACCATTAAATGTGTCAAATGCATTTGGTTCTATGTTAAACTTTGATTGTCATCGAGTTATGAAAGCCTACTCATGAATTAGAAAAGAGCCAAAATTTTAGCAATTCGTATATTAAAAATTAAGGCATTGAGGTTTAATTAGAAAACACAATAGAATATTTAGAAAATGATTTTATTATAACTTTTATATTATTATGTAGAACATTTAGAAATCTGAATAGGCATTGATTTATAATAAAAATATGTTATGTGATGAACTCCTTTGAAATTATAGAAGTAATTTTTAGGCATTGAATCTTTCTAGAGATTTAAATATGTTCAAAAGAGTTACCGACATCAATCCATTTAGTGATATTAAGTAGTTAAAATATGTTAATTGGTGTTAGGCATCGAACTTGGTAGTGTTTGTTTAAATTCAATGGAATGCATCAACCTTTGAAAACCAACATATGACTTTAAGAAGTTGATTTGGTTACGAAATTGTATATTCTATTTATTAGGTGAGCTATAGCATCAAACTTATATAATTTGAGTATTAATTCTAAGGGCATCAATCTAACTTATAAGTTAATAAAATATTAATTTATCCCACATATATGCATGTTATAAAACTAAATAAATTATTTACATAAGTATTTAGTGCTTAAGATTTCTCAAATCATTATGCCATATATATTAAACATTATATACCACATGTTATATAATAATTGATTTAGACAATTTGAGAAATCTGGTATATTTTGAAAGATTATTACAGTCAACATTAGTTTGGGAAAAACTGATTATAAGTGTTTTATATTGAGGGACTAAGAATATAAAATAACAAGATTATTATATTGTAATAATTTTAAACAATTTTAAATTATTTAACTATAAGGATTTTAAATGAGATATCTCTTATTTAGAGATCAAAATAATATTTAGAGAAGATTTCTTAGTTGGTTATCCCATAGGTGAACCTGCATGATTTCCTAAAATAGTATTGCATAATGATTTAAATTATCTTTTATCTAAAAATGCATTAGATATTTGGTCTGATAGGTACAAGACTTATGTGAGGGTAATACCAAAGAACTAGATTCTTAGGTAAAACTATGATGACATATTCATGTGCAAATGGTAGATGAATGGGTTCATTTCTCTACTTTGTGGAAAGAAAGTAAATGAACTTTAGACTCTTTAAAAATAGAATAAATCTAGTAGAATGTTGAAATTAAAGATGTGTTAGCATGGGGTTAAAAATTATTTAAATTAATACTCATAGAAGTCATATTAATTGGGAAATTAGGAAATTTGAATAATAGATTAATAAGGAGACTGTTTATTAAATTCCAAAATAAACCAAACAAATAAACTAGACCTTTTTATGTTTTTAGGATAAAATAAAGGTTTTGATTTCCTAGATTATTGGTTGAAATGAATATTTTTATATGCTCTTAATTTATTCATGAATTGAATTTATTAGTTACACTGATCTATGACATTATGGGTTGCCATAGGGTGTAGAGAACTAGAAACCATTTTGTTGATAAAAATATACAATAGATTTTCATGTTTACCTTGGTGGTATGTTGATGAACATTATTTCTAGTATGGGATATAATATAATGAAATATTCATGCATATGTTAGATGAAATTAGTATATGTTATTATCATTCCTACTTATATCATGTGGTGTGTTGCATTTGATAAGTTGAATGTAAGTTATTGAATATTATGGTTGAATTTGTGTTTGACTAATCTACATTATTAATGAAAAGTAAGGAGAGAGATGGACTTCACTAGCTTACTGGCATTGTAATGTTAGATGAAGGCAATCCGATCAAGTGGTGTGCATAAAATTGATAGATCTATAGATCATTTTATACTACTATTCATAAAGATTTGGCCAAAGTATGTTTAGTGAGACATTATCATTCATAGGTATGATTTACATGTATGTGTGATATCTTGAAATAGATCTAGTTTTCTATGATACACTACATGTTTAGTTAATTAGAAATCATACAACACATGGGCACTAGTTAGTCTCACTGGATTCCCATACCATCACTATCTACCCATCCATGAAGGGAGGGATATTTATTTATGGGATAGTGTGAGGGATCATTAGTCTATGGTTGGTGTGAAAAAACTCTCAGATGATGCTCTTCCTCCCCACAATAGTACTACTTATTGAGATGACACTTGAGATTGCCATAAAAACTCAAACTTCAAAAATTGAGCTCCAAGGTAGCCAAGTAACTTGTTTGTAAATTATAATATATATTATATTTGATAATAAATAATTGTAATTTACCATTGATACACATTGATAGTGGTTATTATGTATTTGGTTAAGGTTAAAAAGTAATTATTACTTTCTTTATTAAGTTGTCATACTCTCATAATTTAGAGACATGTACTTGTATTATATTATGAACTATTATCATAATTATACATGATTATTTTGATTATCTTTGTTAGGCTCTCAAGTTGTAGTCTACTTTTACATGTGTTAAAAAAATATGTTTTTCTAGTAGATCCCAGTAGGGATGTTGCATTTGGTATCAAAGTTATAGATCAAACTCTAGGACCTAATGAGTCCATTGACATTTTCATAACCTTATTTTGATAGAAAGAAAGATGGTGAAAGAGATATTTTAAAGAGAAGGTCCTTTGAATATTGGTGATATTAATCCTCCTTTTGATTCTAGTTGATTTGATCCCAAGCAGTTAGTGAAGATGGATGAACTTCTTGCAGTCATGAATGAGACCAAAGATAGGATTGTGGCTCTAAACTAGGAGGTTCATGGCCACATAGGTGAAGAACAACAATATGAACCTGAAGATCATCTAATTGAATAATAAAATGTGCAGGATGCTAGATCTCAAGTTGTTATATAGTTGGCTCAGGATATGAAGAAGGTGCACTTACCTAAGTTTGATGGAACTATTCTAGGTGATGGATTTGAGGCATGGTTGACATAAATGGACAAGTACTTCAAAATTCAAAACTACTTTAAGGTCACCAAGGCAATATGAGGATCATACTGATTGGTTGATGAGGTAGCTACATGGTGGGCCAACAAAAGGTTGGAAATGAATCTAAATTTGACCACCACCACTTGGGATTAGTTTGTGGGTTTATTTAGATCATGGTGGATCCAACAACTATATTTTGATTAGAAGCTTATAGATTTTTAGAATCTAAGGCAAGGTGACATGTCAATGAACAAGTATTGGGAGAAAATCACCAAAATTCTAAAATATTTTCCTCAAAATTATGGATATGAGTGGTTTTATATTAGGAAGTTAATCATGGGTTTAAGGTCCCATATTGGTGGAGAAGTAGATGTTCATGAACCTTCTACCATGGACCAGGTCTTCGAGAAGGTGGTCAAGAAAGAGTAGAAGTTGAAGTCTCTTGCATAGGCTAAAGATAGACTCAAGAAGAGGTTTGAAAATCCTAAGTATAACTTCAAGAAGAATAATTGAAAACAGAGGAGTGGAGACTCCAAGAAATAGTTCAAGAAGAAAAATGCTAAGTTTAACAATGGATCAAGAAAAAAGATGTAGGGAAATGAATCAAGGGATGATTTCAAGGGAAACTAATAGAGTTTTAGAAAAGGACCACCAAGAAGGTGATTTATTTACAAAGAGTGTCATTATGCTCATGGTTTTCCTCAAGATAAGTCAAAGGGAAAAGGCCCTAATACTCAACAAGGTGGTTTCTAACAATGGATTCGTGTAGTGGTTGACAAATGATAGGCTGAATATCAAGCATTAATTTTGAGCTATTAGGTACTTTGTTTGAGCATATAGTTTATATTTTAATAGATATAGGAGCCACTAAATGTTTTATAGATCCTAAGATGCTTAATAAGTTTTATAGAAGAGCTAGGGTAATGGAAAACACATGGTCAGTTCAATACAAGAATGATGCAAAGGTCATAGTAGATAGGTGTTTAGTAAAAGTAGAGATTAAGTTGCCCGAATAGTTTTGGATTTATATGTAGCACCTTTAGGATCATATTATGTGATATTGGAAGTCAACTAGATTATAAATTATAAATCTAAATTTGATTTCTACTTGAAGAAAGTGGAGTGTTTTGATGATTTCAAAAATCAAGTACAAATCCAAGGTGAGAAGAGAGAGTTGAAGCTTAGGTAGATTTCAGCTATGTATCTTAAGAAAGCTTAAGGAAAAGGGTGTCAAAAATTTATCATAAATATAAATGAAATAGAATAATCTAGGGAACCATCTCTCAAAGATTACCCATTTCATATAAATTATCATGATGTGTTTCCATAAGAATTATCAGGTTTGCCTCCTAGATATGAGTTCAATTTTTTTATCGATATCATACTCAGATTAAAAACTTATCTAAGGCACCTTATAGGATGACAACCAAAAAATTGGTAGAACTAAAGGATAAAATTTAAGAGTTGTTATCTATGGGGTTGATTAGGCCAATTGTATCACCATGAGGTGCACTAGTTGTCTTTGTTAAAAAGAAGGGTGGTACCCTTCAACTTTACATCGACTACAGAATGTTGAATAAGGAAAACATAAAAAATAGGTATCCACTACCTTGTATATATATATTTTTGATCAAATGAGAGGATAAATAATATTGTCTAAGAGTTATCTTTGATCAGGATACCATCAGTTAAAGATTCAAGATGAGGACATTCCAAAAACAATGTTTAGTACATGATACAGGCATGATGAGTTTACAATATTATTGTTTGGTCTAACTAATTCTCTTAAAACATTTATGAATCTCATGAATAGTGTATTTATAGATTATCTTGATAACTTTATGTTAGTTTTCTTGGATGACATTTTTATCTAATCAAAGAATGAAGAAGAATACCTTCAGCATTTGGAGTTAGTTTTGTAGCAGTTGTGAAATCACAAGCTTTATGGGAATCTAAGTGTGCATTTTTATAAAAATGGGTGTAGTATTTGGGACACATTATTTCTTTAGATAGTATTTATATATATTTAGGGAATATTAGATCCATTATGGAATGGCCAGCACTAAACATTGTGCATAAATTTTGAAGCTTCATGGGTTTGGTAGGCTATTATAAGAAGTTCATGCTAAAATTTTCAAAAATAACTAACCCAATTACTTACATGTAGTGGAATAATAACAAGTTTGTTTGGTTAGAAAAGTGTGAGTTATCCTTTTAGGAGTTGAAAATAAGGCTTACGTATGCACTAGTATTGAGAGTTACAGACCTTAATGGTCATTTTTTAATAGTCATGGATGCTTCAAGAGATGGCCTAGGTGGAGTCCTTATGCAAGATGGAATAGTAGTGGTTTATAAGTCATAAAATCTTAATAAATATGAGTTTAATTATGCCCCTCATGTTTTGGAGCTTACAATGGTTGTTCACGCTCTGCAAGTATGGTGACATTATTTATTAGGAAAACCTTTTGAGCTCAAGACAGATAACTTGGGACTCAAGTATATTTTCACCCAACCTAATTTGAATACACATCAAAGATGTTGTCTTGAGTTTTTTTCTAACTATGACTTTGATATCCATTACATCAAGGGAAAATGAAATAGAGTAGTTGATGCCCTCAATCAAACAAGGTATATTGCAGCCTTAGCTACTATTAAGAGTACCTTCAGGGATAGGGTGATTGAGTTCTCTTAAGGAGACAAATTTTATGATCAAATCAAGAAAGCATTGTTAGAGACTACTCAAAATCCTTAGTACAAAATATTTAGACTAGAGAGTGATGGTCTTTTACATTACAATGGATGGATGTATGTGTCAAATCGATAAAATATATAGATCATAGTTCTTAAGGAGTTGCATAATGCCCATTATTCAGGATATCCAAGAGTAACCAAGCTCATGGTAGAGCTTACGCCATTGTATTTCTATAAAGGAATCAAGAAATATGTAAAATATTATGTGTCACACTATTTAGAGTGTTAATGAGTGAAAGCTAAGCATGTGCATCTAACAAGATTATTATATCCACATGATATTCTAGAATGGAAATGGTAGGTGATTAGTATGGACTTTGTCCAAAGATTGTCGATGTCATGAAATAGGCATGATATGATCTTGGTATTTGTTGACAAAATAACTAAGGTATCTCACTTCATACCACATAATTTGACATATGATGCACCTACCCTTGTGAAGAGATTCATAAAGGAAGTGTATAGGTTGCATGGTTTTCCATAGAAGATCATTTTAGATCATGATCCAAAGATGACTTCAATTTTTTGGATGACTCTAAATTCAACTTTGGGTATGCAACTTAACTTAAGTACAACTTATCACCCAAAGACTAATGGTCAGACTGAGAGAGTCAATCAAGTGCTTGAGGATCTTCTTTGAATTATTGCATGGATCATCAGTATAAGTGGGAAGATTATCTTCCATTAGTTGAGTTTGCATATAATAACTCATTTTATTCAACATTGAAGATGGCACCATTTGAGGAACTTTATGAGAGAAAGTGCAAGACATCCATTAGTTGGAATAGGTTAGAAGATAGTGTAGTCCTCAGACCTAAGATGATCTTAGAGATGGAAGAGTAAGTTAGAATAATTAGGCAAATATTGGGTGAGGCCAATAATAGATAGAAGAGTTATGTATATCTAAAAAGAATAGAGAGACAATTCATTATTGGCAATAAAGTGTTTTTATGGGTAAAACCATAAAAAAGATCGATTAAATTTGAAAAGTTTGCAAAATTATCTCTGAGATATATGGGACCCTTCAAGTGTTAGAAGTGGTCAATATTGTTATGTATAGGCTTGCATTGCTACCAGCCTTAACTCTTTTACATAATGTCTTCCACATATCATATCTTAATAAATATATAGTTGATCATATGCATGTGTTGGATTGGAATGCTTTGTAGGCTTTGGATCTCAGGATGGTCATAGTAGAACCAATCAGGGTAATTGACACACATAAACTTCATTTATGTAATAGAGAGACGTCATAGTGCAAAGTTTAGTGGGACCAATACTCTAAGGATAGTTCTACATGGGAGGAATTTGATGAGTTCTTCAGGATATTTCCACATTTATTTACTTTATTAGATACATACTATTATGTTATTTTATTTTAGTTGAATAATATTTTATTAGACCATATGTTTTGAATAACAGTCATCTGAGATGATGACTAGCTTTAGGGGGGAAGGATGTTATATCTTGATTCTTCACTAAGCTAATTATTTGACTATTTATAGATGGTTATGGTAGTTACACATGATGTTGATTATATTTTCTAATATATTTTGAGATTATGCTTTTTTAGGATATAAGTATGTTGTTTAATTAGATGATAATTCATGATTTGCTTAGCATGAGTTGGTTTATGTATAGATTTTCATTTTTAAGCATATTAATGAATTGTTATAATTATGTATTGTTGATTATGATTATCATGTGATATAACCTAACTACCTCTGTGTGTGAGAGGTGGATGTAGGTGAATTATTCCCTCGAGCACACTAGATGGAGAGCATCATCAGAGAGGATGATGTAGATGGAGGTATTGCTAGTTGACAGAGCACTATCAAAACCCTACACACACCATGATAATTACTCATGTTAGAATGTATTTTAAAATGATTGTTTAAATTTCTTATTTCTATGGTTGCTTACATAGGTATGCAATAGGAATAAAAGTCCCTTGTTTGGTTAAATTTATGAGTCATTATTATTTTAGAGGCAAAAATTAATTAAAGTAAAATTTAAATTTGAGTTATTATTTATTATTTTTCCTCTAAATTACCAAAATATGATTTAATGCTAAAATAACTAAATATGAAAATAAAATTTCATAATTAAAATAAAAGGGGATTGTTTTGCTTTAAAAACATAAAAATAAAAAAATAAATTAAAATTTAGGAAAAACAAGAAAAGAATTAAAATCGCTTAAAATTAGTAAAAAATAAAAAATAAAAAAATAAAAATAAAAACAAAAGGATGGAAGAGAAAATCATTATATTTTTCTCTATTTAAGAAATAACATGAAAGAGATTTGACATAGCTTGGACATTGGAAAAAGAGATAAGGAGGAAGGAATCATGGAAAGAAGAAGACAGAGGATCAACTAGAGAATGTAATGGTAAATGGTGTATTAAAATTCATTGTTATGTTGATGGTATAACTGTGTTAACCAGTAGATCCAAAAAGTAGAAAAACCATTGTTAAAAACAAGAATTGGGTCAAAATGTTTAGTTGTTGATATTATCTTCTAAAATATAGTTATGGATTTAAAATCTTTAGATAACTGATAGATCGATTCTGGTTGGGATAATATGCCTTTGCCTTGGATTTTCATATATCATTAAATCTAGATTGCCAATCCATTTTGAAACATTAGTTAAGCCTTAGAACTTTCTCATAGTACTTTATAAAATATATTAAACTATGTGTGAATGGTTATATTTACTCTGAATAAATTTGGCATGGAAATTTTCCATAATATCTAAATAAATCCTTATCCCAAAAATCTTGAGGCATTGGAATAAAAAGAATGGTGTCCCATTTCAGGTCTTCACTAAAATAATAAATTGGCTGATCCTCCTGAGGCATCAATATTAAACATTCTGAGCAAATTTTCATCTGATAAACACTCTAAATAGGTGTTGTATGGATCTATTAGTGAACAAAAAATGAAAAAAAAATTGTCTTGACTTTTACAAAAGAAAATTTAGGGTGATTTGAGAAATCTTGGTCAGCATAGAATATTTAATTTTGTATATTAATTTTTGAGAAACTTACTTCCATATCTAACCATTAAAGGTGTCAAATGTATTTGGTTCTATGTTAAACTTTGATTAGCATCAAGTTATGAAATCTTGCTCATAAATTAGAAAAGAGCTAAAATCTTAGAAATTTGTATATTAAAAATTAAGGCACTTAGGTTTAATTAGAAAACACAACAACATATTTAGAAAATAATTTTATTATGACTTCTATATTATTATGTAGAACATTTAGAAATCTGAATAGGCATTAAAATAATATGTGTCAATTTAAAATAAAAACCTGTTATGTGATGAACTCCTTTGAAAGTAAAACAGTAATATTTAGGCATTGAATCTTTCTAGAGATTTAAATCTATTCAAAAGAGTTATCAACATCAATCCATTTAGTTATAGTAAGCATCTAAAATATGTTAATTCATGTTAGGTGTCAAACTTGGTAGTGTTTGTTTAAATTTTATGGAATGCATCAACCTTTGAAAACTTGCATATGACTTTAAGAAGTTGATTTGGTTATGAAACTATATATTCTATTTATTGGGTGAGCTATGGTGTCAAAATTATATAATTTGAGTATTAATTCTGAGGGTGTCGATCTAACTCAGATGTTAATAAAGTATTAATTCGTCCCACATATATGCATGTTATAAAATTGAAGCAATTATTTATATAAGTATTCAGTGCTTAAGATTTCTCAAATCATTATGCCATATATATTAACCATTATATACCACATGTTATATAATAATTGATTTATATGTAATTTGAGAAATTGGCTATAATATTTTCCCTCTGGTTTTGAAATATTATTACAATCAGCCTTAGTTTGGTAAAAATTGATTATAAGTGTTTTATATTCAGAGATTAAGAATATAAAATAACAAGATTATAATATTTTAATAATTTTAAATGGTTTTAACTTATTTAACTATAAAGTTTTTAAATGAGATAACTCCTCTTTAGAGATCAAAAGAATATTTAGAGAAGATTTCTTAGTTGGTTATCCCATAGGTGAACCTAGATGATTTCCTAAACTGGTATTAAATAATTATTTAAAGTATCTTTTATCTAAAAATGCATTAGAAATTTGGTCTAATAGGTACAAGACTTCTCTGAGGGTAATACTAAAGAACTAGATTCTTAAGTAAAACTATGATGACATATTTATGTGTAAATGGTAGATGAATGGGTTCACTACTCTACTTTGTGTAAAGAAAGTAAACAAACTTTTAGACTCTTTAAAAATAGAATAAATCTAGTAGAATGTTGAAATTAAAGATATGTCAACATGGGTTTAAAAATTATTTAAATTAATACTCATAAAAGTCATATTAATTGGAAAATGAGGAAATTTGAATAATAACTTAATAATGAGATTGCTTATTAAACCCCAAAATAAACCAAACAAATAAACTAGACCTTTTTATATTTTCAGGATAAAACAAAGGTTTTGATTTCCTAGATTATTGGTTGAAATGAATGTTTTCATATGCTCTTAATTTCTTCATGAATTGAATTTATTAGTTATACTGGTTTATGATATTATGGGTTGCCATAGGGTATAGAGAACTGTAAACCATTTTATTGGTAAAAATATACAATAGATTTGCATGTTTACCCTAGTGGTATGTTGATGAACATTATTTCTAGTATGGGATAGAATATAATGAAAGATTCATGCATATTTTAGATGAAATTAGTATATGTTGCTATAATTCCTATTTATAGCATGTGGTGTGTTGCATTTGCTAAGTGGAATGTAAGTTATTGAATCTTATGGTTTAATTTGTGTTTGACCAATCTGTATTGTTAATGTAGAGTAAGGAGTGAGATGGACTTCACTAACTTACTGACATTGAAATGTTAGATGAATGTATTCTGATCAAGTGGTGTGCATGAAATTAGTAGATCTATAGATAATTTTATATTACTATTCATAAATCTTTTTCTAAAGTACGTTTAGTGAGGCATTATAATTCATAGGTATGATTTACATGTAAATGAAATATCTTACAATAGATTGAGTATTATATGATATATTATTTTTTAGCTATTTAAAAATCATATAACACATGGGTACTATCTAGTCTCTCTAAATTCCCACATCATTACTATCTAGCCATCCATGAAGGAAGGGCCATTTCTTGATGGAATAGTGTGGGGGACCATTAGTCTATGGTTGGTGTGAAAAAGCACTCAGATGATGCTCTCCTTCACCATAAAAATACTACTTATCAAGATGACACTTCATATTGCCATAGATACTCAAAGTTTAGGAACGAAGCTCTAGGGTAGTCGAGTATCTTGTTTGTACATTGTAATAAATATTGTATTTGATATTAAAGAATTGTAATTTACCATTCATGTACATTGACAATGGTTATTATCTATTTGGTTAATTTTAAAAAGTAATTATTAATTTTTTTATTAAGTTGTCATACTCTCATGATTTAGAGATATGTACTTGTATTATATTACAAACTATTATCATAATTGTACATGATTACTTTAATTATTTTTTTAGGCTCTTGGGTTGTAGTCTACTTTTACATATGTTAAAAAAATAATGTTTTTTTAGTAGATCCCAATGGGGATGTTATATTTAGTTTGAAAATTATATAAATTGGAAGATAAATAAATAAATAAATAAATTCAAAGGTTTTAATTCCATAGGCTCTTTGGATGCTTCAAAAAAAGTGACCATGTAGACACCTTAAGGTATGGGTTAAAATTATACATGTGAACTAAGTGAAACACACTCCTAGACATTATTATCCCAAATCTGCCTTCATGTATGCTTTGAGATGTGGCATAAATTTACCCAAATTTTTTTTATTCAAGAGTGTTAGAAGTAGTAAGGGGTAACAAGTAGTCTCACATGGCTAACCCAAGTTCCAATCCCATGGGCTCATTGAATAATTCAAAAAAAAATCCATGTGGACACATTGAGGTAGGGGTAAAATTTCTCCATGTGAACCAAGTGGAACACACTCCCATAAATTCTAGACCCAAACCAAACCCTATGTAAACTTTGAGATGGATCCTAAATTTACCCCAAAGTTTTGGATAGGGGTCACTTTGAGGTATGGGTCAAAATTATCCATGTGAACCAATCGAAACACATTCATTGACATTATGGACCTAGTCCCACACTCATGTACACTTCAATATGTGTCCTAAATCTACCCTCAAATTTTAACAAGCAAAACACAATTCTATAAATTATAGACCTAGGTCCAATCCCATGTACACTTTAATATGTGTCCTAAATTTATAGAATAAGTTAGACCAATAGGGTTAGGGATAGTGGTGGGAATAAGGAATTTCAAATCATTGACCTAGGTTCCAATCCCATAAGATCTTTGGACACTCCATAAAATAATCTATAGGGATACCTAGAGGTATGGGTCAAAATTACCTATGTGAACTACATAAAACATACCCCTAGACATTATAGACCCACTCCCACCCATATGTACACTTCAAGATGTGTCTTGAGTTCAACTCAAAATTAAGCAGAAGAGGGTTGAGGATAATGGTTGTAAATAAGTAATTTCACATCATTAACTCAAGTTTTGATCCTATGCACTCATTGGACACTTTAAAAAATTAGTGATGGGACACTTTGAGTTAGGGGTCAAAATTCTACATGTTAACAATATAAAACACACTTCTAGTAATTATATATCTATTACCACCCCATTTTACACTTTGATATGTGTCCTAAATTTACCATTAAAATTTTAACACACTCATGGAAATTAGGAACCCATACCCACCCCCATGTAAACTTCATGTGTCCTAAATTTACCCCAATTTATTTTATCAGTAACAAAATTTATCCCTTGAAAAAATCCTTCCACCACTCCTTTCACCTTACACATCTATGCTTCATATCCTCTAGACTCGTCATCCATTTATATGTAGGGACCTCTCAAAATTAGTTAGTGTGGTAGTAGCTTGATCCTTATTTTGTACTTCTCACTCACATTGTGTTTGTATCTAATCACACTTTCAATGGTAGATATATTTATTCAAGACAAAATGATGGGGTATTAATAAATAGTATATATATTTATTTTACCTTCCATTATTGTTTTAGTACATTTAAATCCTCCTCTACCTTATGTGAAGGATTTATAGCTTCCCATAGATTTGATGGGTTTAGATCTAGGTCATTTCTTTAAAAACCATCTCAAAGTAAAGGTTTATTGGGATATGATACTAAGGATATTTATCCAAATTTGAGATCCCTTGTGAATTTTTAAAACCTATAATTTTCTTCTAACCTCTCTCTTTCTCCTCCTTTATCTAACACCAAGAAAATTATTTATTCCTTTTAGGTGTGTTATTTAAGCCTTTTTTAAAATATAGACAAGTTTAGTTTATAGGAGGTGTTGGAGATGGAAGAATAATATTATGATTTGGGGATATTTTTTAGGTTTCATAAGTTTTATCCATCCCTAGTTGATCCTCATGACTACATTTTCGATCAATGAAAAGCAAGTTTTTCCAGTAATCTCTTAAGTAACCTTGTGTTCAAGCCTATTTTATTATTATCTAAAAATTTAATAATGATAAAGAGGTGATTTTAAACTTGAATCCTTGGTATTTGGATTTTAATATTATTTAAATGAATCATTGGTTCCCTAATTTTCACCCCTTAACCCATAAGTTTTTGGTGGCTCCAATCTGGGTGAGATTGCTCAACCTTCCATTGCATTTGTATGGTATTTTTTACCTTAGTGTAATTGGAAATACATTAGGTTAGTGCCTTTATATCCACATATAAAAAAATTAACTCTCTTAATATACCTTTGATTTAATTTTTGTGGAAATGAATTTATCTAGAAGATTACCAAAAGATAAGGCATTGAAGATAAGGGATCATATTTGGATACACCAACTAGATTTTTAGAGAATAAAATTTAGATGTAGATCATGTTTTTTGATGGGTCATTTGGAAAAATATTTTCAAAATAAGAAGGTTTATACTTATAAAAATAGGGGTATGTATCTTACATGGGATAAATGGGAAATTTTGGTTCATTAACATGATTGTGTCAACTTTTTTGTTTAAGATAATGTAGATTATATTTTTAAAGAGTTGGGAAAATTACAAGGATGGTTTAAATAAATTATATTATTCTTATCCTAACTATGGATCTCCAATGGTGTTGGATTAGAGTCATCCCAAGGGTTTATATTTTGGTGTTCTTGGTTTGGATCCTAACGTTAATGAAGGAATTCCCAAGGCTTACCCACTTATGGATAGAGGATCTCCTATTAAGATTAATTTTAAAAATATTTAGGCTTCCTATATGAATGGTAGTTCTACCTCCTTGGATATATATAATGATTGAACTATGTATACACATAATATTTTTATAAACTTTATCACTTACTAACACTTTATATCTTACAAGAACCTATCAAGTTTCAATCTCTTTGAGTACATGCCTTAAAGGGTGCACCGATAAAGGGGTGGGTATACCATTAGCGCTTCACAAGATTATTATGGATTTGTATCATTCTTACTATTAGTCCAACATATTTAGATTACTTATCCATTTTCTTCCTATGATGTCTCCCTAAAATCTTAAAACCCTAATATATAGTTAAGTCTCAAATCTAGTAGGACCCTCTAAAATATAGAATTTGCATTATAGCTATTAGAGGTCCGAAGCCACTCTAAAACATCCTAAAAGTATAAATATAAAATATAACTTAAATTATAAGAAATATATGTCCATACATAATGTTAAATTATACTTGAATATTTATTTTATATTTATACTACCTATTTTAAAACCTTTCATGCCCTTATCCAAATCCCTAAACAATCTTAACTTCTCAAATAGCCCCTAACTACGCAGAAACCCACTTTTCCTACTAAGTTAGCTAGGTCAATCATGATCATCCACTTTTACTAATAAGTTAACTAGGTTGATCCTATCATTATACCATGTTGGCCACATATATAAAATTTTATGGAATCGATCAGGTTGATCTTGTTAGAAAAATGTTAAACCACACATTATGGAACTAGGTTGTCTTAACTGACCTAGTGTGAGGCTTAATGTCTACTTTTCTTACTTAACAAGATCGAGTTGGATGACCTTATCGGTTAAATTTATGGAATGGTTTAGGGTCAATACTTTGCTAAAAATACCACCGTAACTTCAATCCAATAGTGAATATCATTCATTTACACATTATTATAGCTTATATATCTTTTTATACTATCATTTAAGGATTTTATTGCTTAGGGTTTTACCTTGGAGTATTACCATCATCTTGTGGAGGTCTTGGATGCATAAGAAAAATATTTTATCCTAGAGATAATCTATCCTTTTGATCCTTGCAAACCACAACAACCTCTTATGAATCCCCATTGGCCAAGGGAGAGATTAAGGCATGATGGGTTCACTCTAATAAGGTAAGTATTCCTAAATTTTCTATTTCATTAGATATGTAGATGTTACACATGTAATAGCTTTAATTGTATCTCTCCTTGCTTATATTACTTCTATATTGTCTTGAATATAATTATATTTTCTTATTATATGTTATCTTTCCCCTTTGTGCTACAAGCTTTGGTGGGTACTAAATTAGATTATATGTTCATTTAGTAGATTAGCTTGTATCCTTTCATTATATTTTAAGACATAGTTAGGGTTATTTCATAGTGCCATTTGAATAGAGGCTTTGAAAACCTCCCAGTTGGTATTGTGTAGTTAGATATCGCTTAGTTAGAATTAGTAGATCCATATTTGGTCATGACCACGATATAACAAAATATTGCTAGTAGATTGTTAGTTGAATATCTTATCTAATCTTGGATATTAATAAGTAGGATAAGCTGTAGATCTATCTTATTTTACTTGCGTACAGACCATGATTAAAAAATAATTTTTTATTCAAAATGGAAGGCTTCTTGCAATATGTTATTAAGGTCTCACAATAAGAGGGATTGAACTTAATTTATAATGGCTAAAGATGATCTTAGGAATCACTATAAAATTTAGAGCAGTGGTTATGGAGGGTGTTGGCCTTTGGCTATGACATTAAGCTTTTGATGTGAATTATTATATCTAATATTTGATGTTTATTTGTCTATTTTTAGAATTTTTAAGTGATTCTCAATGAATTCTATATATTATGATTTGTGCTCTTTTGGAGAATTTTGGGGGATAATTTGAATCACTCTCCCTATTTATTAATGGTTTTTATTTTTTTTATATGTAAGACTTACTTTTATTAGTAGTAGGTTTTAGATGATTATCATTTTTAAGCTTTTTTAGAAAGCTGGGTTTTTTTGTTTGTTTTTTTTGGGGTGACTCAAGTTGCTAGCATACTTATAACTTTGGAGTTTTTTTGTAACATATTTTTGATATTAATGGAATCACTAATCTTATTTTAGTTATAATAAATAAATAAATGCAAATTAGATCATTATGGTTGATCCCCATGGTTCTATGATACATAAATAACTAGCTTAACCTATAATGCTTCAAAGAATGTATGTACATGTGATTAAATGTATTCTAATATTATTATGAAATTTTATAGACAATTTTATTAAAAATTGACTAATATTTTAAGTTATGTTAAATTAAAATGTTAATATCCTTAACTTAAAATTATAATTGATTCGTGATGTTATTGATGGATTTTTTTTATCAGTTTTGTGAGGTCATGTTATTTCTTAGTTATATAAGGAAAGAGAGAGGGATAGTGACATATCATAAAAAAATAATTAATGTGTTAAATGTGTAAGGACCAAGTTACACTACATTAGTTACATTTGTAATGATGATTATTGAATTACATTGCATTGATTTTATTAACTATATAATTATTTATTACATTCAATTATTTGATTGTGCTTATTTAAATGTTTTTTTGCTTTGTTGATAAAAAATTATAAATAGATAATTGTTCTAACATAATTTGAATTAATAAGTGAAATCACACTAATTCAAATAAATTAAATAAAATATAATGTAATACTCTAAATAAACTATTGACAAGCAGAATGAAAGCAAAAGATTGAATTCAACAAAGTGGAATTGAAATAAAGAAGACTAACTACAAAATAAATGAAAAAATAGCTATTTATGTCTAAGATATAACTATGTGAAGATTATATAAGGTTGAAATTGACAAACAAGGATTGAATCTACAAGTACCCAAAATTTGGCACTAAAATTGGTGAAGGCAAATAACATCCAACTTGGGATAGGATCATCTACCATTATATCATGAACTAGTAAATCTTTTACTTTGTTTAAATTTAATAAATCAAGTCATGATCATTTTTTATATCTTAAATTAGGTTATATGTGGATATTTTACCTTTAGATGTGTGTAGAAGACTTGAAAATAACTTATTCAAAATCAAAACCCCCATTGGTCTTGCAATGATTAAAAACCTACAAATAGAAAAGGGGGGAATGTAATGGGTTGATCTGACCCAACCAACCCCATGATGACTAAGCACTTTCTACATATCCAATAATTTTAAGATGGAATTCAAGCCCAAGTTATTCTCCCACTTAAATTTTTTATGAAATTGTACTCATTTGATTATATGAATGTATTGAGATATGGTTTAAATACTTGATCATGCTTTGATTTGGATTGCATAAATCAATATTTGGACTTGGCTGAGCACTATTTCATATTATTAGGATTAGGACCAGGAAGAATAGGGAAGTTTTTATCAATTAGTACTGTAATTATGTCTTTGTATTGAAATTTCCATGTAGTAGAGTAGGTGACTTGAGTGTGCCCTTATAACAATCCAAAAGGGAAAAAATCACACTAAAAATTCTAAATACATGGATCACAATATAAGGGAAGGTTAAAATTTGAAAAATGCCTATTAAAATATCAATGAAATAAATGTACCATAGGGGACAAAAATTTCTTCCACTATTGTCCCCTACCGAATGTTTTTGTTCTTTAGGTAAATGTGTGACTTTGGGTCTAACAAATGTTTAGGAGTGTTTTTATTAGTTAGAATTTTTTGTTGGCATTAGATAGAAATTTAGAAAATAAATGATTTCATATACGTTATTAAGATATAATGAGGTGGTAAAATAGGGTCCATATTAATTACATAATGAAATTAAAATGATATAGAGTTAAAATTAAGATAATAAAGTATTTGTGACCAAATCTAAGTAACAAAATTTGCCCTCCCCTTTTATAGAAATGAAATTACTAGATTGAAGGATAAATACTAATTGATTTTTTACAACACACTTTTCCTATGGGAGAAGCTCAAAATCATGTAAGGTGTTCCATAGAAAAACTTGAAATGATGTAAAATTAATTAATGCTCATATGTGAAACTAAAATTTGAAATGTAACTTAAATTTGAAAAGATTTAAAATAACAAGGAAAGAGTACACATGTATGTGCGGAATGAATGTTTCTCTTTTGACTTTTATTGGAGATGATTCTTCCTTTAAACATTGGAGAGTTGGTGTTTCTCATGAATAAATTTTTTTGTATAGTTTGAAACAAGCCCTAAGAGCATCATATCAAAAATACATTGAGCATGTCTTGAACATGAATTTCAAATGTTTTGAGTTTGAAGATGAAACTATTTTTATCAAAACTATTGTATTTATAGTGGTGTATGTGGATGATCTACACATCACAATAAATAATGAAATATACACTACTAAAATCAAAGTAGAGTTAATGGAAATTTTTTGAAATGATATATCTAGGTTATCTTCATTACTATTTGGGTATTGAAGTGATTCAAAAAACAAATTATGTCTTCATCACTCAACAAAAATATATTGGTGAAATATTGATAAAATTTAGAATGATATATTATAATCCTCTTATTATTCCCATGGAACAAAATATGAAGTTGACATCAAAATATACCACAAATTTGTTAGATTCCACTAAAAATAGAAAACTCATTAGAAGTCTAATAGATATTTCTTTTACTATTGGTGTTATTTATATATGCATGCAACAACCTAGATAAAATAATTGGGTAGAATAAAAAAGAGTCATTTGATATCCCAAAGGAACAAAAAAAATTGGGATAAAATACTTTAGGGTAGGATACTTCAAACTAGTTAGATATTTTATATTCTAATTATGTAGGTATGTTTGAATATGAAAATTTTAATTCAAGTTTTTTTATGAATATTGAAACAATAAGTTTTAGTTATAATTAAAATAATTAATCAATGATAGTAAGTTATTCAGGAGAAGAAAAATACATGGTAGCTACAAAGGAAAGTAAATAAAATTTTTAGCTTAGAAGTATTCTTTAAAATTTACAGGAGCAAAAAGTTTTCAACACCACTCATGGTTAAAAACACATCTACAATTAAAATTGAAAATAATCCAATATTTCATGACCTTAATAAGAACATTAATAAAAATTCATTTGATTTTTAATTACATGAAATAAGGTAATGTAAAATTTCTACACTGTATTATTGTAGAGTGATCCGCATACATCTTGATAAAAGCACTTGGAAGAGAAAAATTTGAAAAGTTTAGAGGCATAATTTGTCTCAAAATAACCCCTTATAGATTAAGAGGGATGTACTATTATTATACATAATATTATTTGATCATAGGAATTATTTATACAGAGATTTTGTCTAATAGTGGTAGATGAATAGTCTATGTATGAAAGTTGAATTGTCTTCATAGAAGGTGAAATTAATAGTCATATTATGTCTATAAATATTATAACCTTTATTAATTTTATGAATGAAAATATAAATTTTGTTTGCACAAAATTATTATTATTTTTTATTCTATTATTCCTAGTTTGAAAGTGTGTATATTTCAACATCTACTCATAATGTTGAGGAAGTTGAAGGTCTAAAATCAAGGTTTTATCTTTTGTTCTTACTTTCTATAATTATTCATACACAAAATTTATCAATATTATTAAAAAACAAATATTATTTTACTATCTCATTATTGATCTCAAATTTTTATTCCACTTCTTTCAATAATGTTGAGCAACATTACAAATATTAGCTCAGGCCAATAAATCATCCCTCTCTATTTGTCCTTTGAATGATATGGATTGTTCATAGACCATGTAATGATGATTTTGGGGAATAATTTTTGGGGTCATGTCCAATAAAAAAATATCTCCACCTAATCCATCAATGCATCACTTATATTCAAGGTAAAAAATACCCCTAAAATCATTTATCTCTTGCCTATGAAAATCCACATCCTTTTTCTCTACTATTTATCTTGTCATATGCAATTAGATCATATTATTATTTATTCATCATTATATAAATGGAAAAATGATATTGTA